>CM068385.1:94964021-95564021 GCA_034770075.1 Aralia elata
TACAATTTGGATTTTGAATAAGGCTATATCCAGAAATTAAATGTTATAATATTTGTTATGGTATTATATAAGACTATTCGGAAGTTTAAAATTGGAAATTTACAAGAATATAATAATAATAATAATAATAATAATAATAATAATAATAATAATAAAATGAGTTTATTAACGGGTTAAAGATGGAAACATATTTTTACAAGTGTACTTACATTTATTATTATTTTGTTTAATTAGTTCGAACGGGAGGAATTTAACGAGTCGGATTTGGAATATAAATCTCGGGTATTACATTGCTTAATCCAGGTACAAATTCTGTACTCCTTCAGCGATAATCCTTTTAATTTTGATTTATTCGTTTTGCTTTTCGTTTTGAAGGTAGGTATTGTTTCACCTAATTGTTCATTCTCAAATTCATGCGATAGTTTCGTTTTGGCATTGATATTTAAAAATTCATAATTGTACTCTTCGATCTAGTTTATCATGTTTAATATTTATTTCAATCTTTGTAGCAAAATACATGTCAATATATTTTGGAGACTTTATTCGTTTGTATCTTTCTTCGTATATTTTCGTTCACATTCAGGAGTTATTTTGATTGTTGGTATCTTGTAATAGTTAAGTATATTCGTATTTGAAATACTTTGATGTCATTTGGATATGGTCATGTAAGCCTTGTGATTTGAACCCCTTTTGACTTACATTTTGTAGTTGATTCTTAGGGTATACTTGAGCTAACCACCCGTGGGGGTACCACAGATATGTCCTCTTAACACCAAGGCATGACACTTTCCGTGGTGATGTGATCAGTCTATGGCGTATCCTTTTGTATGCTCTGGGTGTGAGCTTTGGTCATTTGATATATTTGTTCAGGATACCTATGGGTCAACCCAGTATTTGATTTGATTTGATTTGTTTGGCGGATTAGTGACGTATGTGTCGTGCGTACTATCCGATTTGATTTGCATAAATCATGGTACCGATGTATTTTGTTAGCCTTTGACTATTTTTATTTGAGCTCGGTATGAAATTATTACCTTATAAACATTTGATTCAACTTTATTTTGTTTAGAATTCTTTTGAATATAGTTGTTCGTTCGATGGTGTTAATCATTTGTACCTTGTCTCACTAATTTTGATATATTCATAATTGGTTTGTAGTTTGTATTTTTTTTGTTCATTCAGCTCTTTTGGGTATATTATATATTGTGGTATATTTGTTCATTTTTATATTCGTACTGAGCAATTGGCTTATGCTGTTTTCTTTTTTCGGCAGATAATCAGGGGTGATCAGGATCTGTAAGATGAGAGCTACCTTTGATCCAAATAAGTATATTAGTTTTGAGACTATTATCGGACTTGAGGTTTCTAATATTTTGTAGATAGATATTTTGGGCCTATTTGGCATTCATTCCTAGAAGTAAAGATTATGTTAAAATGGAGATATTTCTGTTTATATTGGCATTTATGGTAGTTGGTATACAATCTATTTAGAAATATTTTGAAATCCATTATAGGAATGTATTTATTATGATTTGTGTGTGACATCCTTTTCCTTTGAGAAATGGGGTGTTACAAAATTTTTGATTAAATACATCCTAAACTTAATCTTAGACAATTAAATGCACACTCCGCTCATTTTTCCCGCCAAATCTTCATCGAAAAGCTTAAAGCGTGTGAGGTAAGAGGGTATTTAGGTAAAATACCACATTTCCTACTATTAAAACAGATCTGCATCTTATTTCAATCTTTTACCAAATTGAAGGGTTGTAATCGATCTCAAATAAATTGAATGGCTGTAATGGAAAGGAAAAGTGCATAGATCGATTTTGCTATTATAAGAAGCCGTTGGTGATGAAATGTGCTTGGAAAACCCACAATGCAGGGAGAAGATTCTTTGGTTGCGTTGATTGGAGGGTATTCTTCTAAAATTTTGTCTTTAATGGCAAGTATGTTTTGCAATTGACACTGTAAATCATTTTGTAAGAAGAAATAGATGTTAGGAGTGGATGCAACTTCTTCGAATGGATCGATCTCCGATTGCGTGACCGTACAACAACGGTGATTCTAAGATTAATTGGGAGATTGGAGATAAAAGATGAAGAATTGCGCATAGAGATAACAGAAGTTGAAAAACTCAAAGTTGAGTTAAAGAAAATCTAGTCAAGAGAGAAAATGGCATGACTGATTTGCTCAATGTTAAACATTTTTTCGCTTAAATGATTAGGCATGGTTCATTTGCAAAATTTCTTATGCTTACGATGTTTGAAGTGGTCTGTATGCATGATAATTTGCACAATTTTTTGTAATGAAGATGTTTGAAGTGGATTAATATGTACTGAAGATGAAATTTGCTCAATGAATGAAATTTGTTTTACTTGCATTGTGTTGTTTGATTTTTATTGCCTGCACTTTGTTTTTTAAATGAAACAATGTATGTTTCACATTTGATAAATATGAAACTAAGTGAACCAAATGTGCATCTATCCACACAGTGAATTGACCAAAACAAATCCATCCACAAAGTGAATTCACCAAAACAAGTCATATAACTAAAACATAATCACAATCAAACATTGAAATACAACTAGTGAATTTACCAAAACATAATAACATACTGCATTTATCCATAAAGGGGAATCAAGTTTTACAACCATTGTGCTACAACCAAAAAGTTTCACCAAAATATACAGTTAACCAACCATGTTTGTGGACTATTATATACATCCATCCAAATTTAACCGTGTTTGTAGACTACAATTTACATCCATCCCACTTAAACCATGTTTGTGGACTCATATATAAACATAGACAATGTAGCAAAAATATATGTGGGCTCATAAATAACCAACCAAAAAATTAGTCCCAAAATATACCCAGTAGAATGAAATTCACAAATTATCCCCTTATTTGACTTGCTTTCTTTTTTCTTTTAGTTCTTCCAAACCCTGTCTGGTAATATATTTTTTTCCTTCCAGGTAAATGTAACTCCACTACTCCTTTCTTGACTTGAAGTATCTATGTGAATTCTACTTTGTCATTCCCTCTGTCCCATTGGAGTGTTTGGCATTGTAAGAGTCTGTATTTCTGGTGTTACTATAACTGATGTATTTTGATGAGTAGTGGGCCTTTTTTTTCTACACAACAATGTAGTGCAAAGTGAGAAAATTTCAAGTTAGACAATGAAATTTTAATTAATTCACCTAAGGTTGCTTTGGCTTAGGAGCAGTTTAGGTGGCTTGGGCGGGTTGGCTAATTGGGGGGTGTGAATCAGTTTGTGTTTAAGAAACTTGAGGCTCAACATTAGTTCTCTCAGCATTGTTAAGCTCAACATTAGCTCCCTCAACATTGGTTCCCTCAGCACCTCCATCTTAATTCTCCCCAAATTTCTTCTGCACATTGCTAGAAGTTATAACATTATACAAATATTATGACAAATTGATAAACATTACATAATATGCTCCATACCTTATGGCAAGTCCTTGTGTTGTGTCCTCAATCCTTACAAAAATCACATCTTAGTGATGTTCTAGTCCTTTTGAGTTTTGTTGTAACACCTTCAGTTGAGGTTGATGCAGAGGGAACATCAGTAGTCTTTCTTCTAGCCTTTCTAGGTATGCCAATAGGAGTTGAGATTATAGGTGGTTTGACTAGCTCAACAGTTTCTGGCTAGTCTTCACCCAATAGCTTAATGAAGTGCTCATAGACCTTCAAATACATTTCTCTAGTGTAGCATTTGTATAAATAATGTAAAGGATTTTGCTGTTGATTAAAAATACATGCCACAACATGAAAGCAAGGTATGTCAGTCAAGTCCCACTTCCTACACTCAAATGTCTTGTTCTTCAAATCAACTACATGACCCCCTGAAGTAGTAGTTACACCATATTTATCCCCACTACATTCAGGAATTGCTCCTGATAACCTCTCAACTGTCTTGTTTAATTTTTTAATTGGTTTGGGGCATAAGAATGTGTTCCTAGCTAATTGTTTTGAGTATCTTTTTTGAATCCTAACCATACAATACCTCTTAATGATTTCAAGACATGTTATTATTAGTTTATCTCTTGCCTTACCAATCTTGTTATTGAAAACCTCACAATGATTATTCGCAAACATGTCTGACAGTAGAGTAGTTCTAAAAAAAGCTCTACCCCAATGTAGGGCAAGTCTCTCAACCACCCAATCATGTTCCCCTTTGTTTGTATCACACAGTTTCTTTATGATCCTTTTGAACATAAAATTGTTACTAGCTCTAGCACAATCCCATAGAAGATGCCTTAAACCTGAGCCCTTATAATATTTTCAGAAGTTCTTGTACATATGCATAACACAAAATCGATGTTCAACATTTGGTACAATAATTTCAAGTGCCCTAATCAAACCTCGGATGCATATTTAATACGCAAAATTTAATACTCAGCATAGCAAGATGTAAGAGCAATGTTAAAAGAAAAAAACATAATAAAGAAGCAAGATATAAGAATATATACCTTTTGCTTATCAGAGATAAATCTCCAACCAAATTGATTAACCATGTTAATATCTTCTTCAAGTAACTGTAAAAACTATACCCAACTTTATGTATATAAGCCATTGTTGGGATCAGTCCCAATAACAGTCAATAATTTCCCCCCAAATGGCCCTTTTAAGAAACATCCATCCAGACCAATTAAAGGTTTATAATTTGTAGTGAATCCCTCTTTTAATGGTTGTAAGCACACATACACTTTTTGGAATCTACCAAAGTTCTCACCCAAGATAAGATCTACCCTCTTCACAATAAATGAACTACCTAGCATTCCCTTTTGAACCTCTGCACCATAGTCCAAAAGCCTCTTAAATTGATCTCCATGATTTCCTTCAATCATTTTCAAAGCCTTTACCTTTGCTATATATACTAGACTTTTTTTACTCCAATCTTTAAGTGATTCACAACTTTGACATAAAATGCATCTATATTCTATTTTGGATTGAGTCTAAAGTTAACCTCATACTTACTAGCTAACCAAGATGAAGTCAGAGCAGTCCAATATTCCTCTCCTTGCTACATGTATGATCCTTTCTGATTCTTACAATCGTAAATGTATCCTCTCTCTATAACGTTGTTGCATGCAAATAGAAATTGTAATGGGGCTCACAAATAACTTGTATCTTATTAGACAGGTTCTTTTTAAAGGTAATTTTCCTCTCATTTTTCACTATATATGGGACCTTATTGTCATTTTAAGTTCAGCCCCACTATTGAATGTCATTCCTATTAAAAATTCTAGATCATCCATGTCATTCTGTGCATCAAATTCAGGTTGTTTGGTTCTCTTATCATTATCATCATTCGACTATATAATCTTTTCATCTTTTGAGTTATCAAGGTCTTCAGATGAAGAATCAACTTTTATATCTTCTCCTATCCTTGAGCTCTCCTACTTCCTACATCTTCTTACCCTCTTCTGTTTGCTCAAAAACTCACCTAAAACCTCATCATCTGCACTGTCATCCATATCCCTAAGTTCATTTTTAATCTCCGCACACCTATCTACATTTTCAGAAAACATAACATTATCATCATTGCTTTCATCAGATTAGCTATTAAAAAAATGTGGCAAGGTAAATGTTTAGTCTTCATCACCAGATTTATCCCATTCTGTTTCACAATTGCCCTCTTCTTCATCTTCTGTTTGACAATGCATCTCTTTCTTCCTTTCAAAATGCACCTCTTCAGCCTCAGATTGTCCCTCATTCTCTGTTTTATAATGCCCGCAACCTATGTTTCATAATGTCCCTCATCATCTCTTTCAGTTTGGGGCTTTTCCTCTGCTTCACATATTAGGAATTATGACTATATTTCATCTACTACATTTGGTATAAGGGAGTCAACAACTGGTATACGAAGTAAGTAAACTTCCATCATCTTATTCTTAGGAATCAATGCACACATAACCATCACATCATCATTTGTATCTAATGAAAATAGCCCCCTTTCGATATCATTTTTAGGTATTCTATACTTAAACTCAAAAATACCACCAACATACCCAAATGGTTTAGCCATTGCACGAAATTCAATCAGAGACATAAAATCTGGACAACACATATCATAATAATCAAATTGACCTCCCACATAAGCTAGACTTGTTTATTTTATAAATTGCCCACTATGGGAGTATTTAACAATGAAATACTCAGTACCCACTGCATATGGAAATTCAATAAACACAATCACACACATTTTAAAGGAAAAATAAGATCACCATAATTCCATTTAATAGAAAATACTAAAAAAGAAGACCCACATATACAAATAAGACATTACCGTGAGATACATCAGGAAAAGCTCATATTTGTTTACTTCAAACTCATTAACAATTAAAATAAAGAGATTAACTTTTTCAAAATACAACTTACCATAATCTCATATTTGTTTACTTCAAACTCATTAACAATTAAAATAAAGAGATTAACTTTTTCAAAATACAACTTACCATAATCGGGGCCTTCCATTGGTGCATATGCACCATGATCGTCTCTATCTCTAAGAAATTGACATAATCGACTTATCTTACTTATGAAAATTGACCAATTTGTGGAAATGATAAAGAAAGAAGTAAGAATAATTATGACTTAGCTCTTAAATTTCATCACAGTGAAGTTTAGCGCAACTAATTTGGGAATTAGGGTTTGTTAGGATACACTTTTAATCTCAAGCGTGTGGAAATAAAATAACCATTCAAAAATTGAGGTGATATGACTATAATATCCCTGACTTTTTGATGTCATCAAACTTCCGGTGAAGCTTTGGCTAGAAAAACGAGCAGAGGGTGCACTGAATTATCTTGGATTAAGTTTAGGATGCATTTGATTGAAAAATTAATTTAGGGTGAAAATCGATTCTTAGGAAAAGTTTGCGGTCCAAATTGAATTTTAGTCCTTTTTTCAACCTATTACTACTGCACAGCTTGAAGAATCAACAACAAAAACCCTACTCTTTTTCGCACTCTCTCTCCTAAAAACAGAGTTAATTGCTAATTATACACCCGTTCGCCTTAGCCATTAATTGGGTACGTGTATAATCATTTTCCTTACTTTGTTTAAGTTCTAATTCTCTCCCCCATTTAGTGTTTTTGCGAATTTGTAACCTTCCTTAGAGAATCAATGTTGGTTTGTGGTGAATTTTAAAATCAAAGCTCATTGTGCATCTTTGAAATCTCTCATTTTAATGTTCATTTGAAATTATACCATGACAAAATGTAATTTGGGTATATGGGTGTTGGCCTTTTATATTCCCTGTTCATTTTAAGTTATATTGATCAATCAATTAGTGATGCTATGACAAAATGTAGTTCTCTTGACCAAGCTCTGTACATATATAATACTAACTCCGACAGCCAAAGATGGTAGCTTTCTTTTTGGGTATTTATATGTGCGGATTATTACAAGCTGTGAACCAGTTTTATGCATTGAAATGATTACATTTGATATACTTGAAACCGTAACAAACACATGCTGATAATACAAAGTTATATGTAAAGATGTATAAATGTGTTTTTGGCTAATGTTAAGTCCATGCCACTGAATACATCCAAAAAAAAAAGTGACCATCTTTTGTGGACAGTGGTGTATATATCATGTTTAAGTTTCCTTGCACTAATTTGTTTGCCCGAATCTATTTCAGTGTGCAAAGTCCATACCTAGTTTGTTGGTAAAATTGAAATAGTTTATACATTACGCAGTGCAGGGGAACATGATAGTGATCACAATAGGTAGATTAGGATGCATGTGATATTGGCGATTTCAACTCTGAAATTTTTACAGAAGCCATAACGAAATTTGTCGTATATTTACTCTCCCATCTTATCTGATCATAGTCACAAAATGTAGATTCTTTGGTCAAGTGAATATCTTCTGAAGATAGTCTATCTTAATTTTTATGATTGTCATTTCAGCAATGCTTGTGATTACTTGTTAGTTATTTGGTCCTTTGTCAACAATCCATTTATAGAATACATTAAGAGCAAACTTGTGAAAATTAAAGTCAAGAAAACATCATAGCGTGATGCAAGACAGCCCTAGAAATCTTGAGAAATTTGACGAATACGTTATCTTTTCGTCAACTTTACTTCTATCTGTTTATCTGCTTAAGGTAATCTCAAGTTAATCATTGAAGTTGTCTTCTCTATCATTTGAGATGTCGAATGTAGTCCATGGAGTCGTGTAGGTGTATTCTTTCATAAAGCTTCCTTCTAAAACATAATGTTCAGCTTTAAGAGTAGCAAAACACCAAATTATGTTCTTGAAGTGACGAAGAGTAATATGCACGAGGAATTAGAAATCATAATGTCCTTTAGTAGTTCAGGGAATGTTTTTTCATTTTTCCCCATCACGGATTTAGGCAATTTGGGATCGTGCTCTCATTTTAACTTTTGAGGTAAAAGAGACTCGCTCAGCCTCGGAGATCCAATCTGATTAATCTGGATCCCATGTTCTTACAGGAGAAAGGATTTACAATGTCTCATAGAGGGGAAATCTGGAACGTTGAGAAAATCCTTGGGAAGTAAATCTATATTACTTTTGTTTGAGGCGTTGTCGAGCAATTAATTAGATATTCTTACACTCAGGATATATTTCTAATAAAATTTATTCCGAAAAGGTAACCCTTGTGTTTGTATCCTTGGTCCTCTTCTTTGCCATTAATGAGTTAGCTTGGGAGTTATTGAGAGATTTATACTTTTTTGAGTATAGTAGGATTTATTTGATATCTAATAAATTTGTTGTCAGATTATGAAAGTGGGTTGGATGGAAGGCCATGGTGCAAGCACTGATGTGAACTAAAGGAGGCAATGGCGCCCGATAGTCTATGTTATGGGTTCTAGTAAATCCCATTGCTTGAAGGCTAATCTTGCTTGGATACTGGTAATAATCTTAGGGGTTCTAGGAAATCACATAGCCTGAAGGCTAATCTTGGTTGGATGCTGGTAGAAGTTGAAGCCTGGGATTATGTACTTAAAGTTGTTAATTTTGATACTTATCCAAAAAAACTTTTGATAATTTTGGTTTGAACATAATTTGATTAAAAGATAGATTTTGAGAGTAGAAGTGCTTTTTTTTTTCTTTCTTTTTTTGTTGATAAAATGAACCCGAAAAGTGCATATCTTTTTCATTGAAAGATTCAGAATCGCTTCTTGAAAATGCCAAGGTCTAACTAACTTGTCAAAAACTTAAAAAAAGGATAAATGGTCATCAGTGTTGGGTTGATTGCAATTGCAATTGGCCAAATGTTGAAACCGGCTTTTGATTTTCTCTACGAGCACCTCCAGATATGCCCAATGGTTAATGCATTATTCACGCAATTGCCATCATTTCGTCCAGAAAATGAGTAATAATTTAAGAGCAGTACAATGGTTTTGTTAGTAAATTCTATTTCGTCTTTATAACTTGTTTTTTCCCTTCCTTCTATTTGTTGTGATTTCCTTTGCACACATGTCTTCTACTGTCTGAGCAAATGCCTTTTGGGCAACTCATTTTTGTATTCACTTTTCTCTTATCTAATAGCTATCCTTTATACTTGAGATATTGTAAAGCTATGTAGTACTATTCCTTCTTAATCATAATCTGATGCAGGGGATTGTTGTGGCATGGAAAGTTCTGATGATGAAAAGGATGAGGTCTCTGAGAATTATATACCCAAAGAATTGAGTCAACCTTTATCTTCACATGGCATGAAGTTTGTTGATGAAGTTCTCAATGATCAAAGTGAACGTTGTTTAGACAACTTTCGCATGGACAAGCATGTATTTTACAAATTATGTGACCACTTACAATCAAGAGGCTTATTGCGTCACACCAATCGAATCAAGATTGAGGAGCAATTTGCAATATTTATGTTCATAATAGGCCACAATCTTCGAACTCGAGCAGTTCAAGAGCTATTCAAGTACTCCGGGGAAACCATCAGTCGCCATTTCAACAATGTTTTGAATGCAATCGTGGCCATATCAGTAGAATTCTTTCAGCCACCGGGGTCTGATGTTCCTCCAGAAATCCGGGAAGATCCTCGATTTTATCCTTATTTTATGGTAATCCATTACTCTGAATACTGATAATTTGTTTCTAGTTTAAATTGAAGCTCATACATTTGCTAATTTTCGACTAGGATTGTGTGGGAGCTGTTGAAGGCGTTCATTTCCCAGTGATGGTAGGTATAGATGAGCAAGGACCATTCCGTAATAAGGACGGTGTTCTTTCACAAAGTGTTCTTGTTGCCTGCTCATTTGATATGAAGTTCCATTATGTTCTAGCTGGTTGGGAAGGGTCGGCAACTGATTTACAAGTTCTAACTTCTGCTCTTACTAGGCGCAAGAAACTGCAAGTTCCTGAAGGTACTGTCTGGCTATTACAAGATAGTTATAGTTCACCATATTTTCTTCATTTTTTGTTAGTAACTTCACTTCTTTTTGTTTTTTGTTTTTTTTTTTTTGGGTTGGGGGGTGTTTTCTTGGTGACAGTGTCTGGTTATGATTTTTCTTGGGAATACTGGTTATGAATAGAAATCAAAGTTAATATGCTGCTACATTCCTTGTTACTTTGATTCATATACGAATAAAATTTAACTTGGGTGCAGGTAAATACTACCTTGTGGATTCCAAGTATGTGAATATTCCAGGCTTCATTGCTCCGTATCCTGATGTTCCTAACCCACAAGATGCCAAGGAGCTATTTAATCATCGACATTCATTGTTGCGAGGCACTACTGCCCGCATTTTTGGTGCTCTAAAGGCACGTTTCCCTATTCTGACATCAGCCCCTCCTTACCCGTTACCGACACAGGTTAAGTTAGTTGTGGCAGCATGTGCCATACACAATTACATCTGTAGGGAGAAACCAGATGATTGGATATTCAAAATGTATGAACAAGATGATTCACTGCCATTGGAAGATACGATGCCGCCCTTAGAAATTGAACAGCCTCTAATTCCTGGCAACACACAAGTTTTAGATGTTCCTTTTGATAAGGAACAACTAGAAAGTGCTTCACAATTGCGGGACTCCATTGCAGCTGAGATATATAATGATTACATCCGTGATTTTTCTGCTAATTAGTTTGTTGAACGTAGTTCACAGTGGGGAGCATAGGTGGTGAATTCTTTAATAGGTTAGCCCGTAAAGTTCTTTTCTTATATTACTTGGCATTTCTGTCCGCAGAAAAGAAAATACACAGAAGGGGATTAAACATTCTAGTTTTTGCTAACTTCTGCTATAGTAGTGGCTACACACAAGAGCCTGACATATACTTTTGAGGTGGTAAAATTGCAGTTGTAAATCTGATCCGTGGAAATGAATAGTTCAACTGTACTTTGTACAATGATGTTTTGTTCCTGCATTCTCTTGCAGACATATACTAGACTTGGTTTCTTCATTCCATTCCTCCAATCCAAACGTAGCATAAGTGTTAAACGCAATATGAATGCTAGTAGCTCTCTACCTGCGGCTTTGTATATTTTGCTTGGTTGAAGATGATGTTGGAGCCATAATATTGGAACTAAGCTGAGTCCTTGTTCTTGCCATTTTCTGGTGGTCAGTATATTGGACTTTCCTGAATCATATTTGCTTGCTTCACTAGAGAAAATCAAACTAAACAATTAGGCCTTGAAGAAACTGAAAAAGGAAATTAGGCCTTGATTATGTAGATTTTCAGAAATATCATTCTCGAGAAGAATTTTATTTTTTCCTTATTGCAAAAAAAAATATATATATTCCAGATTTCATTAGCAGTCAATTACGTTACAATATGAAATGATACTTGATATTTAGAGTTTTTAGAAGTATAGTTGACGAGGCATTTTTTTTTTTTCCTTTTTTCCCTTCACATTAAGATTATTTTTCTTTACATTTATTTCATATTTAGTGATTGTCTGATTACGATTCCATCAAAATTCCATTCAGTCAAATGGGGTCTAAAACAAGTATTCCGATTCCGACTGGTGTTTTGATTCTGAAGGGAAAAATTAATAGTAAGAAAGCTGCCCAACCTACAAATAGACTCTTATGCACAAGTTTGTAATTTTGCAGATATTACTATAGGAAACGGAAACACAATTTAACATCACAAACCTCCATTCCCAATCCATGATGCTTATATATCATGCTTACGTACAAATTGGTTTTACTTTCTGATTTCCCATTCACATCTTCATCATTTAATTATGAAAAATTCTGGGGCGACCGGAAAGTAGTGACCGGTCCAATTTTTATTTTATGTTTTGACTTCCAAAAAATTTATAATATTTATTTGAACTAAATTTTTTTCAAAATCCAGTGATTTAGGTGTAATTTGTATACATGTAAAAATCAGTATTCATAATGTTTTGGCATGTACACGTGCTAAGACTGAAAAGATAAAATTTTTATTTTTATTTTTATTTTTACCACTAAGAACATTAAATTGTTTTTCAAGCAGTGGAAAAGTCATAGTTACGATTTATGATACACATGAGACAATTCAGATCACCTTGTAATCATTAGCCAAGGGATCGAAGCCAAACCCACTATAATGTGCATACTCAAATACTTAATAGTGGTCCCATAATTGGAAGGGTAAGGAACTTCGTAAATTGATGATTTGAGTGTAACTTTATGGATTATGAGAGAGGTATTCATCCTATCCTAAGAATATATCGAGCATATGCCTCTTTCATGAAATCATTAAGCACATGCCTGAATAGTAAATACGGATCAATCTTGTTCAGTTGAACTTGAGGTATTCAGAAATGAAAGAACTTCTAAGGGCAGATAATTGAACATTATGAACAAAGTATCGGAACTTCAGAAAACTGAAGACTCTGCTGAAGGCAATGATCATATGCGGAACAACAAGGTAAATTCACTGATTACTCCAGTATCAATTCATCGAGAATTCCGATTAGCCAAAATACTCAAATAATGTGCACACTCAAATACTCAATAGTGGTCCCATAATTGGAAAGGTAAAGAACTTCGTAAATTGATGGTTTGAGTGTAACTTTATGGATCATGAGAGAAGTATTCATCCTATCCTAAAAATATATCGAGCATATGCTTCTTTCATGAACTCATTAAGCACATGCCTGAATAGTAAATAAGGATCAATCTTGTTCAGTTGAACTTGAGGTATTCAGAAATGAAAGTACTTCTAATGACGGATAATCGAACATCATGAACAAAGTATCGGAACTTCAGAAAACTGAAGACTTTGCTGAGGGCAATGATCATATGCGGAACAACAAGGTAAATTCATTGATTACTTCAGTATCAATTCATCGAGAATTCCGATTAGCCAAAATACTCAAATAATGTGCATATTCAAATACTCAATAGTGGTCCCATAATTGGAAGGGTAAAGAACTTCGTAAATTGATGGTTTGAATGTAACTTTATGGATCATGAGAGAGGTATTCATCCTATCCTAAAAATATATCGAGCGTATGCCTTTTTTATGAAATCATTAAGCACATGCCCGAATAGTAAATAAGGATCAATCTTGTTCAGTTGAACTTGAGGTATTCAGAAATGAAAGTACTTCTAATGACGGATAATCGAACATCATGAACAAAGTATCGGAACTTCAGAAAACTGAAGACTTTGCTGAGGGCAATGATCATATGCGGAACAACAATGTAAATTCATTGATTACTCCAGTATCAATTCATCGAGAATTTCGATTAGCCAAAATACTCAAATAATGTGCATACTCAAATACTCAATAGTGGTCCCATAATTGGAAGGGTAAAGAACTTCGTAAATTGATGGTTTGAGTGTAACTTTATGGATCATGAGAGAGGTATTCATCCTATCCTAAAAATATATCGAGCGTATGCCTCTTTCATGAAATCATTAAGCACATGCCCGAATAGTAAATAAGGATCAATCTTGTTCAGTTGAACTTGAGGTATTCAGAAATGAAAGTACTTCTAATGACGGATAATCGAACATCATGAACAAAGTATCGGAACTTCAGAAAACTGAAGACTTTGCTGAGGGCAATGATCATATGCGGAACCACAAGGTAAATTCACTGATTACTCCAGTATCAATTCATCGAGAATTCCGATTAGCCAAAATACTCAAATAATGTGCATACTCAAATATTCAATAGTGGTCCCATAATTGGAAGGGTAAAGAACTTCGTAAATTGATGGTTTGAGTGTAACTTTATGGATCATGAGAGAGGTATTCATCCTATCCTAAAAATATATCGAGCGTATGCCTCTTTCATGAAATCATTAAGCACATGCCTGAATAGTAAATAAGGATCAATCTTGTTCAGTTGAACTTGAGGTATTCGGAAATGAAAGTACTTCTAATGGCGGATAATCGATGTAATATCCGATTTTTTTAATAAAAAAAGTTAATAATAATAATATAATTAGATAATAGAAGTGTAACTGATAATTATTTATACATATCTAAAACCTATAAGGATTAAGATAAGTCATTTAAGTTATAACAATCTTTTAAATCTTAAAAGGACTTTTTTTACCTGATAATCTATTCTGCAAAGGAATTTCATATATTTAAACAACTAGAGAGAGAAGAACGTAAAAATTATTTGATTTTGGAACACTGCAGAATAAAGAAGAAGAAAAGAGAAAAACTCAAAAAGGTAAACTTAATTTTTTTTATTATAAGTGGATTCATATGCAAACAATGATTATAATAATAAATTCATGAAGACGAAGATTGGTATACTTAATTTATGTGATAAAAGGAATTAGATGTTGATTTTCTTATTTTAAACGGTATATAGAATTAGCTATCATGGATTTGGCAATTTAATGGAGTCGTACATAGTATTCTTAATCCGTTTTTTTAAAATCTTGTCCCACTTTGTAAGTCTAATTTTAATAGTTTTGAATTCATTGTCCGAAGTAATGTAAATTAGTTCTAATAAAGGTCATTATATAATAAAAGTACTCTACTTCAATATATGTATATATATGGATGTGTCTGCCATACATTGGAATCTGGATACCTATACATATATATATAATTTGTGTGTGTGATTATAGCATACATTCTGGATTATGGCAGGTTGAATATGTCACCTTTTATTATATATATATATATATATATATATATATATATATATATATATATATATATGTGTAGTATATTGATACCTATAAATCATGATCATCGTTAAATTATTAAGAACAAAAATGATTTTCTTTATTAATTTGAATGGCAACACTTGAAATTATAAGTTATAAATATAAGTATGTGAATAAATAAAACTCTATAAATTCCAGAATAAAATTTGTTATAAATGTGTTTAAGACTTAAATTTAAAATATGTTTGAGTTAGGATAAAGTATCCTAATGATTTTATTTGTTCTAAATTAATATTTAGGAATTGTTCGGCTAATATTTTCATATTTCGCAATATCGAGGTAAGTGGCTTTCTGAACTATTTAGTATTTTTAAATTATCGTCTACTTTTATGTATGCCTTAGTAATTACTCGGATGTCTAAATGTACCGTTTCAAAATTTGTTATATTTTATTTAAGGCTTCCATTTAAATTGAAAATGTTATGTTCTTATATTTCAAACTTCGGATCAAGTATTTATTTTTGAACTGTGAAATGAGATTATATGATTTTGAACTGTGAAAAAGTATCGTTTAGAATATCGATGAGATTGAGAAAAGTTTTTGAAATACTCAGTCCGACTATGTATAGAACCCGTTAGTGTTTACGTTTAGTTCCGGAGCTAATATAAGACCTACTAAGGCGCACACCTTTTAGATGCCCTTCGGGGAGCGTGCATTTTTATAGATACCTTAGTAGGGTGCGTGAACATTGACACTATTGAATTTTTGGGCCGTGTTACAGGGCTATTGTAACCTTAGTCGCTAGAGTTGTGGATTAAAAGATATATTGTATACATTGAAATCATTTTTGAATTGTTTTAGTTTTGAAATCATATATACTATTGCTATTGAACAAAAAGATATTTCGAAAAAGTATTTTTGCAAATTGTACTTGATTCGGCTAGATAGGGAAAATTGCTACTTGCTGAGTTTCATCGCTCACCCCTTGTAAATTTTTACAGGTTCCATTGTTGAGAGCTGAGCACTTGTTTGATGCGCTTTGGATAGTTAAAGATTAGTTTATGATGTTATTTCTTTTAATGTTGAATTTTGATAAAAAAACTCTTAGTTTCGGGGAGCTGCGTCTCCATTTTACGTTTTTTGATATTTGGTGGTTTTTCATTTGAAAATGGATTTGAAAGATGTTTATTGTTGGGTTTAATTTAAGATTATAGTTGAAATATTTTGTTTGGGCTGTGCTATTGATATTGTTGCTTTGTGGGCTTTTGGGCTTGCGACGTGTAGCACTTCGGGCCTGTAGCACTTCGGGCCTGTAGCGGGTTCGGGGTGTTACAATCGAACATCATGAACAAAGTATCGGAACTTCAGAAAACTGAAGACTCTGCTGAGGACAATGATCATATGCGGAACAACAAGGTAAATTCACTGATTACTCCAGTATTAATTCATCGAGAATTCCGATTAGCCAAAATAATTCACCACAATCAAATAGGCTCTGAAACAAGTAAATCAACCGGTCTTTGATTCTGAATGCACACTTACGTACAAGGTTATATATTTCAAAAATTAAGTTAAGAATAACAAACCTCCATGATGCTCATCTATGATTTGATTGATGCTCAATTTAAATGGTTAATACCAACAGACACGAGGACCAATTAACTTGAGAAAGTTTTTGGCCATTATTCCCTTACTCTCTATACATTTAGAAAAAGGAAAAGGGGATAAGATGGGGTAAATAACTCTATTTTACTCATTTGGTTACTTTAAATGTAGAAAAGAATAAAAATGAAAAGAAATTAACTCCCAACTTTGTCTAAAATTTTCACTATACAAATGGGAAGAAATTGAGAGGGGAAACTCTTAAAAGGTGAAACTTTGATATTATCAATTTTTCCTGTAAGGTTATAAAGGATAATTTTATCATACATTTCATATCTAGGCCACAATTTAATTATGTATCAAAACAAATAAGAGGGATAACAGTAACACCAACGAACAACATCCGCCTTCACATCATACACTAGATGATTTTGAGGTTGACGGCTTAATGCTAACCATTAGTATCATTAGGTACTACAATGTTTATGTTAATCACCTTATTTGACCTTAGAATTAATGATGTTAGCAAGTAGCCACTAAGAGCAAAGTTGGATGGATTTGCATTAGAAAGACATTACAAAGAGACAAGCATAAGCGCCTCATTATAAGAACTATACATTTGAGGAACAGAACTGTCAACAAACCAAAAAGAAAAAGAACAAAAAAAAGAGAGCAGCTACTAGATTATAATAATGAATTAATAAATAAAAAGATTAAGCAAGATCATGCCTTGATTCTTCTCTTTCTTCTTTGATTTTCCTTTCATGTTCTTCTTCTCTGCGAATAAAGCAACCCATTAAAGCTCCAAGGAGAGGACCACGTGTTTTCCTTTTTGATTTCCCTTTCACATCACTAATTCCCTTTCCATGTAAATCCCTTGAACGATGCTTAGTAACCATGTTACAATCATTTGCCTTGTGATCTAATAAAACAAGGCTCTCCATGAAAGATTCAACATAAAGTGATTGAGATCTCCAGTATGTCTCTTGATAACTGCCGAGACTCTTAACTTCTGCATCCTCACTGTCATAGCAAAACAAAACTCCCTTATTACTAGACAACACTATTTCCCCATTCTTATTAAAACGAAGTGGCATCCCAAAGTACTGAGGAACTTCAACCCTGTATTGTTTAGTCCAAGAATCCACTCGACCATACTCTTTCATTATCCATATGTGACAATGGTTTTCCATACTCGAGCAAGTGTGACATATAAGAGAAAGCGACTCCTGAGCCACAGCAAGATGCAACATCACCTTTCTAGTATGAACTACGACACTATCTGGCAGCATTATCTCTTGAAACATCTCCTCATGCAAATCGAACAATATAACTAAGTTGACTAAAGCATTTAATCCCCCACGCGCCACCCAATGGATAGCCCCATTCATATTAGCGTGGAGCGATTGCCCACAGACCTCATAAGGAAGAGCTAAACCACTAATGTTTCGCCATTCGCCTGTGTTTAAACTATAAAGTTCAACCCGGGATGGGACTTTAGGAAGCGAATGATGCACAATCCGGATAACCTTGTAATCATTAGTCAAGGGATCGAATCCAAATCCCGTAGCATCCACAAGGGAACTAAAGAAATTTTGCCTTGGAAGTGTAATACACTTCCTAATCATTGGATTCCATAGAATCATTTTCTTTTCATTAAAAGGCGTTTCGTGTTCATCCGATAGGCAAACCAGGCCATTGCAGATACCCACTACGGTGAAAAAGATACCGACACTCCTAAAGGGAAAATTAAGCTTAGCATACTCATCAAAATTTTTATTATCAAAGTGTACTACGTATTGCTCTTGCTTGGTATCAAGGAGACGCCTAACCAGTAATTGGGGGTTATGTTTTGCAATTGATTGATGAAATTTGAGGTGTTCAGAAATGAAAGTGGGGCTAATGATGAGAGAATACCATGATTTGCAGACCAAACGGCATCGCAAGAGTGTCGTAACCGGTAGCCTTGTGAGGATGCTAAAACACACTTCGAAAGGGATATAATCTGACATTTTTTTTCCCCTTCTTTCTTTCTTATTTTTCGTACTGTAAAACCCACATCAATCTAGATGAGTTTTGGTTGCTAGTGAAGTGATAAGGCAGGATTTGTTGGCGGAATTGGAGAGAGAAGGAGAATAACAGAGAGATCCGTTTAATTGGCAGGAGAATAGAGCTTTATCGACTCAACTTTTGCATATCAAAAACTGAAACATCGGGAAATTTTTTATAAGTCAGCCTCTTATATGAAACAATGAAAGTGAAACTCATTTAACAGAATATCCTGAGGAATTGTGTTCTTATTTTTTTTTTTTTTTTTAAAGTAACTAGTTACCGTGCACACACTTAGTACGTGTGTGATTTAAAATAAGGATAAGAGAATGAGAGAAAATAAGAATGATAAATTAAATAATTGTATGTTTGAAAGAATTAATAGGGATGGAAAGGATAAAAAGAAAAATGAAAAAGGCTTTACAAAATTATTTGAGTATTGTTGATTCTTACAAAAATTAGTTTATAAAATGATGTGTTAAAATTTAATTTAACACATCATTTAAAATTATTTGAGTATTGTTGATTAGTTTACAAAAATTAGTTTATAAAATGATGTGTTGTACATGGATGAGTCCAATAATTATAACCAACAATAATTGTACACATTATTTTGTATTTCTTTTTTTTATAACTTTTCTTTAGTAACAATAATATTACTGAAATTGTTTATACCAAAAAAAGTTACCTTTTCTTCTCGCTTTATTAATAAAGACTATGTTATAGTTTTTTTTATATAAAAAAATAAAAAATAAAAAATTAATACTAAGATATCAATTGAAATACATTTTGAGACAAAATAAATAAAATTAAAATCCCTAACACTATAGTACTGCAAACATGGAGCAAAAGTAAATGAATACAGGATGTATAATAATTAACAGACTAGGTCCCCTTAATACGGGAGTATTGTTATAGCTCAATTGGCTTATTTCTTTCGTTTCCCAAGTTAAGTGCAGATATTTCGATCAATATTGATAATGTCAAAATAATAATTATAATATTAAAATAATAAGTATCGTTAAAATTTTAAAATAATGTTTAAAACAGGTATAAAATTGTTCTTAAATATATATTTACTAGCGATAACCCGTGCCTCCGGCACTAAGATTATTTGTTTGGAGAGAAGAAAAAGGTAGAAGAAGAAAGTATTGGAGATAGGGTTTGGAGAGGAAGAAAGAGGTAGAAGAAGAGGAAATGAAGAAGGAGAAATAATGAACGGTTAGATTTATGCCAAATTTTGAACGGCTCAGATGATTTATTAGATGAGCGGGAAATTCAAAATCATTTGTATTTTGTTATATAGATTATGACACATATATATGTGGAAGGATCTTGCTGAATAGAGTCAAAAGTGTAAATGATGCCTTGATATCTACGACATTTAAACTTGATATGACTTGATCACAACGTCTAGTTTAATTACTCAAATAATTTGACAGATAAAATTTTTCGAATGTTCGCATCGTTATCATTTTTCTCATCATATCCCAATGTCCCATACCAATTAAGAACTAGGGATGCGAAAAAAGTTGAAATAACATCAAATACTTCAAATCTTGTCATCTATTAGTTGAATTCATAACTAGCCTTTTCTTATGTACAAGATATTCTAAGAGTGCTATTTAAACCTTGATTTTTTCAAAAAAAGAGAATTTTACGAAAAGGAACAACATTCAAAGAAAAAATAAGTGAACCAATAACCTAAGAAGTTGTGACTAAATATACCTATATAATCCATAACCTAGCAAACTGTTACTAGATATATATTTATATTATTGTGAACGATAAATAATTATTGCTACAGGATTATCATTTCCTTCAACAATCCTTATATTACATCAATATAACATGAATTAAAACACATTTGACATCAAACTCCTTAAACAATTGAATTTTTGATTCGGGTCGAAATATGATGTGTTGACCAATCGTCACAATTATTCCAGCTGCACAGCATTCTTCTTCTTCCACCACATCTCCCTGGATTCGCTCCCTCTCAATTTCTCTAAAACCCATTTTTCGTGTCTTCACTTTTCTGCTCAGTAAGTACTCATTCCATGTGAAGCTCGAAAGCAGAGTAAAGTACAAAAATGTCAGATTATCTTCCCCAAGAAGTATTGTTCGATATCTTCGCAAGGCTCCCGCTCCAAACCCTCCTTCAGATCAGATCCGTCTGTAAACTATGGCACTCCACCATCTCCAAACCCACTTTCATCGCATCCCACATGAATCGTACAAAGCACGGCCACACACTCCTCCTCAGGCTTTTCTCTGAAAAAGAAAGGTTCAGCGGGAAAGAACACTATTTCTTACTGGATCAAAACCAAACAGGTGGCGTGCAAACTGAAAAGCTACCGTTTCCATTCAAGTGTAAGTCCAATTATCCATTTAGAATTGTGGGTTCTTGCTGTGGGCTAATTTGTTTGTCAGATGATAATGGGGATCATCCCTATGGTATAATTCTGTGGAACCCATCGATTAGAAAATTCAAGAAACTGCCTAGACCTCGTGTTACGCATCTAACTCATGGTAAGTATACTTGTGTTCTTGGGTTTGGTTTTGATCGGCAGAAAAATGACTATAAGGTTGTGAGACTTGCCTATGTAAAAGGGCGAAATGGGCGTGATTTGATTCCACCTGAGGTTGAGGTGTATGGGCTTAATTCTGGTGCTTGGAGGAGCTTTAATGCTGGTGCGCCTCCGTATGGTATATTGGATACCTTATTTACAAGGTCCCAGGCATTTGCTAGTGGGGCCATTCATTGGATTGGATATGATCCCTGTAAAGGAGATTGTTTGAATAAGCTGATCGTGTCGTTTGATATTGGCAATGAAGTATTTGGAGAGCTTATGTTGCCAAACTGTTTAGTTGAATGTGAGGACTTGTATGTTGCGGAGTATGGGGAATTACTCTCGATGTTTGAAATGAAGCGTCGGGGCAAAGAACTTTATTTTAATGTATGGGTGATGAGGGAGTATGGTTTTGTCGAGTCCTGGATGAAACTGTACTCACTTGATATATGTGAAGGTGTATGTAGACCGATAGGCTTTAAGAATAATGAAGAGGTTCTGTATGTAACAGCGCGGGGCAAGTTGGTTTCTTTCAACCAAAATACGATACAGACAAAGGGTTTTGGAATTAAAGGTGCTGCAGACTCTTTTTATGTGGGCAGTTACATGGAGAGCTTGGTCTTACTGGATGGAGAAAGTGCAGTCTTAGGAGCTGATGCTATCATCTGTGATGGTGGAGATGAGCATGAAGATGTTCCTCAATGGCCAAGAGCTGAGAGCAGGCAAGAGCTATCAATCACCCATAACTACATGTGCTTTTACACTTGTACTCATTTGATCAGCATTTACGTTTTTCTAGGATACATTCATAAATACACACAAACCTTTGTCACTAAACTTGCATTACCATATCTTTCCTTTTCAAAGCTAACTTCTTTGTAATTCAAGAGCATGCTTTATAGAGATCACTATAACATATTTTTCCCTAAGTGAACTCTTCAAAATCTGTGCAATTTTTTTGTTTTTTTTAAATTGAAGAAACTTACAAAAAAAAAACCTGTCTGCTTTCTTCCAGAACTAAGTTTAATCAGTCACCAGATAAAACTCATCTTTTAAACAGCATAAAAGTCAGCAGACGGTAGCCTGGAGATAAGAATGACATCCATTTTATAAAATTTGGGGTTTCATACATTCAGTTAGGTCTTAACTTTCTCTATAAATTATTTTAGGGGCATCAAGGTCAATCATCTTCTTAGTTTGGTAAAAGTGGAAAGGGCAGAAACTCTTTCATAGAACATGTTTGTATTTTTGATTTACTTGGGCACTAAAGTAGATCTAGCTGTAACTAAATATTGGTACTTCAAAATTTTCAGACTTTTTTTGTTGCATTATCAGTTTATCAAGGAATTTGGGTGATGCCGTGATGATATTCTTGTTATATGGAATAGTGTGGATTATGCCAGACTGTTTTATACTGTGCATGTACTGGGATGGCACCCCTTTTGGTGTCCCTTTGTCTATAAATAGATATTTACATCAAAAAAAAGGAAAAAACAAAAAAAAGCAAACTTGTTTTTGTTGAAATGGATTTTTGTGGGATGTGTTTGGACTTATTTCGTTGATTAATAGCCTGCATGGTTGTTTCACTTTCACAGAGTGTTGCATATTTGATGAGTATACATTTTACTAGTAAATAGTATGAAAAGAGTGGGCATAGGTTGTAGTTTATGCAGGATTTGGTATGAGAATGCATTTTAAAATTTTATACTGAAAGGTCACTAAACTTGAATGGTTGGAATGAAAGCAGAAGCTTGAAGGCTTCTGGTCAGGGCTGGAACATTTTCGCTCTAGGGGAATGAATTTTTGGAAGAAGACACCAAAATGCATTAGTTTCTTAATTGAGTGCAAAGTGGTTAATGCCAACATTAATCATCAGGAAACGAGGTAATAGCTGTTTTCTTTACTATGTATATCAGGAATTGTTAGATTACATGCTATAAATTATGAAGTTTTGCTTTGAAATTGTGGTTTATAATGAAATTATAATTTTATTTTTTTAAATGTGGCAACTTATAGAGTACTAAAATTTTAACTTTGTAGACCATGTTTGCTTGTAAATGAATTTAATCTTATGTTATGTACCAAATTTGTGGTCCAGAATATTTAGTTCTCAATAATATAATACCCCCATATGATATTGTTTAATAAGGGAAAAAGGAATATGTGGCTTGCCACAACCAAGCTTGGCTATAGATTAGGCTTAAAACAACGTAGTATTTGATAACGAAATAGTGAAGTGTCTTTAATGTTATTAATGAAAATGATGAAAAGACAAATATGTCATTAATAAATGAGTGCATCTGTAGCCGAACTTGGTTATGGCAAGCCACATATCCCCTTTCCCCATTTAATAATACCTACTCCCTATTATTATATATCACTTGTTAACTGACCTTAAAATATAAAAAAATTCTGACAAATATGTTTTATCCTTACGTAATCCATGGAACTATAATCCTTTGAAAATAATCATTTCAAGCAAACATAGTGAAGATAAAAATGCTTTTCTGTCACTACAACAAATTTTGAACTACAAATGGGACTATAAAAGGTGGAAGATTTACTTTCTATTTACTAATTTGCATTGCTTTACTTTTAAAACTTACCCAACTTCACATGTGCTCTTTAACCTCGCATCACCTTTGCAACATATTAGTTTCCCAATGAGTGACTATAGCTATTACTATCGATCTCTCTCTTTGTGATACGATAAAATTCCATGCGTATATCATGCTCCATCTCCCTTGCCCGTGTGCGAGTGTCTGCGTACGATATGAATATATTGCGAGGTTTATTCTTCCCCACAGGTAGAAAAGGATAAAAATATTATTCAAGAGGTAGAGAAAATGTAATTTCGCTGGCATCGCCTTTTATTTTTCAGCTTGTGTACCTTATCTTCACTGTAATACCTTTTTGTTTACCATATCTTATTAACAAGAAAATAAGAAGAAAACTGGTTTCTTTTTAACCATGCTAATGGAAGTCACAGAATGTAATATCATTATATTCTGTGATTCAGGTACATTTGATATGATGAAATCCATATCTGAGCTGGAGTATGCAAAAGTTGCTGCGAGAAAATTTTAGCCAGGGTATCAAAAATTTACTGTGAAAGGCACTGCCTGCAAAGGTTGACAAGTTCGGCACTGTAAAGGCACTGCCTGCAAAGGTTGACAAGTTCGGTATTTGGATCCTATCTATCTCGAGGAAACTTCATTTTTCTGCTGCTTTGAGGTCCTCTAAAGGGCAAGGGTGAAGCCTCATGTTGTTGTTGTTCTCCATTTTTTTCATTTTATTTTCAAATTAAGGATTGCCTTGGCAACCAGACTTGTGTCATTCAGAATTATTCATGTCTATAAAACTTGTCATCTTCTTCATGAGTTTTTTATTATTCCTCTGTAGTGCTTTGAGTTTGTATATGGTATGGCGCAGCAATATCAATGGTACTATTCTTACAAAAACATTGGTACTAAAAAGCAGATACAAAATATTGTGCTCAGTTATTTTATTTGAAAATGTCGGATAGTATCAAACTTGAGTTTCAATCCGCTATGAGCGTACGTACTGAATCTAATTCGGACGGTGAGAATAATCATGTATAATTTGGTATAATTTCTGATTTTGAATCTTACATTAAATGTAATAAAATTTTAATTGATTGAGAGGACAAACACGCAAAAATTTAACAGAATCAATACATCACAATCACCATTAATCGATGATAATAAGTACGATTGCTTCAGGCCAGGCCAGGCCACTATGAGAAAGTCTACTTCTATCACGTACACTAGCACAGCACAATCACTATCTAATTTTGACATTTAGAGAGAGAGAGAGAGAGTTTATATATATATAGTATATCTCACCATTGCCATTATTACATCATCATGAAAGTTTAGAGATATATTGAAGTCATACAAATTAAAGGTGCAAAATTAAAGTTTGTTCTCCTCATAATTGACTGAATTTCGATTAAAATTGTAGCAGACAGTGTTTATGAGGTTGAAATTTATCTGAAAATAAATAATCATGTGGACCACAAAAACATTGTCATAATAAAATTTTAATTTTAATTTCGCATTAATTGATCCTTATACGTACACGCCATTGATTGTTTACAACTAATTTCCACATTTTGCCTTTAATTGCTTTCCAGCATATAAACCTCTGAATTTTTTTAATTTTAATAATGAGTTCTATTTTATTGTTTTGCATGTCCTATATGGGAGTAACTGATTGAAAAGTGACACAATTAATGTTTCAAAATTTGTTCTTAATTTTTTAAAACCTATCTTTGATTTATATTAATATATATATATATATATTTTTTGTAAAGGATACATAAAGAGATCGCATATAGTGACACAATATTTGTTGTAAATAAATAATAAATTGACTCTAAACTTGAGTGACAGAAATTCTGTCACAATATTAAATTCTGTTTGTAAAAATATTAATTCTCTACCTGAGAAAGAATTAATAATAATATCAAAATATTATTTATATTATCAAAATAAAAATGTATATAATGAAATAAAAAATATATTATAAAAATAATAATAAAAGTGTCATTAACAACGTATTTACTCTGATACTACTATAAATAATAACTTGGCATTTATGACACTTGGAGAATTGAGGATGAAGTATTTATTTTTTGAAAAACTGTTAGCGGGTCGCAGGTCAGCATTATCAAGTTCCTTTATATGGCAGACGTCACTTTATTTCAACATTAATTGCATGTTATTCCTGGAAACAAAAGATCTAGGTAGGTCAAGTCATTAAGCAATTGAACTAATTAAGAAACTAGAAGGTTCATTTCACCACTTTTATCTATTTATCTATCTATATAATTAATTTTTTTATTTATTAAAGAGTAAACAAAAGAAATTCTTTGTAATTAATGTAAAATAAAAATTATAATTATTACCTCGTTATAAATGAGATATCTTATAGGAGCAATACATTAGACTAATAGCTTATTTATATATATATATATATATATATATATAAGAAATAAGAACGAGATTAAATAAATGTGTGATAAGAAATATTTAATAGTATAACATTTAACCGCTTCGGATTCGTGTTTTTTCCCTCTAGAATTGCGTTATTAGTGACTACATAAGATTTATTAATCTTATTCCTTCCCCTTCTTCAAACTCCGATTCGTTTTTTTCATAGAGAAATCTTTGATCAAGTATAGAACAAGATCTATTTTGCATCATATCTAAGGGATTCCTTGGTTCGGGCCGAAGAAGCAATGTCACTCGATCATTATCAAACTGACTGCAATTTTTTTTTAATAAATTTATATCGATAGTAAATAACATGATTTTATATATATATAGAAAAAGGACTCGACGTATTATTATTAATTTCAAATTCGTAATGAAATTAGTATATATATAAATTATTTTTCATGATATTTTTATAAAGAGGACTTGTAGCAGTACTCTTCTTTCTCCTCTTCATATATACGATCGCGAGTCTTTTATATATATATATATTCTGAGAGGCTTTAATTTTAATAAGTTTGTACTACTAATTAAGAATGGATTTAACAGTGTATGTAGCGGCATTAGTTGTTGCTATCTTTGCAGGATGGGCATGGAGGTTGTTGGATTGGGTGTGGTTGAGTCCACGGAATCTAGAGAAGTCCCTCAGGAAACAAGGATTCCATGGAAACTCCTACCGTCTGTTTTCTGGAGACCTTAAAGAAAACTCCGAAATGACGAAGAAAGCTAGGTCAAACCCCATCCATCTCTCTGCTGATATTGTGCCGCGTGTCATCCCCTTTGTCTATGAAACCATCAAGAACTATGGTAACATCCGTCCATTCAACTAGTTATATAGATTTTTAATTTCTCATATTTTAATTCATCTGTACAATATTTTTCTATGCATATGCAGTATCCGGTATCCAGTATCTATATATGATGTTCAAAGCTGGTGGTTATAAAGAAATGTTGCATATGTATAACACAGACTTGTATAGATGACTAACAATGGCTATGTTGCAGCTTCTATGTTTTAATAATTTTATTTATACAAATTTTCTGTAAACTAGATAAAACTTGGCTAATTGGATTAATATAATTGTCTCTATGTATATGTGAATCTAATAATTACAATTAGCTACATGTATTTAAACACATTATTTTTATTTGTAAATAAAAGGAAAGTAAGTGAGACCATGCACTCTCTTTTAATATTATTTTATTTTTTAATTTTTTTTAAAACGACATAGTTTTA
This sequence comes from Aralia elata, assembly GCA_034770075.1. Classification (NCBI taxonomy): domain Eukaryota; kingdom Viridiplantae; phylum Streptophyta; class Magnoliopsida; order Apiales; family Araliaceae; genus Aralia; species Aralia elata. The sequence continues at coordinate 94,991,581 of CM068385.1, forward strand.
ATAAAAATATGCTATCTAAGAAAAATATGTTATTTAAAAAGTACGTTTTAGATCCATCTTTTGTGTGTATATATATATATATATATATATATATAAATATTCATCCTTTTGTTATTATATGACTGTAATTTATTTTTATTTCCATCTTTTATATTCGTCATTCTGTCATCATAGTATTGCATAGGACTATCGAATTAATGTTGCTGATGCACAAGGTATAGACTATACTTCATACAAAGCCTTTAATTTTTGGTTTTTTGTGGTTAGGTTTGAAATGACGTGAGCGGTCGATATTTTATTGTATATATTAAGTCACTTTTTAAGAGACAGAAATTATTATAATTACTTTGACTTTATCGGTTTGCCCCCATAATTTCCCCCTCTAAATTAACTTTATATATATATTTATGCAGGAAAGAGTTCATTCATGTGGTTTGGACCGACACCAAGGGTGCAGATCGTGGACCCGGTTATTATAAAAGATGTCTTGACTAAGCATTATAAATTCGAGAAGTTGGGGTCGAACCCATTAGTCAAGTTATTTGTAAATGGACTAGCAAGCCATGAAGGCGAGCAATGGGCCAAACACAGAAAACTCCTCAACCCAGCTTTCCATCTAGAGAAATTGAAGGTAATAAGTCCGTTGCTTACTGTTTGTGAGTTTTATTTTAGATAAAAAAAAAGGAATGATAAAAAAAAAGTTCTTTCCATGAAGAATTTTCCTTCGAAAAAAAAACTTTCTTTTGACATCCTTTTCCTTCTTTTCGAAACAAAACTCACAAACACAACTTTAATGAACTCACTAAAAAGTTGCGTTTTTTCAAAACAAAACTCACAAACACAACTTTAATGAACTCACTAAAAAGTTGCGTTTTAATTTAATTTATTTGTTTTGCTCGCAGTGTATGCTACCAACCATGTATTTTAGTTGTAGAGATACGGTGAGCAAATGGGAGAAGATGGTTTCGGAGGATGGGTCGTGTGAGTTAGACGTAGTGCCATTTCTTGATACATTAACTAGCGACGTAATTTCACGTACGGCATTTGGAAGCAGCTACCAAGAGGGAAGTAAGGTATTTCAACTTCAAAAACAACAACTTGACCTTGTACTCAAGTCCATACAATCAATTTACATTCCCGGATGGAGGTACGTACGATTTATTTCAACTCTACTTGATTCTCCTTTCATTACAAAATACAAGAACATTTTTTTTTTATATTTGATGTATCATTAAATGCACTTATATTTTAAAGAAAAAAAGTCCGTACGTAGTTAGTATTTTTCAGGTCTATTCAATAAAATCTAATCGTTGCCAAGTTAATTTAATGAAGAAAAAATTTTCATTTAACCTTGTAACTCAAATAATAATTAAAAAAAACATTATTGAAATCAGATATCAATTTGGTTGAATTAGAACCTCTCTGCATTTTGGAATGAACTGAATGGCCTATATATATATATATATATATATATATATATATATATATATATGAAAATTTTCTAAAGCGAACTTTAAAAAACGAACTAAAGACGAACCGTCGTCTTTGATATCTATGGCGACGATTCGACCCGTCGCCGTAGCCATGTAAATCTTTGGCGACGGGTCGAATCGTCGCCATAGATATCAAAGACGACGGTTCGTCTTTGGTTCGCTTTTTAAGGGTTCGCTTTAGAAGCTTACCCATATATGAATATATATATATATATATATATATATATATATATATATATATATATATATATATATATATATATATATAAGTAGTACGTTTAGTGAAAATCACCGGAAGAATTAAGCGCCCATGTAAGATGGAGTACTTTCCTTAACGATTTTATGTATCTACATGTTACAAATTAAATATACAGATATCTGCCAACTAAGAAGAACAAGAGGATAAAGGAAATTGACAGAAGAATACAATCTATATTAAAGACAATTATTGATAAGAAAATGAAGGCCATGAAGGCAGGAGAAGCTAGCAATGATGACTTGCTGGGGATATTATTGGAATCCAATTCCAATGAAATTCGACATGGGGACAAAAATGTTGGATTGAGTATTCAAGAAGTTATGGGAGAGTGCAAGCTATTCTATTTTGCTGGGCAAGATACCACCAAATCTTTGCTTGTCTGGACAATGTTTTTATTGAGCATTCATCCGAATTGGCAAGCACGAGCTAGAGAAGAGGTTCTTCAAGAATTTGGAAATGGAACACAGGATTTTAATAATCTAAATCGCCTCAAAATTGTAAGTTCTTGTAGTTACATTAATTTACGCTGTGAAAAATGTGTAATTAAAAAAGTAACCCTTAAATCTCGTGTACAGGTTACTATGATTTTGTACGAGGTTTTAAGGTTATATCCACCGGCAGTTACGATCATCCGAAAGGTTGACCAGGAGACTACATTTGGAGATATAACCTTACCAGCGGGAGTTCAAATCTTATTTCCAGTTGTGCTAATTCATCATGACAAAAATATTTGGGGCGATGACGCGAAAGAGTTCAATCCAGAAAGATTTTCTGAAGGGGTATCTAAGGCAACAAAAAATCAGGTGGTGTTTTTCCCATTTGGTTGGGGACCTAGGATCTGTATCGGACAAAACTTTGCAATGTTGGAAGCAAAATTAGCAGTTGCTACCATCTTACAACACTTCTCCTTGGAGCTTTCGCCATCTTATACTCATGCCCCGGCCACTGCCATAACTGTCCAACCACAGTCCGGCATGAACTTGATTTTACACAAGCTGTAGCTAGTATGCATGGATTGCAACAACATTGTACCACTAGGGAATTTGAAACTCACATTTTATATAAATGTGTTTGACGACATAAACATATATAGCTTATTAGTCTTGAAATTGAAATGGAAAGCGGGTTTGAAATTTGTAGGTAAGGAAATTTACACCTTGTTAGGGTTAGGGTTTCGTATTGGCTGGAGAGGAGAGAAATCCACGAAGAGTACGGAACTGATTGATTGATTGAAGAGGGGAGAAGAACAGGTGGGCAATTACTCCAATGACACGTGGCAGAACTCCTAGAATCCGGAAACCGGGTTAGGGTAGCAGGGATTCCAAGAGCCTTCTAGAGTCTTCGAGTTGTGAGCGAGTTTCTAGTGTGATGAGCTTCCAAGAGTCTTAGTGTAATGTCTTGAAAGCGATCCCCTTTTCTTAGAATAGAGGGGCTATTTATAGAGTTTTCCTGGAAAATAGTCACATGCCAGGCACATGTTTTAAGGGAAATTCCCGAAATACCCTTTAATTATGTTTTAAAGGAGAAATTCCAGAAATGCCCTTTAATCATCAAAGTAATGCCCAAATTGCCCTGTTCTTCTAGCCACCAATCCAATCCCTCAATCAATTCCCAAAATGGGTCGCATCCACGAGTCTTCTGCCTTGGAACACGTGGAGACTTCCCCGGGTCTAGTACATTTAATTAGGTCACATAAACCCTAATTTGTACATTAATTAGGTTTTTTGTAAACCCTAATTTGTACATTTAATTCAATTAGGTCATGTGAACCCTAATATGCACTTGGGCCCACATTTGCCCCCTGCGCGAGAGTCACGATTCCTGAGAGACGCTCGTGCAAAATACTCCAGGTTTGTGAATGATTTTGCGTGACTCCACTTGTCCAAGTAATGCTTGGGAAATCATCTGAAAGCTTCTCCATTTTGCTCAATATTTATTTCCCTTTAAATTGCGAAATCTTCCTTAAGAGGAACCTAGAGATTATTTCCTTTACTATTGCAAGCTTGCAATTGGAATATATATATATCTCCCAAGTCACTTAGGCCTTTCTTTTCATCGTGCAAAATTTTTCCTCTCCTCATTCAAGTCTGAAGATCACCAAGAAGTCATCAAGCCAACAGTTTTCAGCTTGGGAACAAGGTAAAAAAAACAATTTCTTCGTCTCTTTTTTTTTCAGTTTATTTGAGTACTTTCTGCCGAACGTTTTCTTGACTTGCTTCTCCTACGTTTCTTCTCAGGTTATTGTAGCTTTTCTTTTGTCTTCCGAGCCCCATTACTTGGATTATATCTCGGTAGGGTTCCCTCGGATAATAAAGAAAAACACAATATTTATTGACAACGAAGCATCCGTTCCGAAAAAGTAATCTGTGGGGCACCAGAATTTTCAAGGTACACAAAATATAGTTTTTTTTTTTTTCGTCCTCTTGGGCTACACCCTGGGTAATAATGTTGCATGTTTCTTTTCCTTTGTGGTTTGGAAGTGGCTTTTCATACACGGTGCTTTTCTTTTCACAGTTCGATTTCTCCGGCTGCCAGCTTCTCATGGTATATCCTCCGCATACTGTAACAGTCCATAGTGGAATGTCCTGCGTACTGGTGGTACACACAGAAATCTGGTCTTCTTTTCATCTCTTCCGTCACCACAAATTTAGGCGTTGGGGGTTTCACCACTCCGTGCTCAACCCATTGTTCGTACAGGCCCCTAGGGAGCGAATCCTAGGAGAAAATGTACTAAAATTTTTAACATTGGGAAGCGTGATCACTGTTTTGACCATAACTTTTGTTCCGTTTGGAGTCTCGGGGCCCATAATATATCAAAACGACCGTATCGACGAGCCCTTCAAAAGTCATGGCCATCGGCCATGACATATATCGAAATAATCCAAAAAATGGCTCCGAAGGATGCATTTTGGCTGTCCGAAGTTTTGTGGAAAAATTTCAAATCTTGTTTTTCTTTCATAATTGTGATTTTGATCCTTCCCTGACTCCATTTCTTCTTATTTTCAGGTATTCTCAAGTGAAAGGCTCAAATTCTCCCTTTGCCATGGTAAGCCTACTCAAGCTCATATGCCTTACTTGACATCCTTAGTATCCTCATGTGGGGTCTTTCTCACTTGCAGGCCTCGTCTACCGGATGTTCTGAAGACTTGAAGAGTTCCAGAGTAATTCCCTTTGTCAATGATTGGGGAAAAGCAAAAAAGCTTGTTTCTTTATGTCGCGGCTTGCGAAGGTTGGGACGACTTCCCCCATTCCGATCGCATTCCCCGCATGTGCATAGAGATACCAAGTGCGTTGCATGCTTGATAGAAGCTTTCAGGCGGACTGACCATTATACTTCATGATTTCATGATGACACAATCCTTTCAGACTTCATCTCGGGTACCTCCTCGAGTTCCTCCCCCAGGATCCTCTGCTGTCGGGGAGATGAGATGTACTTGCTCTAGAGTAAAGCCGAGGATCCTTGTTTTTAAATTGTCAAGGATGATGATGATGATGATGATGAGGATGATAATGATATTCCCATTGGATTTCGCATGGATACGGCAAGTGAGGTGGCGACCTCCACTACTGGTGAACCTCGCTGACATAACATGATTGTTGTCAAGTCCTCCTCACCTCATGATGATCGTGTCAGCCTTAATGTTGACGATTTCATGTCTGATGTAGGCTTAGGTCCTGCTATGGTTAGTACAGTTCCATCGTCACGCCCACATATAACGTCTTCTCATGACAGCTTGGAGGGTACCGGTGACACCCATGTTGATGCTGATGCTATTATGACAGTTAATCCTCCTCCCCCGAGGGGGAATCCTGCGAAACCGATGGTTGATTTCCATCCTCCCCAGAAGGATTCTCCCGAGGCTTCACCTAAAAGGGAGGGTATATTTGCGAGTTCTTTGGGTGGGGCATCGATGCTTTACTTTCTTTGCCCGTTGAGGAGCTCGCTTTCTTCATCTTGATTCTGCCACCTCGCCTTTTAGTGACCTCGACTATCCACCCAATAACAAAGATGTCGTGGAGCTACATGCATTCTCTAAGCCCGTGATTTGTGCAGCTCCTCTCCCGATGAATATTTTCTCGTGCGGGGCTGGATTTCCTCACTTCTAGGTATGGCTTTTTGTAGCTTTTTGTTATTTCCTGTATCAAAGAACTCATTTATATGTCATTTATCATAGTAGAGTTTCTTTAGCATTAATGATTGTCTTTAACTTGAATTTTTTCCTTAAGACCCAATGTTTAGTATTGAATCATAAGTTATTCAAATTAATACTCCAAGACAACAATATTCATAATAATGAGAGTAAACATGCAATTTTTCGATTTCTCGCAAACTAACACTTGAATCCATACTTTTAAAATCAAAGAATATCCAAGTATAAGTGAAAGTTTGACATTTTTATTAATAATCATATTGAAAAGCACAATGTTTCAAAAAATTTCATAATAATAATAGATTTTGCTTTTGTCGGATAAAGCATAACGTTCGCCACTTTTAGAGATAAAGTGTAACTTTCTCGGGTTTGAGGGCTTATAGTCAGGTGCCTCGATTACTTTTAGAGTTGAAAGTATAACTTTGAGGACTTATAGTCAGGTGCCTCGATTACTTTTAAAGTTGAAAGTATAACTTTGAGGACTTATAATCAGGTGCCTCGATTACTTTTAAAGTTGAAAGTATAACTTTGAGGACTTATAATCAGGTGCCTCGATTACTTTTAAAGTTGAAAGTATAACTTTGAGGACTTATAATCAGGTGCCTCGATTACTTTTAAAGTTGAAAGTATAACTTTGTGCCTTATCCCTTGGTACGTCGTGCCAATTGTTTGGCGTATAGGGTTTCATAAGGGCTTAAGTTGCATGCCTCGTCACTTGGTCATCCAATTTCTTGGCAAGTGCAATCCACGAGGACTTGACCACCATCGTGGGTGGATTTTTAATTCGTCAATTCTTGTGTCTCCTCCCTTGGTCATCCAATTTCTTGGCAAGGGTTACTCTTGTTTTTTTTTTTTTTTTTTTTTTTTTTTTTTTTTTTTTTCGTCCTCTTGGGCTACACCCTGGGTAATAATGTTGCATGTTTCTTTTCCTTTGTGGTTTGGAAGTGGCTTTTCATACACGGTGCTTTTCTTTTCACAGTTCGATTTCTCCGGCTGCCAGCTTCTCATGGTATATCCTCCGCATACTGTAACAGTCCATAGTGGAATGTCCTGCGTACTGGTGGTACACACAGAAATCTGGTCTTCTTTTCATCTCTTCCGTCACCACAAATTTAGGCGTTGGGGGTTTCACCACTCCGTGCTCAACCCATTGTTCGTACAGGCCCCTGAATGCCTTCTCACTGCATGTGATAGCCTCTGGAACTGACATCCTGGTATACTTGCCCCCAAGTTTTTCTTTACTTTGTTCAAAATTTCGCTCATTCTTCTCCCTCTTGCCCCCTTGTGGGTTTGACTGAGAGTCAGCCAAAGCCACAATTGCTGTTCTCTTACCCTTCCATGTAACCATCGCATGGTTGATGGGAACTGTCACGATTCCTCCCAAATCTTGTGCGAAGGATGAGAGGGTTGCAAATGAATCACAGGCCTTTGTAATGAGATGGGGCTTGAAGGAGTCTAGAGCACCATTGTTGCATATGCTAACCAAGTTCTTCTCTTCAATTGGCTCGGCACACTTCTGTGCTTGGGCCCTGAATCTGTCCACATAATCTGACAGCTCCTCATTCGGCTTCCTGCTCGAATCGCATCAGTTCTACAATAGTTACCTGTTTTTGCACATAGAAAAATTTCTTAAAAAATTGCAATTTCAGATCATCCCAATCATGGACTGATCCCTTCTCCAAATTGTAGTACCAACTGAAGGCACTATCCGTCAAAGTCTTGTTAAATTCCCTCATCAACAAATTATGGTTATTCACCTCATCATAACCCAACCATGGAGACATCGACTCCACGAACCTGGCAATATGCTCCCTGGCATTCCCTTTCTCCCCGTTATACTTTGGGAACTGCGGGGGGTGCTCAATATACCCTGCCGGGTACGGTTGTCTCCGCACATGTGCCGGGTAGGGTGGAGTAAAGTCCAACTCTGAAGGTCGGGATGTCTGCTTGCAAAATTGATTGATCACATCGATCATATCATCCTTCGTCACATACTGGCTCGTGGTATGGACTCTTTGAGGGGCTGTGATATATTGATGCACAGGTGGTGCGTATGGTAAGGAAACTGGCTGGTGTACACTTGCATCCTGCACAGTTTGCATCAGCGGTGCTTGTCGACTTGTTCGTTGGATGTGGCTCGGGATGGTCGGTATCTGCACTTGTGAAAATGCTGGGAGAGTGGGCGGGACGATGTTGGGCTGAGGTTGGCTCACTTCCAATCTGAGTTGTGGCACATCACCGCTGTTTTGGAGCTCCAAGTGGATGATTGGAATCGGCTGACTCTCCGTTGTTGGAAGCACAGTCGGATTCTCTTTGTTGCTGTTCTCTTCCACTTCTGCTCGTTCCCCCTGCGAACTTCCTGGGAACATAGCCCTGAAAGTGGAGATTTGCATCAACTGCTGGCGGAAATTCTCCATCTCTTCCTGCTTCCTTTGCATTTCCAACATCATGGCCATCATCATCCCTTGGCCTTCTCGTGCCTCCTGTAATGCCTTGAGCATCTCCATCTGCACAGCATTCGCAGTCGTTTGCGCTCCAGTTACTTCCTCACCTTGCCTTCCTGCGTTTGTCTGTCTAGCGCTGGTTTGTTGTTGATCAGCCATTTGAGGTGATGTTGAGCTTCCTTCCGAAATGTCTTCTAAGATAGGTTGATCAAAATCCAGATTCGCGCTTTGGAGCACTGGATTTACTTGCCTTGAAATCGGATCCGGTGAAGTGATGCTTGTTGTCGGTGAAACTCTTCCTGTAATTCTCCCACTTCGAGTTGTGGGCATACCCTTCACGAATTCTACACCTCCCCAGCAGAGTCGCCAAATAAATGTAGGTAAGGAAATTTACACCTTGTTAGGGTTAGGGTTTCGTATTGGCTGGAGAGGAGAGAAATCCACGAAGAGTACGGAACTGATTGATTGATTGAAGAGGGGAGAAGAACAGGTGGGCAATTACTCCAATGACACGTGGCAGAACTCCTAGAATCCGGAAACCGGGTTAGGGTAGCAGGGATTCCAAGAGCCTTCTAGAGTCTTCGAGTTGTGAGCGAGTTTCTAGTGTGATGAGCTTCCAAGAGTCTTAGTGTAATGTCTTGAAAGCGATCCCCTTTTCTTAGAATAGAGGGGCTATTTATAGAGTTTTCCTGGAAAATAGTCACATGCCAGGCACATGTTTTAAGGGAAATTCCCGAAATACCCTTTAATTATGTTTTAAAGGAGAAATTCCAGAAATGCCCTTTAATCATCAAAGTAATGCCCAAATTGCCCTGTTCTTCTAGCCACCAATCCAATCCCTCAATCAATTCCCAAAATGGGTCGCATCCACGAGTCTTCTGCCTTGGAACACGTGGAGACTTCCCCGGGTCTAGTACATTTAATTAGGTCACATAAACCCTAATTTGTACATTAATTAGGTTTTTTGTAAACCCTAATTTGTACATTTAATTCAATTAGGTCATGTGAACCCTAATATGCACTTGGGCCCACAAAATTCTATTTAGATTAAATTTAGTTGAGTTTTTAACGTTATAAATTTAATGGCATATTAAGATTTACCTTACAAAGACTTCGAACATAATAAACCTCGAGTTTGTTTGCAAGGATTATAATCCCGGGATTATAATCCATGTGATTATAATCCCAAGACTACTAGTCCTAGGATTAAATAGTCCTAGTCACATGTTTGTTTTTCATGAGATTATTCATGGGATAACTTAAAATAATCCAATATAATGTTATATTTATTTTTTTCAGGATTAATTAAAGGACTGGATAAAAAAATATCGTTTTGACTTTTTTATCCTTACCAATAATAACATATTTTAAACTATAATTTAAATTTGTTTATACATCAAAAATCGAAAATTATTATTATTATTATCAAAAATTAAAAAAAAATTATTATTATTTTTACTTCTATTAAAAAAATATGATCAATGTAAATGTACATACTAATTTAACAAAAAAAATGTATTGCATGTAAAAAAAATATGCATGTATTATTATGTATGTATGTATGTATGTAACGTACTATATGCAAAAAATAAAATAAAAAATAAGGTGATGTATGTATTATTATGTATGTATGTAATGTACTGTATACACAAAAAAGGTGTTGTATGTATTATTATGTATGTATGTAATGTATTGTATGAAAAAAAAGGTGTTGTATGTATTATTATGTATGTATGTAACATACTGTATGAAAAAAAAAAAGAAAAAAAAAGGTGATGTATGTATTATTATGTATGTATGTAATGTATTGTATGCAAAAAAAAAGAGAGAAGGTGTTGTATGTATTATTATGTATGTATGTATGTAACGTACTGTATGAAAAAAAAGGTGTTGTATGTATTATTATGTATGTATGTAACGTACTGTATGAAAAAAAAAGATGTTGTATGTATTATTATTATTTAATAAGTTTATTTAATTAGCACTAAAAAAAGTATTAAAAAAAGTTACGTACATACAGTACGTAGTGCATGATTAATGTTTTATCATGTATTAGAAGCTTTATGTGATGTAAACAAAGTTAAAGGCTAATTTAGTCCACAAATTTTTAGTCCCAAATGGTAGGGATTATAATACCTAGTTAGACATGGTATTAAATAATCCCTCCTTCCAAGTCATTTTGTTATCCCGGGATTAATAGTTCAGAGTCTAATTTAAAAAACAAACAAGATATTAAGGATTATTAGTCCAATCCCAATTGTTATCCTAGTAAACAAACATGACCCAAGGGTTTAGCTCAAGTGCTAGTATTCGTCACTTGTTTTGGATGTTAATTAATGAAAAGTGATATATATTGTAAATGTTTTTATAATTGAATTTTTAGATTGTCAATTACGTGGATAAATGTGACGTTTTCAAATTTGAACATATACAACCCAATTTGAGTCGTCAAAATACAAAACAACATACATAAATTTCCCTAATTATAATTATTACAATGTCGTGTATAATACGACAGTCCACACACTAAGTTCCCGCTAAAATTATTTGCACACTATTTTATAATTTAGTGAGGACTACTACAACTATTAAATCGGACTGTCACTCCATTCTCATACTCTCCCCGCTAGCCCCAACTACATTCTTATTTCCTAAAAGTAATTAAGAAAAATAAAAGGGTGAGCTCAAATAACCCAATAATGAATATCATAACTAGGATAACAAACGGATAAAGTTATCTTTAATCTTCAATAGTAATATATCAGATATTTAGAAAATGCTAAACAATATAAGTTTTTAACAAATAACTGCAGCAGAATGAGTAATCAATTAGAAAAGTTAAATAGACAATAATGTCTACTTTCTCAAATTTAAAATTTATCATCAAGATTCCATTAATTGTAATACCAATGGTTATGATCATGTCAAACAACAGTTATTCTTTGCACCCAGACCAAAGAGAACCTTCATCACGTGTCTTTAACACACATGCTAAAAACACTCAACAACTATATTGTCTTTGCACCCAAGCCAAAAACATTCACGATAACTTGAGTCCTGATGGTTATTACAAACAACAAAAAATAAAGATAAATAATAGGAATAATAAAACAATGAATGAATATTAAAGATCTGTAATTTATTTATGTTTAAGGAATAATTTAATTTGTTCATAATCCAATAATGTTTAAATTGTCAACACGATGTCCAAATATTGGAAGAAGTTCAAGTCCAAGGGTTTTGTCCAAGATTTATAGATAGAAAGTTCAACGATAGAGTTCATGGTACAAGGAATATTTAACCGTTTATAATGTTCATAGTTCAAATAGAAAGTTCAAGTCAAAATGTTTATAGTCCAAATGTAAAGTTCAAAGTCCAAAAGTTCACAGTTCAAATACAACGATTATAATTCAACAAGAAGGTTCATGTCAAAAGATATTAGATGAAACACAAACTATTAAAGAAATTTTAACGATTGTTATTTTAGAAAATTTCAGCGTTTAATGTTAAGGGCTGTAGAAACGAATAATAATTTTTTACTATAGTAAATTTAAATTTAGGAGTATGAAAGAAAATGATATCTCTTACCTTAGCACGTGACTAGATTTTACTTCTTATGTAGGAGATCAAAGTAAATGTATATTTATGATTTAATTAGCAATTACCTTATATAAGTTTTATGGTGTACACTAACTCGTATCTTGTAAAATTGTCAAAAATATATTGATAGCATTTGTAAAAATAAATTTGTGTGGTGTACAAAATGGAATAGAATAAACTTTCAAAATAATTTTTGAATGAATAAAATAACATTTTGAAACAATCTTCTAGCGAAAGCTTTTGAAAATAAATCTTTTAAAGGAAGAATTGTAAATATTGTGTAATGTGTGTAGGTATTTGTGTAACTATACTTTAGAAAAAAGACTCATCTGAACAATCCTTGTACTCTTACTGATATTACCAACACTCAAGTATTCTTAGTACACTCAAAAAAACACTCACACTAAGAAATATTTAGAAAGTGGAGGGAAAAAACAAGTAAGAAGGTTATGCCAACTCCTTATGAGTTCTTCTGGGGCGACTGGGGAATTTTTTTTTTTTGTTTTCACTCCCAAATAATTTATATGATTTATTGGAACTGAAATTTAAAAAAAAAATAGTAACTTGGGTGTGATTTAGATACATATCAAAAATAGGGTTGCACAGACTGTGTAACCATGTTTTTGATATGTATCCAAATCACACCCAAATCACTGTTTTTTTTCAAAATTTCAGTTCCAATAAATCATATAAATTATTTGGGAGTGAAAAAAATATAAATAAATAAATAAATTTTCTCGGTCGTTGAGCCCGGTCGCCCAGGCCGATCCCCCTAGAATTATTGACTCCTTATACCAAACCCTTTTTATAGTCAAAGCTTAACAAACATCTACCATACATCAATTTTAGTACACTTTTTACATTTTAAGATTATCTTTAATCTACCACAATACATTATTTTACTACAATTTTCACATTTCAAGATTACCTTTAATCTACCACAACTTTAACATTTCAATATTAATTTTTTTAGTATTCATAATAATTATTATATTTGTTCATCTTCTACATTATTTACTTAATGTATTAATATCGCACATATTTATGTATACATTGTTATTTACATAATTTATTAATGAATTTGTCTAACTTTTCAGTACCTGTGATTTTTAAATACGTGACTTTTCATTATTACCTTTGCTACTGTGACAATTATTGGTTCAATACTGTGGACTACTATAGTGACATTGTGCGCTATTGTTCCTTTATTATCGGGTATTTTAACAGTTAAATGTAACAGTTCCGCCGACAATTTTTATTAACAGTTATTTTATAGTTTTTTGTATCCGACAATTATTCTGTTGTGAGTTCTACCAATGATTGGTTGTTACGGCGCCGTCGTATGTTACCAAATATTATTTAGCGTCTCTGTCGATATTTTTTTTGTTTCTTATAATTAACACATTATCACCCTTAACTTTAACTTTTTATCGATTTAACACCTTACTATTTCAGAAACATATATAAAGAAAAATTAAGTTTTATTAATTAAAAGTCGGGTGATCTTACGATAAATATTAGAGAAATGTATAATAACTGAGACCTTTTATAATTCTATCCAATATTTGATACGTTTCACAATTATAATTTTGACACAAATTTATCACAATACAGAACAATACCTCACCATACATTTTACAAATGTGTCTTTCTAATTTTGGAAATGGAGGGAGTATTTCTTGCTGATCAAATGCGGCCGCCTGTCGGTCATTCTCATCCGTGCGTTAATTTCTTATTTTTCCATTGTTTTTTTCTGCTTTTTGAAGAGTCATCGCGAGAAAAGTATGAAGATGACTGAATTTGACTTTGACAGAGTGATTGATGAATATTTGGACAATATTATATATATATATATATATATATATATATATATAGCTACTCTAACATAAAATCATTTGCTTTTTAGGTGATATTTTTTTGATTTCACATTCGTTTTCTAAAAATTTGTAATGTCAAGATCCGTGTAGGGCCAATTAAGTTTGCGGTTTCTGCTGATTCATCTTTTTTTTAAAACAATGCAGATATAAATCTCTGTTTAATATATTAAGCATAGTTTTTTTTTCTTTCAGGTAATTAATTAGCTAAAATCTTTAATAACATAAAACCATAAAGCACGTCCTTCATAAAATAGACAAAAAGAAAAAGAGGAGTGTTCTAATGTTCTATTTTATTGGGGTTTGAGTAAAAGTCACATGTTTTTAAAAATATTTTTTTAGTGAAAAATTGTTAAATCAATCCATCCTTGATTTATATATATTAATATATATAGTTGTATAAAATTGAGGTAGGAGTTCACTAATGACAACTCCAAACCAAACAATAAAGAATAATTTCATATCAATTATAAATAGATGATAAATATAAACTTTAAATTTCTCTCCTTGTATAATTAACTCTTCAAAGTAAATTTAAAAGATTAAGATTTGTCAAATTTTTTTTTGGACTTTATGCTTGTTTTAAAATGAGACTAGAATATTTTTTATTTTATTTTTTTTGTCATGCACGTTCCTTCATATAATAATTTAAACTTCATATAATAGAAATAAAATTATGCGTAGCCCCTAGCATGAAAAAATAGAAAGAGCCGCGAAGTCACATTGGAGGATGTGGGATCAATTGGTCCCATTGAAAAAAAATTATTTTATGATATATGATAAATTTAGGAGAAATTTAAGCGTAATGAACAAATTGAACTCGTTGAAATTTTATAAATTTTTTAATATACATGGTCAAATTAAATTTTTTATAACTTTCTCAATTCCATATTACTTCTACTCCTTTATGTATACATCTTTCTCTAATATTTTTAAAATAAATAATAATCTAATTTAAATTATTTTCATAACATAAGGAATTTAAATAGTTATTAACAAATTTGTGATTAGAAAGGAGTATTAGAGGTCAATAAAGGGTGTGTGCGCGTGTGTATATATATATATATATATATATATAAGGGGGATCTCTAGCATACCCTCTAAAGTAGCATACCTACATAAAGCCCCCTTTCTTTTTCTTTTTTTTCCCCTCTCTCTTCCCGCTTATCGGTTACGACCTCTTTCTCTCTCTCTCAGAAAAGGTTCAGAAGAAAACCAGAGACCCAAAGTAAACCCTAAACCCTAAACCAGAGACCCCTTTATTTTATTTTCTCTCTCCTTCCTCCCCGACTCAGAACTCTGAGAGAAATTACTCCAACGAGCTGAAATTCCCAAATCCATGCCAGACCCCCTCCACCTCCGATCTGAAACTCCCCTCCCAAACTCATGGTCCCTTTAATTTTCTCTCTCCTCGCTAGCCTTGCCCGATTTAAACACTTGCCTTAGGTTTAATTTTCTCTCTCCCTCGTTGGGTTCTGAAACTCCCTCGTCCCAAACTCATCATCCCCTTGACTTCGATTCGGTATGAGCTTTAACTATTTCCTCTCAGAACATGTTAAATCAACTATGAACTTGCAAATCCTAATCTCAAAACTCGTTGAATAGTGATTCGATTACAGCTTCAAGCAGTCTCATCTCTCGATTTGAGCCCGACATTTCGTATGCAAAGACCCTAATTGATACGAAATCAACGACCTGCTAAGGTAACCCTCTATGCCCCATCTTTTGATTTCATTTTTCTGTATAATTAAACCCTCACTAATTCGCTTCATTTTTCTGTGTAAGTAAACCCTCACTAATTTTTTTCTCTACATTTTTGCAATTATATTATGTGTGGAACTTTCAATTTTTCTCTACATTTCTGAAAATTATTTTCTTAGTCAGTATAATTATGGTGGGAAACCTATTTGTTCGTGGTTGGAAATGACTTTTGGGGATAGCTAGATCCTAAATTTTGTGAAAGCTTCACTAATATTTCCTTTAATCCAAAGCTAAAGTGGAGGTCTCCTATTAGTGGAAGAAGATGTGAAACATCCAAACTGTGTGTTTATGTGACAAATATCTGCTAAAAAATTGATCTCGGGAAGTTTGATGAAATTAGGGAGAAATGTAGATGCTTAAATATGAGAAACATTAGTAATGGATTTTCCCCTTTCTCTTTTGTTCTTCCCAATTTTTTCTTCTTGTTTATGCTCTGTTTTTTTTGTTCACTTTTAGCTTCAATGCTTTGTTTCTTGTTCACTTTTAGCTTCTATGCTCTGTTTTTCATTTCATTTCTTCTAAATTGGCTTATTTTCTATCGAACGAAATTAACTTTTTTCCATTTACGATCAGAATTAAGTAAGAGATCCTTGAAACTTTATGGCAAGTACAATAAAAATGTAGAATTTCTTTAAAGCATAATAATATAGTACTTATGTTTATCCAATTCTTATCTTCTTTTTAAAACAAATTCTTTTTAGTGTAGAATTTCTTTAAAACATAATAATGGCTACTAATCATTCTTTTAAATTGGTTATGCATACATACATTATTTGTAGGTTTTTTAAAAATGGATGACATACATTATGCATACATACATTATCTGAGGTATATCTCATTTTTGTTACTGTGATTTCCTTGTATTTTTCTGATTTAGTTCATCAGCTTTACAGGCTTATTTCTTATAACTTAACTTTGAATCATGGAGAATTGAGTTATTCTAAATTTTAGGTGCATATTTATGATTAACATTATGTCTATTTCACATGTTATCTTCTATATTTTTTTACAGAATGAGAAGTTAAAATATTGTCCTGTACTTTTGTCTCAAAATGGTCCCTCTTTTCTCAGGTGTTTTGACTGCTAGTCTGGTTGCAGAGGTTGCAGACTGCTCCTCTAATGTTCGTGAGGTGTGGAAGCTTGAACTTACGTAGAACGGGATCCTACAAAATGTAACCACTCAGCTTTTAACGAGTACATGTGTTCGACACTATTGCTTACGGAATGGTTATACTGGTGGTTCTACAACTAGATTGAATATCTTGTTTAATTTTGCTTTGCCAGCACTCGGTTGATACTATTGTAGGATTAATGGAAAGGATTCATGAGTTTGCAAAATTGAACTTTTAGCTTACCACTGTTAACATCTGAGCTTTGCTATCAAGTTTGTAGCTCGTGTAATGTGCTCCTGCATTCATTATGTGGTTTGATCATATTTTGTTTGGCTAATTAATTAAAAATAAAAATCATATTTGATTCCATCAGGCCTTGGAAACATATGATAAAAGCCATATAAATTCTAGTGCTACAAGGATGTCTCTAGCAAGATGCAATCTTCATTAAGTACACAAAAAAGTTACAAGTGACGGGTGACTCCAGGATTACATAGATGTTAGACCAAGCTAGGATTAGGATCTACACTTAGTGCAACAATTCCAAAACTTGCATTACACCCAACATCAAAGAAATTGACCAAACAAGGGCAATCTTGATTCCATTAAAAATAAACTTGGGCAAACATCAAAAGTTTTCATTACACCCAACAACCTTCATTACTCCATGCAAGCAACCAAAAATCATCCACTTCCAATTTACAAATACATGATTAAAAACAATAACCAAGAACAAACAAGTGCAATAATTAATTTCCTTCTTCTTTTGTTGCCTATTGCACGCATGTTCTCCATCTCTTGCTCCATTACGTTAATCTTTCGAAGTAAGCCGGGGATTATTTGCCTTGATCTGTCACACATAGGAGGATCGTACCAACCAAAAAATAAACAAGCATTGCTCTGTAAACAAAGAAGTTTTCAATTTTATGTGAAAGTAAATAGAATGGAAGAGATAAGAGACAAAACAACTAGTAAATTGAAAGTTCACATACAAAACAAAACAAGAAACAGAGCATTGAAGCTCTTCTGGATTAGCTATATAGTAGGGATAACTATCTTGAGGAAGTTGAAAGTTCACATACAAAACAACTAAGTACAAAAGAAGTCACAATATTTATGTCTTTAGTCATATAAGTTCAACATTCTAGTAAATTTAATGAGACCAGTTAAACTTTGTGTACAGGTTTGTAACTTTACTCTAGATTTCCTGCATTGTGCAGCTTTTGACAATAGAAAGCTGGCAAAGTTTGAAGCAGTAAACCAATATAGCCAAAAATACTTGGTGCCAACTGCCACCAAATAGTAAAATAGTAATTTAGCACCACCAAGTTAGGAAATGGCTGAAATTAGTTGCTCTGACTATCTAATCATTTTAACTTATTAAACAGGAAAAGAGAGAAACGTCTAAGCCTAATGTTTGGATGGAGATGCCTATCTTCCATTTGTTCTCCTAAAGCTGTAGGAGTTGCTAAAAACAAGAATGCAACAAATACAGAATGCAACAAATACAGATTATAACTACAAATTGGTAATTTAAAGGCTCTTCTCAAAATGGTAATGTCAACATGCTCTGTTTCTTGTACACATTGAAGCTAAAAGTGAACAAGAAACAGAGCATTGAAGCTAAAAGTGAACAAAAAAACAGAGCATAAAACAAGAAGAGAAAATTGGGAAGAACAAAAGAGAAAGGGGAAAATCCATTACTAATGTTTGCAAATAGGTTTCCCACCATAATTATACTGACTAAGAAAATAATTTTCAGAAATGTAGAGAAAAATTGAAAGTTCCACACATAATATAATTGCAAAAATGTAGAGAAAAAAATTAGTGAGGGTTTTACTTACACAGAAAAATGAAGCGAATTAGTGAGGGTTTAATTATACAGAAAAATGAAATCAAAAGATGGGGCATAGAGGGTTACCTTAGCAGGTCGTTGATTTCGTATCAATTAGGGTCTTTGCATACGAAATGTCGGGCTCAAATCGAGAGATGAGACTGCTTGAAGCTGTAATCGAATCACTATTCAACGAGTTCTGAGATTAGGATTTGCAAGTTCATAGTTGATTTAACATGTTCTGAGAGGAAATAGTTAAAGCTCATACCGAATCGAAGTCAAGGGGATGATGAGTTTGGGACGAGGGAGTTTCAGAACCCAACGAGGGAGAGAGAAAATTAAACCTAAGGCAAGTGTTTAAATCGGGCAAGGCTAGCGAGGAGAGAGAAAATTAAAGGGACCATGAGTTTGGGAGGGGAGTTTCAGATCGGAGGTGGAGGGGGTCTGGCATGGATTTGGGAATTTCAGCTCGTTGGAGTAATTTCTCTCAGAGTTCTGAGTCGGGGAGGAAGGAGAGAGAAAATAAAATAAAGGGGTCTCTGGTTTAGGGTTTAGGGTTTACTTTGGGTCTCTGGTTTTCTTCTGAACCTTTTCTGAGAGAGAGAGAAAGAGGTCGTAACTGGTAAGCGGGAAGAGAGAGGGGTAAAAAAAGAAAAAGAAATGGACTTTATGTAGGTATGCTACTTTAGAGGGTATGCTAGAGATCCCCTTGTGTATATATATATATATATATATATATATATATATATATATATAATGTTATTACTTGTTATATTAAAAATATTATAATCACATACATGTTTTATATATGTAATCGACCCAAAAATACAAAATTATCTAAAAAAAAAAATTAATTCGGAGACAGCAGTTTCCGAGCCCTTTCTAAATTATTTACGGGATCACAGTATATTAAGCCCACTGATTAACAATCCTGGATTCGCAACAGTCTATACACGTGGTCACGTGGATAAAGTCATTGAGCGATTGAATATGAAACAACCAGGCAGGTCTTAGTAAAAGCTCGTGGAAAGAAATATCACTCCGTCCCAAATTAATTGCATTTCTAAGATTTTTTAAAGTCAAATTGACTATTTTTAAAACTAATTTTTTTTACTATTTTTGCTAACATATAGGTGAAGATATTATAACCAAAAGAAAGTATATATAATTTATTACTAATTTTAATTTTTATAATTTTAGAAATATATTTATATATGCTTAATTATTAATTTTAAAAATAGTCAATTTGACTTTAAAAAGTTCTAGAAAAACAATTAATTTGGGACAGAGGGAGTATTAGGAAACAAACAAGAAAATCACAAAACTTGTCGTGTCAGACTTTTAGAATGTCGCTGAAAATTTAAAATCTGATGCGACACCAGTGACAAAATGTAATCAGCTGGGACCAGCCTCGTATAAGGAAAGACTGGATTATGTAACACAAAAACGATTCTCATTTTTTCAATAATATCATAAAATGATATATAATATTTTCAAAAAATTAATAATTTTACATGTATTTTTTGATATTTGTATATAATTTTCGTTCACATAAAAATAAAATAAATCTCACCTTTATATGAGAGGAGATCAAGTAAAAATATTAAAAATATATGTGATAAACTGATAATAGTGTTCTCTTCTTCTAAAATTTACTATTACAGTTTTATTATAGTGTTATTACATATTACGATAAATTTATGTTGGTATTAAATACTGATATTTATAAATACATGGGATAGAAGAGAACAAAAAAAGAAATTATACATTAATATTTTATCAAAATTTATGTTGATATTAAATACCGATATTTACAGATATATGGGGTAGAAGAAAATTAAAAAAAGAAACTACACATTAATATTTTATCTAAATTTATGTTGATATTAAATACTGATATTTGTAGATACATTGGATTGAATAGAATAAATAAAATAAACTACACATTAATATTATATCTTATCTCTTAAGATTCTATGTCAGTTGCAATCCAAAATCGTCATAAATTTAATTTACATATATTTATTTTTCACTTATATTATCATGTCGTTGCTACAAAACAAAACACTTAATAAATGAATAATTTTATATGCACAAATTACATATAAAAAGTTATGTATCAATGGTAATTAAAAACCATGTATTGTATATTAATAAATTATGTAAAAATATAATGTCAGATTCCTCTTCTTCTCGTTTTTTTTTTATATTGTTTGTGCACGATGTTTTGTAAATAATTTGGACATGTATATAATATTGCTCTTAATAAATTCAGGAGTAAATGTAGAACAAAATATATATACTTAAAATTTTAATAGATAAAATTCCTTTTATGGCCCGAGAGAGTAACAATACTAAGTTACTCCCCCTCTAGCTATAAGATTGTAGGGGACTTCTCCCATTCTTCTCTTCATATCTTTTATCCATATATATTCATTAGATTACTGAGAGCTAATTGCTAATTGCTAAATATATATATAAAGAATGGACGCAGTAATTGCAGCCGCAGCGGCAGTGGCTGCTGTTGTTTTTGTAGGATCGGCGTGGAAGGTGTTGAATTGGGTGTGGGTGAGTCCACGAAAGCTAGAGAAGTCCCTCAGAAAACAAGGATTCCGTGGAAATTCATACCGTCTGCTTCATGGGGACCAGAAAGAAAACTCGGAAATGACGAGGAAAGCTATGTTAAAGCCCGCCAATCTCTCTGATGATACTGTGCTGCGGCTCAGGCCCTTTAGCCATCAAACCCTCCAGAAATACGGTAATAAATAAAAATAAAAACTGATGATCTGTATTAAACATGGTATTAATTAATCTGAACATGCACTCATAATCTATTATTATTTGCCTATAAACTGTACTCCACAAGCTCGATCGAGTTAATTATAAAATTTTACATCCTTTTAAATTTTTATATGCCCTTTTCATTTGTATAATAATAATAATAAAAAATTATAAAGAGATTTATATAAAGTCATTAAATAAAACTTGCTAGAGTATATAACTTACTACGGACTATGATATCTCCGGTGGAACCTAAATTTTACTACGCACTATAAAACAACCTAATATTGGTCAGAAATAGAGGTGGCAAATGGGTTGATTTAATGGGTAATGAATAAATTTTAATGAATAATGGATCATTAATGAGTTATGTTATAAATAGATAATCTTAGATGAGTTAAAAATGGATAAAAGTTGAACCTATCAATCGTATAAAACCTAACAGTTAAGCGTTTTAATTTTTTTCTAGGTTCATGTTTGTTTGTAAAAAGCATATTTGGGATTGTATTATGTGTTTTAATTTAACATTATTTCGGACTATTTAATCCTTTGACGAGGGATTATTAGTCCCTTAATGCGGAACTATTAATCTCATAAAGTCATTTTATAATTTAAAATGGAGAGACTATTAATCACATATCTATCATGAGATTATATAATCTCTCATAAATAGTCTCAAGAATGACAAAAAATAGTTTATAGGACTATTTAAAATCAAAAATCAAAACTCCAGCTATAATTAACCCATTGCAGATTTGCAAGTCAAATTCCAAAGGTTCAGATCTCGCAAAGAGAGAAAGATAGTTGGGTAGTTATATATATATATGAGTCCGAATCTTAAGCATACCCCCTTAAATGACATATCAAACATATTCCCTTTAGCGATGGACCGGACGACGATTTGGTCCGTCGTCATAGGTCCGGTCCGTCGCTAAAGTCTTTAGCGATGGACCAGACCTATGGCGACAGACCAAACCGTCGCCCGGTCCGTCGCTAAAGGAGATATGCTTGGTATGTCATTTAAGGGGGTATACTTAAAATTCGTTCTGATATATATACACACACACTAGTAATTGTCCGTGCTTGAAGGTACGAAGTAACAAAAAATTAGATTAACATTCGAAAAATACTACATTACCTAAAGACTCTTTATAACTTAAAATAACTTACAATCAGACATAACAATTATCATAATTAATCATACAACCACAATAATTAATACATACTCAATCACCAACACATATTCAACCATCAAAACATCAAGCTAGTCGTTACTAATTTTAAGAAATTTCGGTAGAGTTTCCTTTAAAAATAGATATCCAGAAAAATCTAAACCTGTATACAAAACTTACAATCATCAATACATATCCAAACCACCAAAACAACTACCATTCCATGCCAAAAAAATATACACATGCAACCTATAGAAAAATAACTTCGTATTCTTTACAGATTACACTAAGTATCCTTCAATGTATACTTGAAAATATTTGAAATATAAAAATTATTGAAATATGCAAGTCAAAATAAAACAATTGTAAATCTGAAACATAAGACCCCTTACTTTAGACTAATTAGCAAATTTGACCCTCCTATTTGTCATGTTTTTGCTAAAGTGTTCTTTATATTTTTTTTTGACACAACTGTTCCTCAAATATGCATTAATTGTGCAAAAGTGTTCCTACTCGATTTTTGGTCAATTTTCGTTAGTCAAACCGTTAGTCAAATATTTTTTCAAACTTTTATCATTTTCATTTATATATCCACTAAATATAAATATGTATATTATAATTTTTATTTAACTTGATCTAATTAATTAAATTATGAACTTGTGCGATAAATAACATAAATGTTAAAAAATAAATTCATACATTTTTTGTTAATTAAATTTCTCAAATATTAAATTTCCATAATATACATTAAAACATAATTTTTTCTAATGTAAAAATAAAATTTTAATATCCATAAAAAGTGCAAATTAACACAAAAAAATTATATTTTTTTTCTAAATATTAAAATTTACGTAAAACAAACTTAGAAAAAATTTATTACGAAACGAATCTTATATATCATATAAAAAATATTAAAAATTATGTTAATTATCACATCTAGTTTTTTAACTTTAGATATCACATCATACTAACAATTAAAAAAAATAAAAAGAATATATTTAATTTTTTGATTTTATAACCATGGATGTTTTTTTATGTATTATATATTTTAAAATATGCATACTACAAAAAATTATTACAATTTAAAATAAAATATTAAAATATTAATTAATTAAGTAAATGGAGAAAAAGATGGGAAGAGAGTGAGAAAAAGGAGAGAGAAAGAAAAGGAGGAGAGGAATATCAGGAGAGAGAAAGAGAGAAAATAAGATTCAAAATGGATCGTTGGATGTTGAAGCCTTAATTGATTTGAGATCGTCGGATGTTAAAGCCTTTATTGATTTGTGAGCCGCTCTGTTTTATATTATAGATATATATAGATAGAGAGAGAGAGATAGAGAGAGAGACTAATATGGAGAGAAAGTGGAAATTGAATTTTGGTTCACTCTCTACAATCAAAGCTTATGATCTTTTTATCACTTCCAATCACTTCTTCTCCTTCGCTGAGGTGTTGTAGCATGGGTCCAGTAGTTGCTTCATTTCCCCTAATATATTTATCGTCATTATATGGATTAAATACGGAGACGGAAGATCGAAGACAAGTAGAGGACCGACCTCGTTTGTGCTTGTGCTGTTAAATGGATAATTAAATGAATAATAACCATTTAACCCGTTTCATTATTATTATCCATTTAACCCAACTCATTTAGTACCCTCTAAGTAAATGGATAATTTTACCCATTAACTTGTAGGTTTAATGGACGGATTGATGGGTTGGGTTTTAAATTGCTGGCTCTAGTCATGAAGATGCTGTGTACTATAATTAATACTCCTTCGTTTCATATTTATTGCAACAAATTTCTTTTTAGAATTCTTTTTAGAAAGTTTTAAAAAAATTATAACACCTTTTTTTGTTAATAACTATTGTAAAGTTAAATGACTATTTTATTTATAATCATATCAACTATATCGCTTAAATATATAGTGAGTCTTTTCACTATCTAAAAATTTTGTGGTTCGCATTCTTAAAGTAATCTTAACCGCATACTTTATATGGACCAATTAAAAAATTAAATGAGATTTAAAAAGTTCTTGAAATTTGTGTAAAAATGTATATCGCAATAATTATGAGAATGAGGGAGTATAATTTTTTCCCAAGTTTTTGACCCTATACTATACCCGCAGGTAAGAAATCCTTTATATGGATTGGACCGACGCCAACGGTGCACATCATGGACCCTGAAATTATTAAAGAAATCATGGTTAAGAGTTACAAATTCAACAAGCTCAAGACGAATCCACTAGTCAAGTTGTTTGCAGATGGGCTCGCAAACCATGATGAGGAGCTGTGGGCCAAACACAGAAAACTACTTAATCCGGCTTTCCATCTAGAGAAGTTGAAGGTAATCAATATCAACTAATTATAATTTAACACAAATTTTTTTTTTATCACTTTTGTATTCATATTTTGTCAGCATAATTTTATTTTATTAGTCGCAGCTTATGTCAATGGCAAGAAAACTTTTTGTAATACATGATTAGGTAGAGTGGTGCATAAACCTTCATGTATACATGAAGATCAAAAAAGTGCAATTAGGAATTTCTTATATTTCTATATTATTTTACCAAGAAAATTTATAAATTGAAACTTAAAGAGTCTTAGAATTAATTTTGTTGTGTGTTGCAGTGTATGGTACCAGACATGTATTTGAGTTGTATAGAGATGGTGAGCAAATGGGAGAAGATGATTTCGGAGGATGGGTCGTCATGTGAGTTGGATGTGTGGCCTTTTCTTCAAAGATTAACACGCGACGTCATCTCACATACAGCATTTGGAAGTAGCTACGAAGAGGGAAATATAGTATTTGAACTTCAAACAGAACAAGCTGTGCTTGTAATGAAGACTCTGCAATCAGTTTACATTCCCGGATGGAGGTAAAAATAAAATATATATTATTTCAAGTCTAATTGTATTGAAATGGAGCTAGCTAGCTGGTAGTATCAGCAATTCTAATTTTCAGTCTAGCTAGCTATATAACTTAATTATTTATGAG
This sequence comes from Aralia elata, assembly GCA_034770075.1. Lineage (NCBI taxonomy): Eukaryota > Viridiplantae > Streptophyta > Magnoliopsida > Apiales > Araliaceae > Aralia > Aralia elata. The sequence continues at coordinate 95,017,055 of CM068385.1, forward strand.
TAGTGAAAATCACCGGCCACATGAAGCCAAGAAGTTATGGACTAGTTAAGTACGTTTCCTTAACATTAATAATTATATGATCATGTTAATTACAATGTATGTATACAGTTATCTACCAACTAAGAGGAACAGGAGGATGAAGGAAATTGACCGAAAAACACAATCTTGTTTGATGAACATTATTAATAAAAAGACCAAGGCCATGCAGGCAGGAGAAGCTAGCACTGATGACCTACTAGGGATACTATTGGAATCCAATTTAAAGGAACAGCTTGGACAAGGAAATAAGAATGTTGGAATGAGTATTCAAGAGGTTATGGGAGAGTGCAAGCAATTCTATTTTGCTGGGCAGGAGACCACCGCTGGTTTACTTGTCTGGACCATGGTTTTATTGAGTATTCATCCGGATTGGCAAAAACGCGCTAGAGAAGAAATTCTTCAAGAATTTGGGAATGGAAAACCGGATTTTGATCATCTAAATCATCTCAAAATCGTAAGTACCAGTTTAATTAATTTGTTTGGTAGCCCATTAATTATGTACGTAGTTGTAGCAATGCAAAATGTGTAAAATTAATTAACCTAGTTACAAATTTCTTGTGTATATTGAATTCAGGTTACTATGATTTTTTACGAAGTTTTAAGGTTATATCCACCTGTAGATATGCTGGTACGAAGGGTTGACCAGGAGACTACATTAGGAGATATAACCTTACCAGCAGGTGTTCAAATCTTATTACCACTAATGATACTTCATCATGACCAAAATATTTGGGGCGATGACGCGAGGGAGTTTAATCCAGAAAGATTTTCTGAAGGAGTGTCAAAGGCAACAAAAAATCAGGTGGTGTTTTTTCCATTTGGCTGGGGACCTAGGATCTGCATCGGACAAAACTTTGCAATGTTGGAAGCAAAATTAGCTCTTGCTGTCATCTTACAACGCTTCTCCTTTGAGCTCTCGCCATCATATACCCATGCCCCCATCAATGTCATAACTGTTCAACCACAACATGGAGCTAACTTGATTTTACACAAGCTTTAATTAGTATGTTATGATGAGTAGCTAGCTAAGGGAATTTGATTTCACGTCCTGTGGCAGCAGCATTTTGTGAAATCACTCCAACACAATTTATTACCTTAACTTTTCCCTGGTGGACTGTATTTGTGCTTTGCTCAGCTACAAAGCCCTAGAATAATGAGTATGTGTTTACATATATTGTCACAATTAATAAAAAGGCTTAAACATTTTTTCTTCCGTATGTAATCTCAAAATTATATAATGATATGAAAAAAATGATTTAATCGGATTTGGATCCCATTAATTATACGTACTTTTCCTTCAAGTCTATCAAATACATCATTTTTTTTATAGTTGTGGATGGTATAATTCAAATCAACATTGGTCAATTAATTTATTATATTGAATAGCATAATTATTCCAAAAATAAAAGTAAACCGATACTTTTTCACCATTTGATGAATATGTGAATTTTTCATAAAAAATTTAGTGGTTGAAAATATTTTTTATAATTCTAATTTTGTATAAAGTTGGTCTTAATACTATTAACTATCTATCAACATATTTTTATCGTTATAAACAAAATTATCAAAATCAAATAATTGATGTATTGAATAAAATTAGACAAATCCGATTTAATCTTATGTCCAAATCTACTGTTTCGAAACAAATAATACAATGTGATAATGTTTAAATTGAACCAAAAGGCGTACGAAAGCAATCAATGCATTTGACCAACTGAGGAGATATCATGACTATTACCAAAAGAAAAAGAAAAAAAACAAAACGGAGGAGAAATTTGAAGATGATGATAATTATGGTTGAATTTGACAAGAGTGATCGATGAGTACGTATGTGGTTATATAAGTGCCAACTAATCCATAAAATCATTTTGCTTTTTGGGTGATAAGAATTTTGAGTTCACGCGGATCATTTCTTTTATTCCAAGAGATTTCTTTATTCTTTTTAATTTGAGTTTTAAAACAACACAAAATCTCTATTATTACAAGACCAAATATATAGTTACCATGACTAGTGTATTATCACAAGTATATAAAGAATACGTATCACCATTTCATGCTACCATTACAAAATCTCTCTCTCTCTCTCTCACTTTCTCTCTCTCTCTCTCTCTATATATATATATATCATGGAGTTGATGATCTACAAGTGTATTGGAGCGTGGTGTGTAATTGGGCTTACGATATTGGGATGGAGAATTTTTAATTGGGTATGGTTGATGATGTGATAAAAATATGTAACTGCAAGTGCACAGTGTCAAATTGAAGAACTGGCAAGTACAGGTCGAACCCACAGAGACTAGATTAATTTTGATGTATCCTTAATATCCATTTTAGGCGAATTAGAAATAAAAATTGAGAATCAATTAACTATAATTAAACTAACAAATAATAAAGAAACAACCTAGGAATCCGAATCCATTAAATAATAAACATAACAAGTAATTCAATCTCTTCTATTTTTATAACTTAATTATGATTTTGATCTCCCTTCCCTTTAATTTAGTAATTTTATAATTAACGTGGGCAAGCATAGACTATGAAAATTTAAGGATTAACTATAACCCATCAAAACTTCTTTGAGCAAGCATGGATTATGAAAAACTCATATCTTAACAATAATCTATCAAAACCTCTTAATTAATTTAAAATCACATAAGAACTATAAAACGAAGGTATTTCAATAATGAAACATGAAGGCGAAATCAATTAAACATAAAAGCATAAATAATAGAAGAGATAAAAAATATTATCATGAATAATTATTTAATTTCATCTTCATCCTAGATTAAAGAAATTAGCTAGACATAAAAAAATAAATAAACTAACTAAGATAAAGAAGAAGTAGAAAAATAAAATAAGAAAACTCCCTTTAATTAACGATCCTCCAATGAACGTACAATGAAGAAATAATTTAATCCTACTCCTACTTCTAACCTCAACTAATACATCTTTCTCTCTAAAACAAGAGACCTATTTATAGGAAAAATAAATTTGTGCCCTAATTTACATTCATTGAACTTGGTCTCTTTTATTCCCTTTCTTTCTCTTAGTCCCTTTCCATATAGGTTTCAACTTCCTAGTGACAATCAACTCCTCAAAGATATCTTCTAGATTGACTTTCCTTTCTCTTGCTGGATTTGACTTGCACACCAAGATTGTTCCACCTCCTTCTTTTTCCTTGTAGAATTCTTCTTGGATATTTTTTTACATGAATAAGAGCATTAAATACTGCTTGATCACCAAGATTTTGACTTTATCGCAACAAAATATTAAATCCTACAAAATAAAATAAAACATATTAATTAAATAAACTAATATAATTAAAAGGACAAAATTAGGGATAATAAAATGTATGAATTATGTGCTTATCAGTTGACACCAAGAAAGTTAGAAAAATACTTGAGGCAGCAAGGTTTTTGAGAAAACTCTTACAGATTACTTTTTGGGGACATGAACGAAATGGTAAAGATGTTGGAAGAAGCAAAGTCCAAACCCATCGGTCTCTCTGTTGACATCCTGCCTCGCGTCGTGCCTGTCGACCTTCACACCATCACAAACTACGGTATCTCATCATCATTGCCTGTTAATTTTACTTCTTCTTAATTGATTAATTCATTCATAACCAACCAATTTCGTTTTCGTCTTAATGTTCGGAACTTATAAAACTTGGAAGAAAAAAAAAAGAAAATCTAAAATTTTATTGGAATTTTTTTTAACCATGTAATACACTATAATATTTTACTTTATAGAGATTTTTTATTTATTTATATTTATTTGATGTTTGTAAATTCCTAGAAAAAATAATTACATGATTTTCCATATTATCTCGAATTAAACATCATGGATATTAGTGGTATTTGACACAATTTTAATTTATTCTTAATTCATATGCATCACTCTAATTAAAACGTCAGATATGAAATTCTGTAAATAAGCACACCTAGAGGGAGATGAATAGGTGTAAATACTCAAGGTAATCTACAATGGTTAATTTTTAAAGTTTACTGCTACACGTGATAATCGGGCAGGTAACCCTGTCTGTTTTAGTTATAATCGGACATGTAACCTTGTCGATTTTAGTGTATCTTCAAGCATAAACTAAAACTAAATATGCAGATTATAAATACAAATGAACGAATGGGGCAAAAAGTAAACGAGCAGACTAAGTAAGATAATAAAGATAAATCACACTAAGATTTTTTACGTGGTTCACCCCTATCCTCTAACTAGTGGCCTAATTCACATCCAATACCAATTGGTATTGGAGACTCTTTTTATTAATATTAAAACTCAATTTAAATACAATAAAAAGAACTTCCCTGTTCAAATAAACCTTTCACTTCAATGGACACTCCTGCCCCTTTTGCACCACTGCAACCTTTGCACCTCTACAACCTTTAAAGCTTTCTTGAACAGACTTTTTCCACTAATGGAACAACCAAGCTATACTCAGCTTGAACTCAAAGACTTGTTACAAAGAATATTGATTTACAGTGTTGATTTTTCAACTAAAAAAGGACTAACAATATGACTCTGTTTTGCTAAAAAACTTTCTAAACAATAATAGCTCTCAAAGGAAAAATACAATCAATAAGACTAATAAAGATGATCTCTACTTTTATTTTCTCTTCACTGATGTATACTGTCTTGCCTCTTTGTTAGCCGAAAAAGATAGAGTGTGTGTGTGTGTGTGTGTGTGTGTATATATATATATATATATATATATATATATATATATATATATATATCCCAAGAGCAACGACTATAATGATTTAACAATATATCTTTTACTGATATATTCCTAATCAGTTCCAACGGATAGAAAACAGAAGATTAGCAAGAATAGCACAATCACCGTTAAAAAAAATAACTTCAGCAGCTAACAGAATAATTATCAATTTTGAACAAGATTTTATCCAATTGGTAAATCACAATATTAATGGATATGATTGATTCTAATTTACACTAGAAACCTTATTTCAAGGAGAGAAGGAATCATGTTAAAACAGATTGCTTAGTCCAAGGTGGTCTCATTAATAAACTCCTATTTAATGAGAATATCTTTAATAATAATCTACACAGGAGATATATTAGGAAATCAACAATATTAATTTTGAATACAAAGACTAGTAATCCTTATTGACTGATAATGGTTTGTTGGGTCAAGAATTCGAATTTATCCTAAATATTAATCTAATTTGAACTCATCACAAAAGCCAGCCCAATTAAAAATTAAATCCATAATACCCAATAATTAAATCCATAAGACTTATCATAAACCTAATATTATTGTCATCATTAAAATCACCCAAGATATAAACTAACATTCTCCCCCTTTTTTATGATGACAATATATTAAACTTATGTAACCAACATTATTGCTCCCCCTAACTATATGGCTCCCCCTAGATTTATGCATATAAATGTGAAAACATGTTTATTCAAATTGATAAGGTGGGGTGATAAAAACTGATTCATCATATGTGCCAAAACAAATAATGTGTATAACCATGAACAATATATCCAAACATTATCCAAAGATAACCATCAATATCCAAGCATTATCATATATTTAATCAGATATCCAAGAGTAATATCTCCAATAGATATAAAAAATAAAATAACAAAGTTCATAATCATCCATTCCAATCCCCAAAAACTATCCCCCTTTGTCATTATCAAAAAGGAATTTATAAAATCATGCATCTTAATCATATGACATGTGCATATCAATTATCATTTTAATTATATCTCTCTCGCTTTGTCAACATTAAAAAAGAGATAAATAAAATCATGCACATTAAGCATTTAAACACAAGTTGATTATAGCATAATCATTATAATCATTAATCATTACCCCTATACCTCTCCCCTTTTGTCAACATTAAAAGAAATAAGCACAAAGATATAGAATGAGATAAGAGAAAACTTATAACAATAACACATATATATAGCAAATAATAAAATGATCATACCTTTGTGTATTGTTACCTATATATCAATATTTTTCAGTAGTACGCTTGATAAGTGTATTCCTTAGAGTAGCTTTGGACTTTGTATTGCATAACCTTTTCTCTACATAAGCTCTTCTTTTGGTCATCCCAATGTTGAGGTCTTTAATGCTTAGGTTAGGATGATGATTTTTCATAGTTCTGGACGATCTAGGAAGATTGTCTGTGAACATTTGCTATTTAGGTTCAAGCTCTGGAATGTCAAGTTCTGCATCTGACTGTTCGTCTGACTTTTTTTTAATGCAGACGGGTCGAGCTGTCTGGATTTAGGTGTCTGCATATCTGAGTTTTCTACTAAAACAGACGGGTCAGGCTGTCTGATTTCGTTTGTCTTTTTCCTGATTCGCCTGATTTTCTTCTTATTCAAACGGCTTAGGTTGTTTGGATTGAATTGTTTGAGTTCCACGAATCAGAATGTTTTTCCTGCAGAAACCTCATTCTCTTCCTTTGACATATCATGGTTAAAATAAAATTTTGATCATGCAAACTACTTAACATAGACAGTAGATTACGTACCCATCATGAATGAAATGCAAATATGATTATGCCAAACAAAAATCATTTGCGTACCACAGTACCATAAGTAATATAAAATTACAGTATCAAGTGGATATCATCGTAATACCATCAAATCCAAATACTAATTAATTCCACATCATAACAGTAGTCATATCAAAGTAGCCATAACAGTAGTTAATAAATCAGTTCATAAACCTCCACCAAATACCAAATACATTATGCAATGAAACATTTTATGAATATACATAGTCATACCCATCATCAAAATAGAGTATCAAAGTCAATATAGTATCAACAGACATAACATATTTAAAGCATCAATGTACCAAAAACAGATTAACAAATTACTCACATAACAGTCTCATCCAAATTATCTCTCCGTCTCCTTTTTAGCCTTGAGACACTTATAAAACAAACAAATAGTCTCTATCTTTTTAGTACCGAAATCTTCTTGGGTCCTTTTGGGTTAATAATATATAAATCACATTGCTTTACCCAAATTTATTTTATTCTAATTTTATTACAATTAAAATTAAAATGACCTTTAAAACCACATTTTTTACAAATAACAAACGGTGAACAATAAAGTGGTTTATGCCTTGATTTCTTATTAATCATTCTAATATTATTATTAAATTTAAAATCAACATGATTATATCCAATTCCTTGCTTATCAAGACTAGACCTTTGAGCACCCAACATTATATTCAAATTTTTTTCACCTTGAACAAATTTTGCAAGGTTCTTTTTCAATGATATGATTTTTTCATAATCATATTGCACATTCATCATTTCTCCATCATTAAAAGCATCTATGCATGCATCTCTCATTTTCAAATTTTATTTTAAAACATCAATTTCCTTTTTAAGACTAGTATTTTTTTCATGTAACATATTAACACGATTATCCAAATAATCATTCTTGGTATTTAACTTAGATACTTCATTTGATGTGCAATCTCTAACTATTTCTTGTTTTTCCTCAATCAAAGTTTCTACTTCTTTCATTAAATCATTTATCTAATTTTTTAAGTGAGCATTTTTCTCTTTAATACGAATATTTTCATTCTTTAAAACAAGATAATCAGAAATAGTAATATCACCAAGTTCAGTGTTTACCTCGGATGATTCCTGATTGTTTAATCCGGTGAAGCATAGTTGAACAGTTTCATTATCTTGTTCTTCATGATCGGACTCATCATCGTTCCATGCCATTAATGTTTTTCCTTTTGAATTGTTTGATTTGTTCTTCCTTTTCAATTTGAAACATTTTCTCTTGAAATGACCAGGCCTTCCATATTCGAAACATATTTTCTCTTGCTCATTTTTCTTGAACTCCTTGTTGTTGAAAGATTTACCCTGTGACTTTGACTGGTTCTTTCTTCTAAATAATTCTCTCAATTTTCTAGTCATCCATGTTATTTCTTCATCCGAGTCATTATCATCCCTTTCTATGTAGCTCTCGGCTTGAAAAGCCAATGTCTTCTTTATTGGTGCTTCCTCTTCTTCATCATACCTTCTTAGTTGATTTTCAAATTCTTCAAGCTCTCCAAATAAAGTGAGAGTTTCCATAGAACTGATTGTGGTTGAATCTTGAAGTGTAGTCACATTTGGTGCGAACCGTTTTGGCATGACTCTAAGAAGTTTTCGGTTTATTTCCTTCTGATCAATTTTTCGTCCGAGCATGCTTAGAGAATTCATTAGAGTGAGGAATCTAGCTTGAGCTTCTTTGATTGTTTCATCTTTATCTAACTTGAAGAGCTCATATTCTTACATCAACATGCTTAACTTGACTTCCTTCACCTTAGTAGTTCCTTCGTGGCTCATGATGATTGTATCTCATATCTCTTTTGCAGTAGTACATGCAGAAAATTTATCAATTTCAGCTTGAATCATACCACTCAGCAGCGTGTTCATGACTTTGGAGTCATAGGATACCATGTACGATTCATTTGAATCCATTTCCATGAGAGTCTTCGGTTTCCAATCATCATGTCTCGGAATGACAGGCCCATTTTCAACAACCCATCACTCTCATGGGTCTCGTTTGAGATAAATCATCATTAAGAACTTCCAAAAGTTGAAGTTCTCACTTCCGAGCAATAGAGGTGGTCGGCTTGTGGATTGATCTTCTTGAAAATTGAGGTGTGTCATAGGATCTTCCCTTACGACCTGCAAAGATCAATATTGGTAAAGCCTTGCTCTGATACCAAATGAAATTCTGTAAATAAGCATACCTAGAAGGTGGTGAATAGGTGTAAATACTCAAGGTAATCTACAATGGTTAATTTTTAAAGTTTACTGCTGCACGTGACAACCGGACAGGTAACCCTGTCTGTTTTAGTTATAATCGGATAGATAACCCTGTCAATTTTAGTGTATCTTCAAACATGAATTGAAACTAAATATATGCAGATTTATAAATGCAAATGAACGAATAGTGCAAAAAGTAAACGAGCAGACTAAGTAAGATAATAAAGATAAATCACACTAAGATTTTTTACGTGGTTCACCCCTATCCTCTAACTAGTGGCCTAATTCACGTCCAATACCAATTGGTATTGGAGACTCTTTTTATTAATATTAAAACTCAATTTAAATACAATAAAAAGAACTTCCCTGTTCAAATAAAGCCTTTCACTTCAATGGACACTTCTGCCCCTTTTGCACCACTGCAACCTTTGCACCTCTACAACCTTTAAAGCTTTCTTGAACAGACTTTTTCCACTAATGGAACAACCAAGCTATACTCAGCTTGAACTCAAAGACTTGTTACAAAGAATATTGATTTACAGTGTTGATTTTCCAGCTAATAAAGGACTAACAATATGACTCTGTTTTGCTGGAAAACTTTCTAAACAATAATAGATCTCAAAGGAAGAATACAATCAATAAGACTAATAAAGATGATCTCTGCTTTTATTTTCTCTTCACTGATGTATACTGCCTTGCTTCTTTGTTAGCCGAAAAAGATAAAGTATATATATATCCCAAGAGCAACGACTATATTGATTTAACAATATATCTTTTACTGATATATTCCTAATCAGTTCCAACGGATATAAAACAGAAGATTAGCAAGAATAGCACAATCACTGTTAAAAAAAAATAACTTCAGCAGCTAATAGAATAATTATCAATTTTAAACAAGATTTTATCCAATTGGTAAATCACAATATTAATGGATATGATTGATTCTAATTCACATTAGAAACCTTATTTCAAGGAGAGAAGGAATCATGTTAAAACAGATTGCTTAGTCCAAGGTGGTCTCCTTAATAAACTCCTATTTAATGAGAATATCTTTAATAATAATCTACACAGGAGATGTATTACGAAATCAACAATATTAATTTTGAATACAAAGACTAGTAATCCTTATTGACTGATAATGGTTTGTTGGGTCAAGAATTCGAATTCATCCCAAATATTAATCCAACTTGAACTCATCATAAAACCAGCCCAATTAACAATTAAATCCATAAGACCCAATAATTAAATCCATAAGACTTATCATAAACTTAATATTATTGTCATCATTAAAATCACCCAAGATATAAAGTAACAAGATATATAATTAGGAAAGTCGGTAGTAATATTGCTAGCTCTTGACATATACTAGAATTTTAGAAGTATATATAGTTGATTAGATTTACTAAATTCATTAAGATAAGTTTTTGTTCTTTTTTATTTTTACATTTATTTTTATTTTTCTGTATTTTTCAAATTCCAAAGTTACTTAATGGGTGTTGTTGCAGGAAAGAACTCATTTGTATGGCTAGGAACAAACCCACTGGTAACTATCATGGACCCTGATCTTATAAGTATTGAATAAGAGTTTTGACTTCCAAAAGCCCAAGGGAGGTAATCCTTTACTGAAGCTGCTCGCAACTGGACTGGTACACTATGAGGGTGATAAATGGGCCAAACACAGGAAACTCATCAACCTTGCCTTCCATCTTGAGAAGTTACGGGTCATAATCTTAACTTATCTTGTTACTCTACAGAGTTCAAACTTCTAAAAGTTTTTATTTTCTTTTCTTTTTTTTGTGTTTTTTTTAATTATCAAACAGTCCAACAACACTGAAATATATTAAACTGTAATATGTTATAAAAAATAAAAAGATTACAATAAAAAATTGAAATATTAATGATTATTTCGAACAAAATAATATATAATAAAAAAAAAGAGTTAGTCGTAGTAACATTTAGTGGACACCACATATACTCTTGAATAACAGTCATATTCTAAAAATTATAATAAAAAATATAAATTTGAACAGTTTTTCAACATGAGCAACGAAAAATAAAGCTACCGTGAAAACGGCATACCCAAATTTTAACAATCTAGCTTCATCACTACGCGCACCAAAAAAAAAACCCACAATCACGAAAAATAATCTCCAAAATGAAGAAAGCAAAATATTACAAGAGATTGTAATGAAACTCTTTCACAAAAAGAGAAAGAAATCAATCATCTCATAGAAAAAATAAATTTAACAAAAAAGAAAAACAAATTCCACAAGAACATTTAGAGATAATAAATTATTACTAGGCAATAAGGAGTAAAAAGAAAAGAAAACTAGGACAGGGCCTCTCCAAAAGTAAGGCCTCCCCTGACCTAAGACGGAATGCTAATAACTTCTAAAATTTTAGTTATACTCACAAGTACTAATCTGTCTCGTAAAAAGAATTGTCTTTTATCGATAGTAATATAAAATTTGTCATAATCATCTACTAACCTACATATATAAATCTAATTTGCCATACCGCGGGCTACTAAATTAAATGAATTTTAGAAGTATAGCATTTTTACATGTCTGTACATAAATCTTAATTGCTTGTTCAACATATAGTGCACATTATAATAACTGTCTTAATTTCAGAAGGTATCAAAATCCATAAATACATAATATTGTAGCTGCAGATATTTTTGAAAAAATAAATAAATTAATTAATATATGAAACATTTCAGGCAGAGCTGAGCCTAGCAAGCATTAATATTGCTATTTACCTTGTCTGATTGATCCTTCCTTTGCAGTGTCTATAGCATCACTAAATGTTTAAATAATCAATTAAATTATTAGGATTACCTCCTTTTTATCAGGTTAAATTATAAAGAAGTTGGGTAGCTAGTCTACCTAGATGGTACCAAAAGCTACATATGAAGAAGTTCTTGATTCATTTTTTATTTATTTTTTTCACTAATTTCTTGTAGAATATGTTACCTGCCATGTATTTAAGTTGTAGTGAGATCATGAGCAAATGGGAGAATATGGTCTCTATAGAGGGGCAATGTGAGTTGGATGTATGTTCTTCTTTGGAAACTTTAACCAGCGATGTCATTTCGCGTACGGCATTTGGCAGTAGTTATGGAGAAGGAAGAAGGATATTTTAACTTCAAAAAGAACAAGCCGCACTAGTACTTGAAGCTGCACAAGTAGTGTACATTCCTGGAATGAGGTTAATATAGTTTAGAATATATCCAAAATTTTAATGATTTCCTATTAACCTATTTTTTAATTTTAAGAAATAAAGTTATACAAAATACCAAACTAGATGAGATTTTTTTTGGTGCCCCTCTTTACTCTCTTTTGATATATACCGGACTTGTTCATTGCAGTTTTTTGCCAACCAAAAGAAATAAGAGGATGAAGAAAATTGCTGAAGAAGTTAAAGCTGCAATAAGGCATATGATCGACAAACGGTTGAAGGCAATGGAAGATGGAGAAGTTAGTGCTGATGACTTATTAGGTATATTATTGGAATCTAATTCCAAAGAAATTAAACAGTTTGGAAACAAGAATTTCGGAATGACTATCGATGAGGTTATCGAAGAATGCAAACTATTTTATTTTGCGGGACAAGAGACAACCTCAAGTTTGCTTTTGTGGACAATGATCTTATTAAGTCAACATCAAGACTGGCAAAAGCGCGCTAGAGAAGAGATTTTTCAAGAATTCGGAAACAACAAACCGGATCTTAATGGATTGAATCACCTGAAAATTGTAAGTTTTTAAAAGATCCTGTGAGGTTAACACTGAATTTTAGATTCATGTTATTCATTTTTAAAATTAAAAAAGAAATTTTGACATTTTAACAATTTGTATGTTATTAAGTGAAGGAAAATTTGATAGGGGTACACATTTCTACTCCTAAGATTCTGTTTTTGTTTCACAGGTAAATATGATTGTACTGGAGGTTCTAAGATTATACCCGCCGGTAGTCTCAATTGGTCGAACTATATATGAAGAAACTAAATTAGGAGAAATATCTCTTCCTGCCGGAGTGTTTCTCCAATTACCTGTGATCCTAGTGCAACATGACAACGAAATATGGGGCGATGATGCTAAGGATTTCAATCCAGATAGATTTTCTGAAGGTGTGTTAAAGGTAACAAAAGGGAAAGTTTCATATTTTCCCTTTAGTTGGGGACCCCGGATTTGCATCGGCCAAAACTTTGCTATGTTAGAAGCTAAAATGGCAATGGCGATGATTCTACAACGCTTCTCGTTTGTGCTTTCACCCTCCTATACGCATGCTCCTCACTCTACCTTGACTCTTCAGCCTCAATATGGAGCACACTTGATTTTACGAGCACTCTAGTACTGTTAACTTGTAATGCTAGTAGCTAGTAGCTGGTCAATAAAAATTAATTAGACGTGCAATGACTAGTTGAGGAATCACTAGTATTGTAGGATTTCTAGCAATGACCTAGCTTTCAGATATAAAAATTTTCTGTTAATTATTGAAATTTACATCTTTTCTATAACAATAAATTTTGTGTCTGCTAATTAATTTTTGTTGTTGTGTAACATCCTGTGAAATGTTAGAAGAGAATAAAAAGTTTTTTCACCTCATAGACCATTAATTGTAATAGATGTTTGCTTTGTCAACATAATGTCTTTGTCAAAACTTGATGAATCATTTTTAAAAAAAAAATAAAGTGTCGGTTACCCATATATATATATATAGATATATATATGTTTAATCATCTTTCAAAATTAAATATAGAAATTAAAACTTATTTAAACATGGTGTATATATAATAATAGAAAATAAATTTTTTAAGAAAGTCAAATAGAGAGAAGATGAATGAAGTATAAAATACAATTAAAAAGTGTCCGTCGCCCACTTGACATGCAGCACACGGAGGTGGGGTTCGGCTAGTCGAATAAATATTGGATGCAACGTAATATTTTACGTAATACAATAGAATTATAATATAATAATAATAAATTATTTGATATATTTATTTAATTGATAATTGATACTTATTTAGTAATTATAATATTATTATATTTAAAATTATATTTATTTTATTAATTTATATAATTGTCTATAGTAAATAAAGTAAATTATAAATTAAAATGTCAAATTAATTGTAATCATTATTATTTTATCTTTTATGATCTATTATATTACGGATGTAATAGACTAATATATTAATTAAAAAAATATAATAAAAAGTTTTAAAATTAATATAATAAATGTTCATAATAAATCAATACATCTAATAAATAAATTAAATATAATAAATATCATATTAATATAATAATTTATTATATTATAAAATTATTATATTAATTTAAGACGAAACAAACTGTACCACCGTACTACTTATGAAATTAAGGAATAGCATGGCAATTATTGAGGAGCTAATGACAATATAAAGTTCGTCATTGCTGAAATCACTCCTTCTCGATGTTGCTGCTACTAGTCGTTTAGCCTGCATTATCCTTTAAACTCTACTCCTGGCCTGCAAATCTTAACATATTCACACTTCTAACTTTTACAATTATTAAAATGGAGTTAATATTCATATCTCCGGCTTTGGTGTTTATAATCTAGCGGTGAATGTACAATTATATCCTCATATGAAATAGATGTGTTAAGTTTATTAGGTTACATATTTGACGCATTGGCCATTGAAGAGTGCTATTGAAAGTTGAAAATATCAGCGCTTGAAATATCATTATCTTAATTTTAACAAGCAAAATATTTGTGCTTGAAATATCATTATCTTAATTTTAGTAAGCAAAAAGTATAAAAACATGATGATTACTTTTTTTTAAATAAAAATGTTTTCGCCATCAATATAGAATGAGAAATTATGTGTTCGTTTGGCTGAGGTGTAATGCGGTGACCTAGAGCATTATATCATTAAGAAAAAAATGAAAATTATACTAGCTACCCTTTAAAAGAAAAATATATATATTCTTTAACAGTCCAGTATTAACTTTGTCAATGTTCAATATTCATGTTACCCATAACAAAATATTATGCAATTAATACTAAATATATAATCATAATGCATAATTATTTAAATTTATGTTATAAGAAGAAAATAATTGGTGAGCGGCATGAAGAGAGTCTATTTTCAGAAATGTCAAAATACTATATGGGTCATGATCAATTATTTGATGAATGGGGAGATCCTTGCTTATAATCTTTGTCCTAAAAAATAGAGATGATATTAATAGGATAGAAGGATATATAGATGAGACTATTATTTTTATTTGAATAAATTTTCGCTTATAATTTATGTGGTGGTTTATCACTTTTTAATAATCAGAGCACATTTATTTTAAAATTAACTAAATTCGGTGAAATTATTTCATAGAAGTATATTGATATCTTTTGTTTATAAAATAAATCGCCTTCGATTCTTAAATAATTCACATCACTTTTGCTTCTATTGATCTTTTGTTTATAAAATAAATTGCCTTTGATTCTTAAATAATTTACATCACTTTTGCTTCTATTATAATAAAATTTTCCTTTTTATATGAAAAGACCACCCGTATCAATAATTGTGATTTTACATATGAATAATTCTTTAATATCTTGTTCATTCACAATTAAAAAAAATTCTTTATGTCCATAAAAAATACATGTTTTTTGAGAGAAATATTATTTAACCATTCAAGTAACAGGTATTTAACATGAAAATTGAAATAAATTTATTTTTGAATGCAAAATAAATAATACATTATAGTTAATATCTGAATATTAAAAACAACCTATTATATTAAAACATAAGAACACATCATGCACAGAATAAAAAACGTGAATTTATTTAGTATAATAAAAAATTAACATTATTTATTCTATGTGCTTTATCTAAATAATTATTTAAATATAAATGAAATAAATAAATAATCACTACTATTATTTGGTTCTATTAACAAAAAATAATGTTTAATAGTTTTATTTTAAAACTAAAATTTAGGGTTTTATGATTTTTTTATAAGTAATTAATTTTTTTAATGAAATCAAATCATATTTTAATACGATATGATCAAATCGTATAAAACTATTTGCTTTGCCGAAAATTTATATATTCCGATCAATTTCGCTGAAAATTGAATTTTTTTTTTTGGAGGGGGGGTATTGTGCGAAATTTGATACTTAATATAACGGATGTGTAAGTTTAATTATTTTAGGGACTGAATTGTGAGGAGGGTGAAATTTAATATAAAAAAGTGTATTTTGCCCTATTGATATCAACCCCTACAAAAATTAAACTTTTAATACATGGAAGTAATGCTTAAACTAATGATTTAAATTAAGAAGGCTTTAATTTATCCACAAGTGCATGTGGTATGGACATATTTTAACCTGCCTAGTAGTATATATCCAAGGGATCCGATTACAACGAAGTTAACACCAATTTCACTGTATTAAATTTAAATGATTTTTTATTATATTAATTATAAAAAATATTATATTAATCATTGTAATAAAAAGTTATAAAATTTATTAATGTAATAATAAATTATAAAACTTAATAGGATAAAGTTAGTTCCAACTGCACCCAAACCAAATCCCTATCTAAGGATTATTAAAAGCAAACTTATTTGTCTTTAATATTTGTATTCATTGCTAAAACTTCTCCACCTGTAGAGTGTAGAGCCAATTAGCCAAGACATCAAATTGTCAATTGTGGGTCACCATCTCCGTAATTAAACAAATAAAAGGATAAATTCATTTTTTTTCTTACGGTACTCGACCTCAATTTATAAATATATATTATTGAGCTAGAATTTTTAATAATTAATTTATTAATTTACTTATTTTTTACAAATAATGACAAATTTCGTCTAAACAAATTGACTTTTAATAAAAAAAATTAAAAATAATATTTTAAAATTAATTATCCACTTGAACTTGTCAAATAATATCTACATATTAAAAATTTGTGAAAATAAAAGTAAATTTGAAAGTTGAAACAAATTAAACAATTAAAATTAAATAAATAAAATCATGGAAGAAAAATATATATCTTAATAATTCTATTAACTTGAGAAAAACATGTTAGAAATTTTATTTATAAAATAAAATATATCTCAATCAATTAAAATAAAGAACAATATGTAATTATAACAAATTATTTAAATAACTTAAATAATTTAATAAAACCCCTTAAACCGGATGAGTTTGAATTTAAAGTGTTTAAGTTGTTTAATTAAGTTAATTTTTTCTATTATTGTATTTCATCTAATACTCCACGTTTTAATTTTTATTTTTTTAACTCTGTAATTTATTTATATATTTTTGAATAGATTTTTAATGTTTTATAAATTTTTAATTAATTTTATCATATAAATTTTTTATTTTGATGGCCATATGAACAAATTGTGGAAATTAAATATTATTTGACTATTATTTAATGTGCCTACGTGGATAATTGAATAAAAATAATATTTAAAAAAAAATTAATTTGTTTAAATAAATTTATGATAGTTTGTGAAAAATAATAATTGAATGAGTTTGTTCGTTAAAAATTTTAATTCAATAATATATTTGTAAATCGAGGACGAGTACAACGTCGAAAAGTGGATTTAACCCAACAAATAAATATCACTCTTTAATGTACTACTACATATCATCTCCCCTTTCTCTCTGTCATTTTCTCTCCTCCCTCGTCTCTCTCATTGATGGATTTAATTTTGAATCTGATTGTAAGCTCCTGTGCAATTGTTGTAGTAATATTTGTATGGAGAATCTTCAACTTTGTGTGGTTGAGACCAAAGAAGCTAGAAAAGATTCTAAGGCAGCAGGGTTTCAATGGAAATTCATACAGGCTATTGTTTGGAGACCTGAAAGATACGGCAAAGATGAGAAAAGAAGCCAAATCCAAACCCATCAATCTCTCTGATGATATTCTCCCGCGCGCTGCCCCCATCATCCACAATACCATCAAAAAATATGGTATGTAATTAATTGTTAGTTTTAGTTCTAAATCATTATGAGCAAGATTAGTATGAAGTTACTGGTGATTATTTCAGTTCTTAGGATAAACTATCTCTGTAATTTTAATTTTTTAATTAGTTGGTCCTGTGGAGTATCTATTTATTCGACAACTGGGCACAAATTTTTGATTGATTACTTTTTAGTCCTAAACCTCATTAATTTTTACTGAATCTGTTAATAGACAAAAAGTTATGGAAGAATTTATATTGGAGTGTCTCCTGGAGTTTGCACAGAATAATTTGAGTTTCTCACACCATGTTTGTGAGTTCCTAAGAAGATAGAAAAGAAAGGAAAAGCAGAGGAAATACTATTATTAGTTTTCTGTTAGATTAGTTATTTGTGATATTTTTAGGGGAAGAAAGTTTAAGGAAAAAACTATTCTAGTTAAATTTTCTTTCAGAGAATGAACACACCTGGACAGAAAATAAATTTTTTATGCTCCATATATATTATCCTGTATTTACAAACACAAGAAATTTAATAGAAAGATAAGAGTAGTAATCTAAATTGCCCCTATCAATCCGGATCTCATCAAGATTGTTTGGATTAGGATTCAATATATTATTGTTTATTTGGATCCTTTCAAATTTAAATATTTTAAAACAGCCCCATTAATAACTGAAAATTTTGACTCGGCATCTGCTTAGCAAAGTTTATTACTGATTTACTGTCTATACGATTTCCATTGATCTTAGGTGGGTGTTATTTCAGGAAAAGATTCATTTGTATGGCTTGGACCAAAACCATTGGTGTACATCACGGACCCTGATCATATAAAAGAGGTGTTGAATAAGTTTTATCAGTTCCAGAAGCCCAGGGGGGGTAATCCTTTGACAAAATTGCTTGCAACTGGACTATTAGATGCTGAGGGTGATAGATGGGTCAAACACAGGAAAATCATCAATCCTGCTTTCCATCTTGAGAAATTGAAGGTCTGTCTATCACTAATCTCGTTCTTTTACAAAGTTTTCTAAATTGTTAAAGTTCAGAATATCTTAGTGGCAGCCCACGGACGAGTATAGGAGAACAAAAATTGGCCATGGCGCACTCTGCTTCTGTTTTGTGTTTGTGAGTTTTAAAACGGACAGAAAAGATTAAAAAAAAATGTTTAGTTAACCTAAGTTTTTGTGTTCAACTCTTAGGTTTGTGAGCTTTTTGACGGACAAAAAAGAAATGAAATTTTAAAAATATGAAACAGTTTTTTCCCAACTTTTCTCTCAAGAAGAGTTGGAGAGTAAAGAAAAGAAATCTGTTTAAATGAGACTTTCATATTTCTAAAATTACCCTTTAATGAAAACAAAACAAAAAAAGTATGATCCTTACAAACTTTACTCCTAATCCTAAGCTAATATATTAGACCTTTGCTTATTTCCTTCCCTGTTTTTGGCAACTCACAAACAGATAATAAGAAAGAAACTTATTCAAGTTTTCTCTGATAATCGCAGGGACAACATAGTGGAAAACTTATAACTTTTTCATTCTTTTCTTTTCTCTCATCATTTAATATTTTTGTTCTTTTCTTTTCCTTCAAAAACTCACAAATACAGTGCATAGTTTTGTAAAAGTTAAGGGGATCAATTTCTATATTCTAACATGGCAGTACATAAGTGGGCTATAATAAGCAAAGGTTGTAGATCCGGATTTCTGCATGAAATTTTGCTTTGCAGTGTCTTTAGCATCACCAAATGCTTTTTACTGAAATTATTATGATTAGCTAATTTTATTTGGTGGCAGGGCAAATATGTAACTATTCTAGCTATATGGTACTTAAAATTTTTGGGTTTATCTTTTATCCTTGTATCTTTACAGAATATGCTGCCAGCCATTTATTTGAGTTCTAGTGAGATCATGAGCAAATGGGAGAAAATGGTTTCGACAAAGGGGCAATGTGAGTTAGATGTATGGCCTTATTTAGAAACTTTCACCAGCGACGTCATTTCACGCACAGCATTTGGCAGTAGCTATGAAGAAGGAAGAAGGATATTTCAACTGCAGAAGGAACAAGCCGAGCTACTAATTCAGGCTGCACAAACAATTTATATCCCTGGAATGAGGTAAATATTTCTCAGAATAGCTAAAGAAAAATTATAGTGATTCCTTAATTTTCTTTCTCTTTACATTTATTAAACTTGGTAATTATTGTAGATTTTTGCCAACCAAAAGAAACAAAAGGATGCAAGAGATCGCCAAAGAAGTGAAACTTGCACTAAAGAGTATCATTAACAAGCGTTTGAAGGCAATGGAAGCCGGAGAATGTAGTCATGATGACTTATTGGGTATATTATTGGATTCCAACTCCAAAGAAATTAAACAACATGGAAGCAAGAATTTTGGAATGACTATAGATGAGGTTATCGAAGAGTGCAAGTTATTTTATTTTGCAGGACAAGAGACAACCTCAAATTTGCTTGTGTGGACTATGATTTTGTTGAGTCAACATCCATATTGGCAAAAGCGCGCTAGAGAAGAGGTTTTGTTGGCCTTTGGAAACAACAAACCAGATCTTGATGGGTTGAATCACCTCAAAGTTGTAAGTTTTTTTATTTCAATATAAAATTTTTGGTGGAAGCATTAGTTTTCAATTTATTTTCTTTTCAAACTTGAATGAAACTCGTGACAATGGAACTTTTGTAGCCCAAAATTAAAGGCTTAAGAATAAATTATAACAAATTTCATATTATTAATTATACCTTGGAAATTTTGGTAGGAGCTAGGAACACGTTTTTACTCAAAGCCCTACATTTATCTTCTTGTTTCACAGGTAAATATGATTTTGCTTGAGGTACTAAGGTTATACCCTCCCGGAGTTACGCTTGCTCGAACTATATATGAAGAATTTAAATTAGGACAAAAATCTCTTCCAGCTGGAGTACTTCTCCATTTACCCATCATCATATTGCATCACGATCAAGAAATCTGGGGCGACAATGCTAAGGAGTTCAATCCAGAGAGATTTTCTGAAGGCCTGTTGAAGGTAACAAAGGGGAAAGTCACATATTTTCCTTTTAGTTCGGGACCCCGAATTTGCATTGGACAAAATTTTGCAATGTTAGAAGCTAAAATGGCGTTGGCGATGATTTTACAGCGCTTTTCGTTTGTGCTTTCACCATCTTATACACATGCTCCCCATACCATATTAACTCTTCAACCTCAATATGGTGCACACTTGATTTTACAAAAACCAGTGTGTTAAATTGTAATGCTAGGGGTCAATAAAGATTACATGTAGTCGTGAATTCAGACATACTGTGTTGTGGTATGTGTTTGTTATTATTCTATGTAAATTACCTTTTGTACAAGATTGTTGAAGATTAGGCCTTTTAAATGAAAATAGTTATTATATTTTGTCCTAGTGTAACAATGCTGCGGAGAAAAAAAATGTATTTTTATCTCATAGAGCAACCCGGGGCTGGATATATCTTTTGATTATAGCTATATAGACTTCAACTCGAGTAGAAAATATTTCCATTGCTTTCATAGACCATTGTATTAGATGTTTCAACTTGAGTAGAAAATATTTCCATTGCTTTCATAGACCATTGTATTAGATGTTTGATTTGTCAACACAATCTATATTTTCTTTAAAATAAAAAATAAAAATCGTATAAAAGTGTTTTTTTCACTAAGTTGCGACTGACGTCAAAGTAACAGTTTGTATAGTGAAAACCAAATTAGAAGCGAACAAAGGAAATTAATATAGTATTATAGCGGGTCTATTTTTTAGCTATCTAAACACTATTCTTGTCTTTCATTCTTACCCTCATTTGCTATCTATTTTTTAAGAGTCAAAGTTACCTATTTATTTATTAGAAGTCACTTCTCATTTGGGCCAAAAAGTTGTCCACGGTCTACTAACTCTTCAAGGCAATAGTGTCAATTTTCTTTGGGCTTGTGTTGTGTGAGATTCTATATTCAATCATGTACATGTGCATGCCCAATTCACAATATATCAAGTTACACGTAATGGGAAGGGTTAGTACATATATTTTGTTCTGTATAAAATATTTTAAAAAAATATGTCTAGTATATAATGAGTTTGACCAACTATTTTCTTATCCAATTAGTTTTGAGTTAGAAAACTTGTTATTTTTATATAGTACATTTGGCGTTCATTTTAAAAATTTAATAAGTAAAGTCAACTTTTGTGAAAACTTCTCACAAATTCAAAAAAAAAAAAAAAAATCAAAATCAAAGAAAGAAAACCTTTAGCGACCAATATTGTATAGATGGACTGAATTGCCATTGCTACATTGCCTATGTATCAATTCGATCTTTCCGAGTTTACAAGTGTCATAATTGCAGTGAAACTTAAACAATAAATAGGCTAAAAGAGCAACCTACCCACCCGACCCTCATTGTGCATAAAAGCACTTTAATTAAGATTGCTTACATCGCAATTGTAGTAAAATATCATTTCAAGAGCTCAATATCCGTTACTAAAAAATTGTCAACACTAGTGTTCTGTAAGTTATGCTTTTCGCAATAACATTTATACTTTTATATTTACATTGTATGCAATTATATGTGTCACAAGTAGAGAAATCTTGACTAATATTGTTTTATCATGGACGGTAACCCTATTTTCTCATTTCTATATGTTTAAAAAGACGACTGCCCTAAAATTAAGTAAAATATATGGAATAAGTTTCCAAGAAAATACTATGTCCAAAATGATAGTGTCGTACATTTAACAGAATTTTCAACACATTAAGATCGAGAGAAGAGGTTAAGATGAACTTCCTCCTAACACTTTAAAAAAAAATTCAATTTTAATATTAATAAAAAAAATTTATCGTAAGTACTTGTGTATAAATACTGTATCATCAAATTTTAATATATTTATATCAATTAAAATTAAAACTAGGAAAAAAAGGTATTATAAGACACGTGGAGGGTGCACACTGCACAAAACAACATGCCTTCATTTCAATGCTAAAGTAGTAGTATTTAGGAGTGTTCATCGGTAATTTACCGTACCGAACCAGTCCAAACCGTATCGAACCGGTTACAGAATTCTCCCAAAACTGGGTACCGATACCGGTACCGGCTGGACCGGTATACCGAACCGATCAGCCGGTCTGAAACCGGTACGGTACCGGTTTTTACCTAATTTTATACCGGTTGTGTTTTAACATTCCATAAAAAGTTTTTACAATTCCTAAATTACAAGAAGAGGATCTGGAGCAAAAGGAACAGAATTTGAGACACAATATATACTTTTAATATGCAAATGTAGATCTTCATGATACATCATCCCTGGAAGAAATAATTGCAGCAATTACCCAAGATCCATACTCCCACAATTTAACCTATTACTATTCCAAAGAAGCAGAGTCAAAATCTTTGCAAAAAATAGAGCAACACAATGACATACGTTTGCATATTTATATATAGATCAAATTGGTTATATCCAAATTAAACAAAATCTTTTGAAGCCTAAATGTAGATCTTCATGCATGTTTAACAAAACAATTTATTATACAAAACCCAGATCTAAACACACAGACACAACACAGAGAAAGAAATGGACGGGAAGAAGAGTCGCCGGCCCGCCGCTACTTGGATCCGCTGCTAACTGCTACTCCTAGATCTGATACTCCTTTCTCATCCTCTGCCCCTGCTATTTCTAGATCCGTCGCCCGCTGCATCCTCTCATTTTTGCAGCCGGTGGGAGAAGAGATGGAGAGAAACTGAGGTCTGAGAAGTCAGAAAGGCTGAGAGGGGAGAGCACGAATCGACAGATCTATTTGAGTAAAGCCTATTTGGGAATAAAATTAATAAAGTTAAATGTAACCTGTATAACCGGTTCGGTCCGGTTTATACTGAACAAGGCAAACCACTACCCGATCCCGGTATCGAATAACCGGTATATATCGATTTTTTGTACTGTTACCGAACTGGTACCCATTTGTCCCGAACCGACCGGTTCGAACTGGTTCGGTTTGACCAAAAACCGAAAATACCGAACTTTTTGAACACCCCTAGTATTATTTACGGAGAAAGTAAAAGTTAATGAGTTAATTGTCAAGGAGGAGTGAAGTACAAAACAATGTTCTCAAACCCGGACCATTCATCAAACCGAAAAAGTTACCGGGTGGATGGGTCACTGGTCCAACCAGTGGTCAGACCGTTATTGACCCAGTGACGTCATTAATATATAATAAATAATAAATAATTAAATATATTTAGAACTGCTAGTGTAGAGAACCATTCTATGTATTTAGAACTGCTAGTGCAGAGAACCATTCTATGCATCTCCTTCAATGTAATTTAGAAATTAGAACTGCTAGTGCAGAGAACCATATCGGCCATGTACATATATAAGTTTGAAAAGATTAAGAAACTTATCTTGTGAGCATCCTGAGTTAAGCACTAGCGACCATAGTCCAGTTGAGCCCATAGTTTCTACTTTATCACTGAATCCCTCTCTTAAGGCTTGAAATAATTGAATAAACTGGCCTTTAGATTGCTAAGAAAATTAATCATGACTAAGAAAATCATATTTACAAAAAATAACAAATTAAGAACCTAATTATTTTCACCCAAAGATTTAATGCTCTAATTGTTATATTGAAATAGCAATCTACCTATCAAAACAAATCAAAAAAATAAAAATAAAATGTATGTATATATATATATATATATATATATATATATATATATATTACAGACACAAACATACTATGTACCTATTACAAATGGATCAATCAACAACACTCAAGTTTAGCTAAAGAGGACCAATTGAATAGATCATAACTAGATAAGTAAGAATGGACAGTCCAAAAAAAAAATTATAACTGACGAAGAGTGCAGAGCATAAGCCCAAAAAAAATCATAACTGATGAAGAGTGCAGAGCATCAAAATTTCAAAACAATGAAACATAATAATTCTATGATTTTATTACTAATTCAGTACCGTGTATTGTATGTGGGTACTGTGTACTCGCTGCAGAGATCAAACATGGGTCGAGGGGCACAACAGAGGTTAGGGCTCGGATGGGGAAGGGTCGCAACCATGACTCACGAGTCATGACAGAGAGACAGTGAGAGAGATGGTGACGATGGGCGATGAGAGCATTGGGATTTGGGCGTCGTGAGAGACAAAGAGGAGAAGCCTTAGTGAGAAATCAGCTGTAGAAGCCCTAAACCCTAAAGGTCTATTAAGTAATTTTTTTTTTAATGTTTAAGGCTTTAAGCAGCAAACCGGTCAAACCCGTGAACCGGTCACCGATTCACTAGGTTAACCGGTTGGACCGCGTGTTTACCGGTTCTTAGCGGTTTTTGAGCAAAACTGGTTTTATGGTCCAAACCGGACTGTTGGGTGGACCGGTTCTGGTTTTTACCGGATCGACCGGCAGTCTGGTCCGGGTTTTAAAACCTTGGTACAAAAAGCTAAAAATTAAAAACTAAAAACGCAAAAAAGGTGGCATCAGACATGAATAACGTACGAATCCATGCATGTATATATATGTATATTATAAAGTCTTCATGCATGCGAGTTCAGTGATCTTTCTCTGGTCCATTATTCACAGCTAGCTTTAGATTTCTCAATTGCTAGAGAAATATCTCCTTATCAGCCTATTTTTTGTACTCATTGCGAAAGCATGAATACAAATTTCAAACATTTAAACCAGAACTGTGAAAGATTAATGAACGAGAAAAAATAACTTATAATTAAAAATTCAGAATTACAAAAAGAAGTTTCTTTCCTTTCAGCAGAATTAGCTAGATATAGCAAAACTCCATCAGGAGTACAAATGAGTTCAACATTTTTCTATCTGAAGAGCACAGAGGCTATCACAAAAGCCTAAATATTTGTGAAGAGAAGTAGTGGACCCTTAATCCCATTACCCACTCCACTCCAAACGGCAAGTGGTAAAGAGATCTCAAGTCTGTTGATGGGTGTGGCTTTCCCTAAAAGCTATTTTCTTGATTATAACAAGATTTATCGTGGTCCTCAAATGACTATGATAAATCAAGTTAATGATCAAACTAGTTCCAGTTCTATTCTAGCACATTTAGATCCAGTTTCATATGACCAGACTCAGATTAAAACAGATACAATTCTTAGTTCTATGACTCCCAGTAAAGTTAAAGAAATTATTCAGCTTCAAAAGCCAGTTCTAGAACTTAAAGAAAGTTTTGTCACAGTTACCAGAAAGAAAAAAGCCAGTCTCAAAAGGAAACTTATTCTTGGAAGGTCTAGAAGTAAAATCAGTGAAAAAGACATAGCAGCAGTAAACAACTTTCTCAACCAGCTTGAAAGTCTCAGATTCAAGCCTTAACAGACTTTTCCAGTCTTCTCTCCACAAGATGCCAATAATAAAGAAAAAATAGAAGATTCTCCAGTCCATTCAAACTCTCCAAAAGCATCTCCAGTATTAATAATTAAGCCAAAAGAATTTTCATTAGCCAGCAGAATTTTCATAAGAAATGACTTGACTCAGCAGTCCTACTTAGCCTTTTCAGTTCACAAAGAGAATAATACTAAAAGAATCATCAGCAGATAGGAGTTGAAACCATGGCCAGCACATTTGGACGTTTATGTAATTATTAAATAAGTCCAACATGTAAATAGTTCTAGTCAGGTAAATAATTTTCCTGTAAGAGCATCTTTCAGGTACGCGTAATTTTCGGAATAACTTTAGAAAAATGGTGAAAAGATTAAAGTTGACTATGGGGCCCAATGTGTACCCAGACTTTATCTTTTACTCTATTCTAATTTAATTCCTTTTGAACTCCAGTCTTCGGTGTATTATAAATAGACTCAGTTGTAACCATAGGAGGCAGGTTGCCTTAGGCTTTTCCATTCTCCCATTAGTTCTTATAAGTTCTCCCATCTCTAGTCCCATCTCTAGTTCTTTCTCTCAGAATCCTTCCCAGCTTTGTAAATTATTTCAGTTCTAATAAATATCATTATTCCAGCATCCTCTATTCAGTTTTGATTTTCCTTCTCCATCTTTGGTAGCTTAAGGAATTTCTCGAAAGGGAAAACCTTTCCAGTAGTTTAAGGAATGACTTAATTCCCCACCAAAAATATTTAATTTCTATATGTATATAGTTTTTATTTTTAGTTTCTTTCATTGTTTTGCATTAGTTTGTTTAGTTTAGTTTAACTATCGTTTATATGTTTTAGATTATTAGTTTAATTCATAGTCGTTCCTGCCCTACAAATGAGTTCAGCATCTTCCTTTCTGAAGAGCACAAAGGCTATCACAGAAGCCTTAACATTTGTGAAGGGAAGTAGTGGACCCTCAATCCCATTACCTACTTCACTTTAAACGACAAGTGGTAAAGAGATCTCAAGTCCGTTGATGGGTGTGGCTTTCTGGCTCTAAATGTATATAATCTTGCCTATATATTTTTACTTGGTCTAATGCTTGTTGGGAAACTATTAAATTCTTTTTTAGATTTAGAATTTTATGATCCGTAATTAAACTAAATATGTACCTAGATACATTTACCTGTTTTAAACTTTTTTCTGAACTTATTAAACTATTACCTGATAATTGTACTGATTTTAAAGATTCACAAACTATTATTAAGGATGGTTGAATATCTATATACTTAGATGGTTAAATATCTATATCCTTAATTAGATATACTAGGCTGATAAATGTTATTACCTAATTTTGCATAGAAGCTGAAATTCTTTATAAAGTATAATTGTTGTTCTGGATTTAATTCTAGAGACTATGTATAAACTAGTTTATATTCTTGTTAATAAAATTAAAAGTTTTCCATAAAATTCTGGTAAAATGATCTAATGAAATATTATTGATAAAATAAAAATGGAAACTATATACATACAGAAATTAAATATTTTTGGTGGGGAGTTAAGTCATACTTTAAACTACTAGAAAGGTTTTCCCTTTCGAAAAATTCCTTAAGCTACCAACGATGGAAAAGGGAAATCAAAACTGAATAGAGGATGCTGGAATACTGATATTTTGTTAGAACTGAAATAATTTACAAAGCTGGGAAGGATTCTGAGAGAAAGAGCTAGAGAGGGGAGAACTTATAAGAGCTAATGGAAGAATGGAAAAGCCTAAGGCAACCTGCCTCCATTGGTTACAACTGAGCCTATTTACAATACAACTAAGATTCTGGACTTCAAAAGGAATTAAATTAGAATAGAGTAAAAGATAAAGTCCGGGTACACATTGGGCCTCATAGTTAACTTTAATCTTTTCACCCTTTTTCTAAAGTTATTCCGAAAATAATGCGCACTTAAAAGATGCTATAACATGACAATTATTTTATCATTAATAGAGCAAATGCACAACTACTAATATTGACTAAGACTATTTACATTTTGAACTTATTCAATAATATCATAAATGCCCAAATGTGCTGGCCATGGTATTTACTTTATTTTATCAAAAGCTGAAGATGCTTTGGCTGGCGAATCATGAAGAAGAGAGCTATTTCTAAACTCATGAGCTGAATAGAAGTTGTAAAAGATGACTCATGTCCTTGCTTCAGTTTCTAAGCTGTGGTTAGTAATGCTGTCAAGGCTGGTTTCACTATTGCTTTCTAGAGACGTTTCTACAGAATCTTCTATTTTTTCTGTATTACTGGCGCCTTGTGGAGAGAATATTGGTAAATCCAGTTGTGGCTTGAATCTGAGGCTTTCAAGCTGGTTGAGAAAGCTGTTTACTGCTTCGTGTGTGTCTTCTGCACTGAGCTTGCTTTTAGATCTTTCGAGAACAAGTTTCCTCTTGAGACTGGCTTTTTTCTTTCTGGTAACTGTGACAAAACTTTCTTTAAGTTTTGGAACTGGCTTTTGAAGCTGAATAATTTCTATAGCTTTACTGGGAGTCATGGAACTAAGAACTGTATCTGTTTTAATCTGAGTCTAGTCATATACAACTGGATCTAAATGTGCTGGAATAGAACTAAAACTGGTTTGATCATTAACTTGATTTATCATAGTCTTTTGAGGAACAATATAATCTTGTTATATCAAGGAAATGGCTTTTGGGGAAAGCCACACCCATCAACGGACTTGAGATCTCTTTACCACTTGCCATTTGGAGTGGAGTAGGTAATGAGATTGAGGGTCCACTACTTCCCTTCACAGATGTTTGGGGCTTCTTTGATAACCTCTGTGCTCTTCAGAGAGGAAGATGTTGAACTCATTCGTACTCCTGATGGAGTTTTGCTATATTTAGCTAATTCAGTTGAAAGGAAAGAAAGCTGTTTTTGTAATTCTAAATTTTTAATTATAAGATGTTGAACTCATCCGTATTCATGCTTTCGTAATGAGCACCAAAAATAGGTTGATAAGGAGATATGTCTCTGGCAATTGAGAAATCTAAAGCTGGCTTTGAATATTAGAAAAGAAAAGGACTAACAAAATAAGTATCTCCAATGATCTGTCTGACAAAGGAATGAGCAAGGAAAGATCATTGAATCCTTTATATTTAGGCTGGTTGAAATTCTTTGTCTGTTCAATGACATTAGTCCAAGAATGAAAGATGCCACATTTATGACTGCTGGTGATTACATAAAATTTAATGCTTTTATCCTGAAAAAGTTTTGTTAAGGCATTTAAAGATGCAAGAAAATGCTTCTGGTCTTTGCCATGGAAAATCTAAAGATTATCCACAATGTATTTCTGTTCTTTATTGAGACTAATATGGTTTAATGGCTTAAAAGTAAAAAATAAGTTTGCTGGATAAGAAAATAATGTTTGATTACTAAACCTAAAGGTTTCATAACCATTTTTATTATGCTGAGATGCAACTGATGTATGTAATGCAAAGCTATTATTTATATTCTGGCTTCTTATTGATGCTGATGCTTGTACTGATGATGCAAAGTTGTATAAATTTTGGCTTTGTGTAGACTAGTTTTTTCCTTTCGGCGGTAACCTTGGTAAATCTGTCATCTGTAAATTAACTTGGAATATTAGGAATCGTTTTCTGAATTAATTATTAAACTAAGAATTTTCTAAAACATGTAAACTGTTAGATTTTTTCTAGACAAAAGACAAAGTGACTTTAATAAAGTTAGCCTTTATAAGATTCCTTTTATAAAGATACTTAAATAAAGTTAACTTTTATAAATGTACTTTTTATAAAGCTACTTTAATAAAGTTGGAAAAAGTCTAAGCTAAATATCTTTCTGGAACTTTAGCTGAAAAATTCTTATATTTCTATTAAAAGAAAACTGGAGTCTGTTTATATCTAAAATATAGTAATCTATGCTAAAGATTGCAGAACTTTTAAGACTGAAGTATATTAGGTTTGGAGGTGGATCTAATTCTGGAGTATCATCTAAAACTAGTAAAATGAAATTATCTGTTAAGGCTGGATTACTAAGAATACTAGCTTCTTTCTCTTCTAGATTAATAAGTTATGGATTAAAAGGTCTGGTTGAATTTATCTTATTAAAATATTTTAAAGATTTTGTATATTCTTTACTATTTTTTTTACTGAAAAAATTCTTTTATTTCTTTTGGGATTTTCTTTATAAGGTTCCTTAAAATATCTTATTCTGGTATAAGCTAATTTATTAAGTTGTCTTTGAGAATATTCAGTAGTTATAAATTTAAAATGTTTACGTCTAAATTTAAAATTGTTACAAGCTATTAAAATTTGTAAGGCCTTATATATGCTTCTATGGTTGCTGGAAGTAATCTATCTTGATGATGTCTAGTAATTTTAAAAGTATCATCTATACTAATGTCTTTAGTTATATAAAATTGTTCTAGGCTGAATAATACTGGATGATGAACCTGATCTAATGCTTGATGGAAAACTATTAAATTCTTTTTTAGATTTAGAATTTTATGATCTGTAATTAAACTGAATATGTACTTAGATACATTTATCTGTTTTAAATTTTTTTCTGAACTTATTAAACTATTACCTGGTAATTGTACTGATTTTAAAGATTCACAAACTATTACTAAGGATGGTTGAATATCTATATACTTAGATGGTTGTATATCTATATATTCTTAGATATACTAGGCTAATAAATGTTATTACTTAATTTGGTATGGAAGCTGAAATTCTTTATAAAGTATAATTGTTGTTCTGAATTTAATCCTAAAGACTATGTATAAACTGGTTTTATATTCTTGCTAATAAAATTAAAAGTTTTTCATAAAATTATGGTAAAATGCTCTAATGAAATATTATTGATTAAATCTTTTCTGGTTAATTCTTGAGGTTGGATTATCTGTAAATTTCTAAGGTTCTTTTGTGGAAAAACTTCATTTGTCTGATTATCTAAATTATCTATTTTATCAACTAGAGTTGTTTCGGTTTCTTCTTCTTCTTCTTCTTCAGTATCTTCTATAAAATATCTATCTACAAATTCTAATAAATCTGAGTCTGATAAATTTTCTGCTCGTACTTATAAAAGTCCATTATTTTCTGTCTGTTTAAATTCTTTTTCTTTTACATATATCTCCTATTTCTTCCTGGTGGTAAGAATTTAATAACTTTTTTTTATCTATTTTTAGTACTAATTTCTTATCTGGTGTTACTTCTATGTACTGGTATGGTTCTAATAAACCTTCTTTAATTAATTGTAAATAATCTTGTTTTAAAGTATCTGGATGATATAATAAAGATCTAATAATAATAATAATAATTATTTCTTCTATATATATATATATTATCTTCTAAATAACTTTTAAGTGTATTATATCTGTCTATTTTTATTTCTGTTGGATTTCATACTTTATGTTTAAAGTAATTAATAATCTTCTGTTCTAATGCTATTAGTTCATCTTCTGTAGGTAAATCTTGAATTGACATTATACGAGACTGATGATTATATAGTTAATGTGCTTAATAACTTAGTATATCTATTAACAGAATTCCTACTATAGTTTTCTATATCCCAATGTTCTGTGATTAAGTCTGTACGTTGTTCTAAATAATCTTCATAACTTATGAGGTTCTGGTTTAAAGCTTCTCTTGCTAATGTTTAATCTTTCAACAAATAATTTAATATATTTCATACTTTTAACATATACAATTACTTAAGTATTCTTTAAGGTAGTAATTTTTTATTTGTTCTATGTCTAATAGTATCTCTGTTTGTCTAATTAGATCTAATGCTTGATTAAATAATTTTGTCTTGTCTTCTGCTAATGTGCTTAAATATTTTAATATTTCCTATAAAAGTTCTATAAGTTCTTTTATCTATATGTTGTTGTTATGTAAATCTTTGGCTATAAATTCGTAAGCAATTTTAGTAAACCTAGATCTCATTTAGACACTTAATAATCTTTCTAACTGTTTAATTTTTTCTTGTTCTTCTGCTATTCTTTTATTACAGTAGAATCTATCCGGTGGTTATAATATTTTTTTACTCTTATATATTGGTTTTTACCTGGCGATCTAAAGTAGACTATGTTATCAAGTTTAAGCTGTTCTATGTGCTGTATAATATGTCTTTTCTGTTTTAGTAACTCTCTAATGTTTTCAAAGGTTGGACAACTCATTATACACTTAATAACCTTTCTAATTCTTTAAGTGCTGCTTTTTCTTTCGATATTCTGTTATTATAGTATTCTTTTAGATTTATATTATATGTATATCCCGTTATACGACTATAATATATTCTTTCTCTTTTAACCTGTTCTAATTGTTTGATGAAATATTTTTTCTGTTTTATTAAAGCTTTTATTTGATGTAAAGCTGAGTAACTCATACTATTACTGATAGTGTTGTTTATCTATAATATCTGAATTAACTGACTCGTTTCCCAATTGGTTGTTATTCTAGCTTTTATTAGCTGGTTTTCAAAAGCACTTATACCTAGGGTTATATATATATATATATATATATATATATATATATATATATATATATATATATATTCCAAATTCTTTATATTTATTTAATCTGGCTTTTCTAATTTCTTTTAGTTCTTTAAGTTGTTGTTTATTTTCTTTTATATCTTTCTGGATACTATTTATAGACGGTAATTCTTTTTTCCTGGCGTGAATAGATATACCTGAGTATCCATTATACTGTTAAATACTTAAACTAGCTAATTTTTTTTAAGGCTGTTAATATTTTGCTGTTTTCTGGCTATTTTCCTATCATAGAGTTTTTCTACAGCTATTCTGGAACCTTTACAACATCCATTAATGACCATATTGATTAGGCTTTTTGTTTTAGCTTTGCATAAGCTATGTAATTCTTAGTTGGTAGTAATCTATAAGATTCTTAAGTTCTTTATAGGCTGGAAACATTCTTCAGTGATTGTTCTTTAATGATTGCAAAAACTTTTAAACTTAGATAAGCTAATCCCTACTTGGTACTTATCGATCCTATATGTAGCTAAGTTATGACCTAAAATTCCTTAATTTTATGAATATTTTATTTTTTAACATTTTTATTTTTACTCTTTTTTATGACATGTATATTATAACAACAAAGGTATTAGGGCCAAAATATTAAGAGAGATCGTCAATAATTAGTAAGATTTCCTAGATAAAGAATCTAACATGACTAGTCCTTAAGATAAATTATAACCTCTCACGACCTAGCATCATGATAAACTATAACATGGCACGACTTAACATTAGATTTTCATATCAAATCTATAATGGTCTACTATAAATCTAGCTCGACTGTCAACGATTTACAAAGAGAATACGAAACTGACAACGCCTTTCTCATGGCAACAACATTCCACCTGAATACGTGACTTGGATGTCAGCCCACTAGACAATAGTAAAACAAAACATATCAACATGATTACCTATGCAGAGCCCTCAATAGATTATAATAAATCTCCTGCATAACCCTCAACAGATTATAATAAATCTCCCGCATTAATCTTAATAGATTATAATTAATCATGCAATCCTCATACGATTATATGATATTCTTCCCCTAGATTATCAGTTCATGGCTCTTATACCAAGAAGGGCAGGAACGACTATGAATCAAACTAATAATTTTAGACACATAAACAACAGTTAAACTAAAGTAAACAAACTAATGCAAAATAATGAAAGAAACTAAAAATGAAAACTATATACATGCAGAAATTAAATATTTTTGGTGGAGAGTTAAGTCATACCTTAAACTACTCGAACGACAGTTAAACGACTAATAATGTAGGCTATAAACACATATATAAACAAGCTATAAGGAAAGTTATATAAACAAAATAATAAAAGATAGGATTAAGAAGACTTATATGGAGACTCCATGGAAGCCTTTCTTTTATTACCACACACTATGTACAAGCGGAGATCAGTTACAAGGTTTCAAAGTAAGAAAACTAAAGAGAGAAAAGAAAGAGAACCTAAGGAAGCTTTAGGGAGAACCTAAAGAAGCCTGCTTACAACTGAGGATCGAGCCTCTATTTATAAAAGGCTATTAGCCATAACAAACAAAACCTGGAGGAAACTAACTTTTAGCTAAAGTTAAAGCAACTTTAATAAAATAGCTTTAATAAGGTAACTTTAATAAAATAACTTTAATAAAGTGATTTCGACTTTTAGTCTTTGGCAGGAGGTAAGCTTGAGAATTTTATTATTGAGAATATTTTGCATTTTAGCATCAAATTTTTAAGTGAATCTATACCATATAAAAATTACACCTATGGTAAATTAATAAGTGAAATTGTTGAAGGCTTAGCCTTATGCAATGATTTGAATCTCAAAGCTCAGCTTAAAAAGCAAAGACTTTCTGATAGAAAGGAAGTTGGTGAATTTTGTCATCAATTTAGTTACCCTTTTGTCACCCTTCCTCAAAGGAAAAATCTTCATAAGAAAAAAGCTTATAGTAAAAAATCTAAGCGTAAAAGAAAAAGACCTCATGAAGAATATCATAATTCTAAGAAAAAGTCTTTTAGATCCTTTAAAAAAGGACAAAAGAAAAGTTTAAAAGATATTAAATGTCATAAATGCGGCCAAATGGGTTATTACGCTAATAAGTGTAAAATAAAAAAGAAGATTGATGCTCTTGAATTAGATAATAATATTAAGCAACAAATTTATAATTTGTTAATAGATTCTGATAATTCAGATATGTATGATAATTCTGCTTATAGCTCTGCAAATGACATGTTTGTTATACATAATTGTGATATTAGTTCGTCTTCTGATTTTGATAGTATTGTTGGATGTGTTGATCACTATAAAATAGGAAAAGATTTTTATAAATCTATCATTCAAATGAATGGTTTAAGCTTAAATGTTTTAACCAAACATAAAACTTTTATTCTGGACATAATATACTAGATAAAAGACCCTATTAAAAAGAGAAATCTAATCGAAAAATGTTTGAATCAAACAAAAGAACAAGTTGAAAAGGTTAAAAAATCTAAAATTTATACAACTTATACTTTACAAGAAGTATTTAATAGAATTGCTTCTGAACTATAGAAAGAAATTACGCTTAAAGATTTAAAACATAACCAAAAGAAAAAAAATTAGTAATCTTAAAGATAGACTTGAATTTGTTGAAAGTCTAACGTTAGCAAGATTTACTAAAGGAAAAGAAAAAGAAATTCTTATTGATTTTCCTCCAACACAAGAAAATAATCTTGATTATCTAATGCTAATGGAGCAAATCACATTCCAAAAATGGTATGTTCAAATTACTTTAGTCATTGCTGAAAACTTTATTGTCAACACTATTGCTCTTGTTGATAGTGGTGCTGATATGAATTGTATCAAAGAAGGGTTAATACCCACTAAGTATTTTGAAAAAACTAAACAAAGTTTAAGTACTGCTGATGGTTCTAAAATAAACATCAAATATAAACTTAATAATGTTCATATTTGTAATCAAGGAATATGTTTAAAAACATCCTTCATACTGGTTAAAAACCTTTCTCAATTTGTCATATTAGGAACTCCCTTCCTAAATATGATTCAACCCATAGAAAGAATTCATTCTGAGGGAATAAAAATAATCTTAAATGGATAATCTATAATATTTAAGTTCATTTCTTCTCCTGTTACAAAAGATTTGGATGAGTTAAAAACTCATTTAATTTTTAAAGAAAAATAATTGAATTTATTGAAGCAAGAAGTTTCTTCTTGTACCATTGAAGAAAAGCTTAAAGCTCCTGTAATACAGGAAAAAAAATCAAAAATTTGAAAAAGAAATTATAGATAATATTTGTAACGAATTTCCTAATGCTTTTTGGGACAGAAAAAAGCATATGGTCAAACTTTTTTATATGGAAAATTTCTCTGAGGATAAAATTCTTACTAAAGCTAGACCTTCTCAGATGTACCGTGAAACTCTTGAGTACTGTAAAAAGGAAATTGATTCCTTGTTACAAAAAGGTTTGATACAAAAGAGTTCCTCCCCATGGAGTTGTTCTGCGTTTTATGTTAATAAACATTCTGAAATTGAGCGCGACACACTAAGAATGGTGATAAATTATAAGCCCCTTAACAAGGTCCTTAAATGTATAAGATATCCTATTCCTAATAAAAAGGATTTATTAATAAGATTATTTGGGGTAAAAATATTCTCAAACTTTGATTTAAAATCAGGATATTGGCATATTCAAATTGATCTAAAGGACAGATATAAAACTATTTTTACTGTTCCTTTTGGCCAATATGAATGGACTATAATGACATTTGGTTTAAAAAATGCTTCTTATGAATTTCAAAAAATTATGAATGATATTTTCTACCCCCATTTAACTTTTATCATCGTTTATATTGATGATATTTTAGTCTTTTCAAAACACATTGACCAACATTTCAAGTATTTACATACTTTTATAAAGTTTCTTGGTATTTTTGCTTCTATTATGAGAATCCCCAAAAGAAGCATAACTAGTTATTTAGAATATTCCCTGAGTTCGCTAAAAGTGAACTACCAAATTGGTCTATCCACTGGTGGCACAGATTTGGCCCAGAAGTAGTAATACTGCCTATAGACATTAATAATGTCTACCTTGAATGTTAAAGTATTCATCCGGATCTTAAAGATGCTAAGGTCTCAAAAGGCCTCCCTCTATTCAAATTTTTTATAAACTACAGTTTACCTTGGATCTGGACATGGAAATTTGGTTCAATCATGTAAGAAGATTATAATTTTGGTCTTCCCTCTTTCACAAGGAAATACCTTTGCAAATAGTGGATAAAATGGTCCACAAAGGACACTGTTAAAGCGGTGAAAAAAGATTTATTAATCTTTCATGAGACCCTTAAAAAGGCTAAAAAAGAACAAGAAAAACAAGACAAGCTCAAGAACCCTCTCTAGCATTTAAAAAATCAATTACAGGAAAATTATCCTACAGCCAACAAAGCAGAAATCAAGCAATTAATGCTAAAAGCATTGAAAAATCAATGGACTTCTGACAATGACGGAGATGATATCTCTATGATTTCAGTTAACAATTAAATCCTCATACAAGAAAAAAGCAATTGGTAAGTTATACTTTAGGACATTGGAATGTTTTACCATTATTTGAATAAGTGTATTAACACTATCTTCAGTTATCTCTTGTTTAATCATGGATGTATGAGGGTCTGTCATATTAGCAGTTTTTATGGCACTTTCAATGTCATTTCTTTGAGCAGGTATAAGGATATTATCCCACCATCTTTTTAATTGACCAATAAAGTCAGAAGTGATAAAATTAGTCACTTGTCTGTCCGAATTTCTGTTAGCTTTACAAATCGTAGCATACATAAGTATTTTATGCAAGATAGTAAATATAACATGTTCAAATAGACCATCTATATTTCATTCATAAATGCTATCAGCAATATAATGAGCTTTGTCAACATTGATAAAATTTTCTTCAAACAGAATATCCATAGGAGTAAGTCTGGAGTAATAGTACCTACCATAAGAAACTCTATTCTTAGAACTTTTTTAGTATCAAAATCGATCTTATTAAGACCAAAGGAATTCTGTAAAAGATTAGCTGGAGGTAGAAGATTAACTTCTTCACCAAGCTTAGGAAAATGATTAGAAATTTTATCTAAATGATCATATTCATACTCAAAGTCAGAGGTATCTTTATTAATGACAGAAAGTTATTTTGAAGAAGAAGGGTTGTAAAAATTAAAACATTGACATCTATGTTGTAATTCAGTATCATCAAAGGATAGTTTTACAATTTACTCATATTTTTATGTCTTAGTAGAGAGTTTAAATTGACTGCAAAATATTTTTGATGCTTCCATAACCGATCTATATGCTAAAAATGATTGGCATAAAAGTAAAAGTTCGCATAACTACGTCCGTCAAAAACACACTAAAAAATAAAAATGTCCAAAGAGATGATGATAATTTATCGTCTATTTTTTCGATGAATAGTACAAAAAGAACAAAAGAAAAGATTAAAAACAATGTCTCTGTAACAAGAAAATTGCTATGGGAGCCAAATAAAATTTTCCAACGTCTAGGGATTATTAAAGTAATAACATTTTGAAATTATTTAAGTATTACTCCGTTTTAAAATTAGAAATATAATTTAATTTTTAAAATTAAATAACAACATATTAAACTTTAACATTAGTATAAATTTGTTTAGTTTTAGTTGATACAATTATTATAGTTATACAATATATAACAAAAATTATTAATCACAAAATTTATTTCATTATAAACTTTTATGAATCACACCAATTTTAAAATTTAATATTTCATCATTTGACCTTAAAAGTTAAATTGTATTTTTAGTTTTGGAGCGAGGGAGTATGTTTTATAGACTAACATAGAATAAAAACATATCCTCAGTATTTAATAAATAATTAGTTCTCTTTCAATGGAACATAAAAAATCTAATTAATAATAAAATATAATTTTAATTTATCTTCAAATTTGTACAACACATTCTTAAAAAAAAGAAGAGTTAGTAAATAGGGTTAATTGTAAACTATACTCCGAAGTATTCACACTTTTATCATTTGTACCCCAATGTTTAAACGCTATCATCCCGCTACCCAAAGTACCATTTGTAAGACCCCGACTTTTATGAAATAAAGGTTTAGTATTTTTTTTATGATTATTATTCTAAATAGTAAAGTGCTTAAATGATATAATGTTATAGTTAAGGGTGATATATGCAAATTATCTGATAAACAGTATGTCGGAGAATATTCCTTTTATCGGGGAATATTTTTTTTGTCGGAGAATATTATATTCGGTAACGTACGACGACATCGAAATGATAAAACATTGGTGGGCCCTATAATGACTAATTGTCGGATACTGAAAACGATAGTATTTTGTTAACAATATTGTCACTTGCAACTGTTAAAATACCCAGTAATAAAAAGAACAGTAGTACGCGGTATTCCATAGTAGTACGCGGTATTCCATAGTAGTACACGATGTTGCGCAATATTTTATATTATTGATTTAATAATTGATAAAGTAGCAACTGTACAGTATAATTCAATAATTGTTACAGTAACATGTGCATAGTAATTTTATTATTTGTCAGGACACTATAATTCATATTATTTAATATGATATTTTAGCATTATTGACAATATCTAAAAATTCTGTCAAGAAAAGGGGTTATTTAATTGCGCGTCGTTTCTACGGAAAGCCCCATTTTTCTTGGGAATGATCTGATTGTCAATATTATAAGTCTATAATATTAATGGTGAATAATTGTTGAAAGTCTAAAAATGTGCTGATTAAAGATAAGTGATTGTGGTAGTTATTTGTTCAATTTTTAGTGTTTGTTATGAAGCGTTTGTTGTAAGTTAACTTTTATTTTCGTAGGACCCACACTTTATTCCGTGGGACCCATAACTAATTAATCGATGGAACCTATATTTTATTTCTGTGGGATAATTTCTTCATATTTTGTTTCTTCTGGGGACCCATAAGTCATTCAATAGTTACTTACCGTCAGTAGAATATTTAATTCAGTTTTTATTTTACCTTAGGCTTAAAAACCTAAGAGAAAGCATATTCTAAGGATATGCTGAAGTATAAAGTATATTAAAGGAATATGCTATGGAATAAAGAATATTTCAAGAATATACCAAGGGTATAAGTGTAATAAGCCAAGAAAAGTTAGGAAAAAGACTAAATGCCCTCACCTTGATTTTCCTATAAATAGGAAGTCTTAAGAAAATTCACAACTTCCTTGCTTATACTTCCTTCTACTCTCTAAATTTCTTACATTCTCCCTAAGTGTACTGGGCTATACAAGTATTGTCCAAGTTAGTAAACTCCATAGAAAGCAACATCCAGTCACTTGTTAACTAAGGTAGGGGATATTATTTATTTCATACTCGTATATAATATTATTTGCTTTCATATTCGTAAGTGATATTACTTAACCTCATACTCATAAGGGTAGTCATTTCATTCCTTATTAATCTATGAGAATAACATGTCTGTACAAATTACTGTACCTGGTGAATAACCCTTCGTATTCATTCCTTATTAATCTGTGGGAATAACCTATCCGTGCGGATTATCGCATTCTTGGTGAATAACCCTTCGTATTCATTCTTTATTAAGTGGTGGACATGATCTGTCTACGCGGACTACCGCATGACGGGTGAAAATCCATTTGCAGTTTCGTATATTCTTTCATACTCGTATATAATATCATTTCTTTTGTATTCTTCAAGGGATATCGTTTTTTTGATATTTCTCCATTTATGATAAGAAATTATTGTTTGTTTCCATAACCTTATTATTAAATGATGAAAATCTTTGAAATTAGTAGAATATCCTTAATAGTTTGTGCTTCATCTAACATTTTTTACCTGAATCTTTCTATTTCGTTTTACATGTTATAGTTGAATCGTGAACTTTATTCTTGAGGTATAATCGAATTTCTAAATATCATGCTGGCACTTTGGACAATCTTCGATTCTGGATAAATTAAATTATAAATTTCTACTATTTATCCTTGATCTTACTGTATTTATTTTTATATCATTGTCATCATCTTCAGACTTAAATTATGGTGATAATTCTCTTTAACACGTAGTGTAAAGATGAACTGGTGTGGCATGATTATGACCAAACTGTGTATTAGTATAATCATGACCTTTGGTGTTACAGACAAAGGCTTGTGGTGAAAATTCTCTTTGGTCCGTAGTGTAAAGATGAACTGGCGTTTGGCATGATCATGACCGGTGGTATTATAAATAAATATCTTTGGCCCGTAGTGCAAAGATAAACTGTTGATTTGGATGTTCATAAAAAGGAACTGTTGGTTGGTGTTATAGGGATGAAATATTGGTGGTGAACCTTTAACTTATAGAAGATGATAGATATTATAATTTACTTGACTCTTCTAATGGATTGTTTGTTCCGCTGTAGTTGTTGTTGTTGAAACACATATAATATCTTTAAATATCTAATTTATTAATATTGAAGGCTAAAGATAATTTATTCTTCATTATATTAGTCATGATATTCTTTATTGGGCTATTTATGCTCACCCTTTTCATTTTTGTTCCATTGTTCTCCTCAAGAAATGAGAGTGTAACTGTGACTAGCTAGAGAATAGAGTGATGGTTTGAGACTGTAGACGTATCTCAATACATTATAAAATAGTGTGGCAATAATTGTATTGAGAATTTAAGTTGCGTGTGATTATTGTTATATTAGTTTCGGTACAATATTTGTATTGAAACTCACAGTATGTGTGTTGTCATATTTTGCACGACAAGTATTAGTTGTAAATTAAAAAATTTGTATTTGTATTCGGATTTTGTAGAATGTAATTAGCGACTCAAAATGAGTTGTGTGGACCTATTTTGGGGGTGTCAGACCATTAAATATCTATAACTGACCATTTTGTAATTTTTGGCTGAAAAAGTGGCCGGAACTGCCACGTGTTCTGGTTAAGGGGGGTATAAATACGGTTTGACCGTATATTTATACATTTGACTATATAAAATCAACTCAAAAATAATTTTATATTAATCATATATATTATACATATAAAATACGGTTTAATCTTCAAATACCCAACTTTATTTATTTTTTTTTCTTTTTCATCTTCTTCCCCATCTTCGTCATCTTCCCCATTTACCATGGAACTCATCAAAAACCTCAATCCAAACCCAAATCAAAAGGTGCAAGAAAATTGCATACCACCAAACTGAAATCAAAAGTTTTAACAACAAACCGAAATGAATTGAAAATCAAGTTTACAAATTGAAAATTGAATTAAAAAATGAGAGGAATCGAATTTGTAAAATGGGGGTTCTATTTCTGGGAACCGAAATGAATTTGCAAGATCTGCAAGCTGCCATTGAAACCCAGATGCAATTCCAAATGAAATATATACTTAACAGAAAAAATCAATCCAGATTTGCAAAAAGAAGCTGCCATTGAAACCCAATTGTTGAAGCTTCATATCTACGAAAAGAATGTTAAATCGATTTTTTCCCTTATTTCCATGTTGTTTAGGGGAAATAATCGCACTTGCAGGTAGAAAGTTTGGATTGAAGAATGGGCGAGTCACAATCATTAAACTCATCCTTCAAATGCTGATTCACCTTACTGCCGCCACTTCTCCACCATCGAGTTCTTATCTAGAGACCTTGATTTCATTTTTAACAATAAACTCAATCTGAATACTTTTCCGGCCATTCCTATGATGAGAAGTGGATTGCTTTGGGTTGTATTCTGGGTGACCTGCCCAAGTCATGGTCTGTGTTGTTTGGGTAAATAGTTTGCTAATAACTTTATTAGATTTAATTAGTTTAATTTAGTAATTTATTTGACATATTTTTTTTTGTTAATTATTTTATTTGGATTAATTACTGTTAATTATTTTATTTTGTGTTAATTATTTGAGTTAATTACTTTACTTGGTTAGTAATTAAGAATTAATTATATATGAATTTTTATACACCTTTAATATATTTTTATTTTTTTCTGCTATGTATTTTTTATTATTTTAATAAGTCAACTGCATATTTATACGGTCAACTATATTTAAATATTAAATTATGACACGTGGTTATTTTTTGGCAAAAAAATTGACTGAAAATAATAAAAATAGGGTTCATTGTAGTTACTTAATGGTACTTTGGGTAGCAGAATAAGGGTATTTAAACATCGGGGTACGAATAATAAAAGGTATATACTTCGGGGTTTAATTTATAATTAATCCTCATAAATAATATGAGACAAGTATTGTATTTAGTCATTACATGTATTCATAAGGTGGAAGTTTGCTCCACCTGGCGCGCTAAAACACCGTCAAGTATTTATCTACTTCCATCACCAAGCACCACTACATCATATATATATATATATATATATATATATATATCACCCTTTCTGTCTGATATTTATCTACTTCCATCACCAAGCACCACTACATATATATATATATATATATATATATATATATATCACCCTTTCTGTCTGATTTCTTTCATTCATCACCCAATACTACAAACTCTCTCTCTCTCTCTCTATCTATCTCTCTCTCTCTCTCTCTTTTCTATTATTCATGGAGTTAAT
The DNA here is from genome assembly GCA_034770075.1 of Aralia elata. Taxonomy (NCBI): domain Eukaryota; kingdom Viridiplantae; phylum Streptophyta; class Magnoliopsida; order Apiales; family Araliaceae; genus Aralia; species Aralia elata. The sequence goes on from CM068385.1 coordinate 95,060,307, forward strand.
TTTGAAGTTAATTGCAAGCTTTTGTGCAATTGTTGTGGTGATATTGGGATGGAGAATTTTCAATTGGGTTTGGTTGAGACCAAGAAAACTTGAAAACTACATGAGAAATCAAGGTTTTAATGGAAACTCTTACAGATTATTTTTTGGAGACCTGAAAGACATGGTTGCGATGATGAAAGAAGCCAAATCCAAACCCATCAATCTCTTTGACGATATTGTCCCCCGCGTCATGCCCCTCAACCATAAAACCATCCAAACCTATGGTATGTAACTATTGTTTTACAAGTTCTAGCTTGATTCATAATTTCATATAAATATTAATTGCTATTTTTTTGTCTAAAAAATAATTTATCATATACTCCCTCCGTTCTAAAATTAGAGATATAATTTAATTTTTGAGGTCAAAAGACAGTATGTTAAACTTTAAGTTAATGTGAATTTATTTAATTTTAGTTGATATTATTATTATAGTTGTATTTTATATAACAAAATTTATTAATTACAAAATTTATTTCATTCTAAATTTTTATTAATCGTACCAATTTTAAAATTTAGTATATTGTCGTTTGACTTCACAAGTCAAATTTTATATTTAATTTTAGAATGGAGAGAATATATGTGTTTTGTCCTATTTTATTTGTTGAGTTTTTTTTGTAATGCGCGCTTTTATAGACAAATTATTTTCACTTCTTTTTTAGTACTAAAGTACTACATGTCGCATGTGAACATGGGAGCATCTCTTTAATTCTTCTTTTGGTTTCTAGTAGCCTACTCACGGGCATATTTGATTGCTGCCCTCATCAAGAATGTTTGGGTCAAATATGATTATTTTTTATTATATTCTTTTAAAATTTAGAATTTTTTTTTATAAAAAAAGCAGTCTCCTTATCTTAAAAAAATTAATATAACATCTACTCAGCAAATGTTATTACGGCCTATAGGATTTCCTTTAAACCCAATTAGGTGTTATATTATACTTTTATTGCAGGAAAGAACTCATTTTTATGGCTTGGACCAAAACCAGTGGTCCACATATTGGACCCTGATCATATCAAAGAGATCTTGACTAAGTTTTATCAGTTCCAAAAGCCCAGGGGAGGTAATCCTTTAACAAAATTGCTTGCAACTGGACTAGTAGATGCTGAGGGTGACAGATGGGCCAAACACAGGAAACTCATCAACCCTGCTTTCCATCTTGAGAAATTGAAGGTCATCTCTAATCCTAATTATTATCTTGTTTCTTCTAAATAGTTCAAACTTTTAAGGTTGAAGAAAGTATATTTAGATGTAATGTCAAGACATGTAGTTTTTTCAAGTTTGATGTTGATATTATACTATATTTTTTGAATCTTTTCCTTGCAGAATATGCTGCCTGCCATTTATTTGAGTTCGAGTGAGATCATGACCAAATGGGAAGAGATGGTTTCTACAAAAGGGCAATTTGAGTTGGATGTATTGCCTTATTTAGAAACTTTTACAAGCGATGTTATTTCGCGTACAGCATTTGGCAGTAGCTATGAAGAAGGAAGAAAAATATTTCAACTCCAAAGAGAACAAGCTGAGTTAATAATTCAGGCTTCACAAACAATATACCTCCCTGGAATGAGGTATATCTCTCAAAATAGATAAGGAAAAATTCTAGTGATTCTTTAATTTTCTCATTTTTTACGTTTATTAAACTTGGTAATTGTAGATTTTTGCCAACCAAAAGAAACAAAAGGATGAAAGAGATCGCCAAAGAAGTGAAACTTGCACTGAAGAGTATCATCAACAAGCGTTTGCAGGCAATGGAAGCTGGAGAATGTAGTCATGATGACTTGTTGGGTATATTATTGGAATCCAATTCCAAAGAAATTAAACAACATGGTAATAAAAATTTTGGAATGACTATAAATGAGGTTATTGAAGAGTGTAAACTATTTTATTTTGCGGGACAAGAGACAACCTCAAATTTGCTTGTGTGGACGATGATTTTATTAAGTCAGCATCAAGATTGGCAAAAGCGTGCTAAAGAAGAGGTTTTGCAGGCGTTTGGAAATAACAAACCCGATCTTGATGGATTAAATCACCTGAAAGTTGTAAGTTTTCTTTATATACTAATGTTTAAAGAAATCAGTTCCAATATCGTATTTCACTTTCATATTATTAAATTTTAAACTAAAAAAAGTTTAAAAAAAATCTTATGTCATGGAACTATGGAAGGTTTACATATATTCCACATTATAAGTAACAAACTTAGTTGCGAACCGTCACAAATTACCTTTGTTTGTTGCGAATTAAATAAACAACTCTTGAACCAATTTTTTGTGGTGTAATTAATTAATTTCAAATAAAATGTAACAATTTGCATATTATTAAGTAACGAAATTTTGAACAGGTTACACAGTTAAATTTTATTATTTGTTTAACAGGTAAATATGATTTTACTTGAGGTTCTAAGATTGTACTCGCCGGTAGTTTCACTTGGTCGAACTGTACATGAAGAAATAAAATTAGGAGAAATATCTCTTCCTGCTGGAGTGTTTCTTCAATTACCCATGATTTTATTGCATTACGACCAAGAAATATGGGGTGACGATGCTAAGGAGTTCAATCCAGAAAGATTTTCTGAAGGTGTGCTAAAGGCAACAAAGGGGAGAGTCACATATTTTCCTTTTAGCTGGGGACCTCGAATTTGCATTGGTCAAAATTTTGCAATGTTAGAAGCTAAAATGGCAATGGCGATGATTTTACAACGATTTTCGTTTGTACTTTCACCATCTTATGCACATGCTCCCCACACCATCATTACTCTTCAACCTCAATATGGTGCATACTTAATTTTACAGTCACTAGTATAGCAGTCTTAAATGGTAATGCTTAGGGTCAATAAAGATAAAGTCCATGTGGGATTACGAATTGATATTCAGAAAGGTCTTACTTTTGTGCGTGGATTACCTATTGTATAAGATTTCTGAAGCTTACATGAATTACATCTTTATATGAAAATAATTCTTATGTATGCGCTAATTTTTTAAATATTTTTAGGGTAAATTACAAAATTGTCCCCTCATGTATATATTAAATTGCAACATAGATGTCAATGTTTTAATTTTTGCAATGCGTTAGGACAAATGCATATTTGATTTGATGATGATATAATGTATATTTGTAATCAGTAGTTTTTGTGAAGTTTTTAAAATGAAATTGATGTAAAATGACTTAGATTAGAAGATCAAATTTGTTAGGCTGATCTATTTCGTTGAGTGAATAAAATGTATAGACTTTAGAAAATTAGACGATCCTAAAGCTTATTAGACGATCGTAAATCTTATTGGTTGGATGATCGTAGAGCATACTGATCAAGTTCGCAGAATCTACCTAGTGATCGTAAAATACATTAAAGATCGCAGAGTTTGTCGAAGATCGTAGAACACTCTATTCAAAGATCGTAAAACACATTACAAGATCGCAGAGTCTACTGAAGATCGTAAAGCTTATGGAACATAAATTTTTCAGATCGTAGAACGACAACTTCAAGTGTTCTAAGTCTACAAAATTATAGAGTCGTCTCTCAAGATTTTGCAAGTGCAAACAATGATCAAATGATTAGAGCAAGATTAAAGATCGTTTGAAAATGGAAAGACTTAGAGAAACTTCACAGAGTACATTGAAGTTTCGTAGAGTTCACCTAGCTAGATATTGTACGACTATTATGAAACTCTACAATTAGGAAAATCATAGAGTTCAACAGTTCTGACAATGGGCTGACAATGTTACGTAGAGTGAAGATCCTAAGATAATTGCTGAATATCTTAAGGTTAAAAAGAAGATCAACTCGAATTGTGCCTAACATTTAGTTTGGTGAAATGATAGCACCCACATGAATGTCACTGTCGCTGTTTTGATGTGACATATCATAGCCAAAAGCTGACACATCCAATTCTAGAGTCAATAATCAGAGATCTTCAAGATCTAAGCATTAAATGAGTAATGACAACTTTCCAATAGGAAAATCTCAAGGACGTCTGTAAAAGGCGCACAGATTCAATCCAACAGTAACGATCATGAAAAGAAAAGTTGAATTGCTGCCACTACAAGAAAAAGACCTAACAGCGACCAACACTATCAGCGACCATACTATCGGTCGCTAATACTAGTCACATCGACCATTATCTGCGACTGTTATGTAATCTAGTCGCTATACGGTCGCCTGATATTCATTAGCGACTGCTAAACATTTGAGGGTATCAGCGACCGCACGCAGTCGCTGATTGCAGTCGCTGACACGTGGACCACTTCAGCCTTTGGCCCTGAGCCATGCTGACTCAGCTTAGCGACCGAAATGACGATTTCGGTCGCTAATAGTGGTCGCAGATATATCCGTCGCTAATAGTGGTCGCCGATGTGCACATCAGCGACCAGATTTTATGCGACGACTATCAGCGACTGCAGTCGGTCGCTGATAGGTATCTGCAACCGATTGCGGTCGCTGATACGCGGTCGCTAATAGACCCTTTTCTTGTAGTGTGCCCAACTCTCAAGAACTCTACTCTACGATCTAGAACATCTTGTTATGCTACTAAATCTTCCATTTGCTGAACTTAAAGCCACTTAGCAGCACCTCTGAATCACATTCTTTCTTAGTGATTGTATAGGTCTTAGTGACCCTTTGTATCCAAGTCTTAGTGAGTTGAAGAGATCTAAGTGATCTATTATATCCAAGTCTTTGTGACTTTAAAGAATCTTTGTGAATCGTTGAGTCTAACTGTTCTGTGTGAATAGATCATTGTGATCACCCATCCTTAATGGATTATACATACTCGAAGAGTAGAATAATGGATTAGGAGATCTTTGTGCTCCGAACCACTTAAAATTTTTGTCTCCTTTACATTATACACTTACTTTTCTGTCAAGCTCTTTAATTTGTTTATGACTTAATTTCACTTGTTTGCTAAATTTAGAACTGTGAATTCTTTCAAATCTTTGAAGAGGATTAATTTCAAATCATCGTTCCGCTGTGCATGGTTAAATTAACCTGTTTGATTTATAAGTTGGTAATAATTCCTTAAAAGAAATTTTTTAAAGTATCTATTCAACCCCCCTTCTAAATCTCTTAGTGCCTTTAGGATATAACACAATGTCATAGCTAATATATCAATTTTTTTGTAAAATCGTCTTCTTTAATCAATTTTGGTCAAAATTAATAAGACATGTAAATGTCATATGAGTTTTATAAGGGCAAAATAGTTCATTCCTGCATAAAACTATTTTCTTTCCTAATAGAAGGACAAATACGTCCTTACAATAATAAAACAAATTCTCACATAAATAAATTTATAATATTTTAACCAAATAAAATAGTTAAAAAGAAATTAATTACAAAACTCAAATATTTGTTTCAATGAAAATTTAAGTAGCAAATTTTGATTAAATGTAAAAGACAAAATCAAACACTAAAAATTAGATTAAATTAAAAGGAAAAAAATTAAAAAAAATTAGTTATTCACATAACAAATAATTTACTTTATATACACACACTAAAAATAATTTACTTTATATATATATATATATATTTTATGTGTGTGTATATAAAGTAAATTATTTATTAAAATGAATAACTAATAATTTTTTTTCCTTTTAATTTAATCTAATTTTTAGTGTTTAATTTTGTCTTTTATATTTAATTGAAATATGTTACTTAAATTTTCATTTAAATAGATATTTGAGTTTTGTAATTAATTTCTTTTTAATTATTTTATTTGGTTAAAATAAAATAAATTTATTTATAACAAAATATATTTTATTATTGTAAGGACGTATTTGCCTTCTATTAGGAAAGAAAATAGTTTTGTGCTGGAATGGACTATTTTGCCCTTATAAAATTCAAATGCATGACATACACATGTCTTATTAATTTTGACCAAAATTGGTTAAAAGGAACACTTTTGTAAAAAATTGAGACATTAGCTATGACATTGTAAAAATTAAAATATTGACATCTATGTTATAATTCAATATATACATGAAAAACAGTTTTACAATTTACTCATATTTTTATGTCTTAGTAGAGAGTTTAAACTGATTGCAAAATATTTCTGATGCTTCTATAATTGATCTATATGCTAAAAATGATTGGCATAAAAGTAAAAGTTTGCATAACTACGTCCGTCAAAAACACACTAAAAAATAAAAATGTCCAAAGAGATGATGATAATTTATCGTCTATTTTTTCGATGAATAGTACAAAAAGGACAAAAGAATAGTTTAAAAACCATTACTCTTTAACAAGAAAATTTATACGGAGCCAAACAAAATTGTCCAACGTTTAAGGATTATTAAAGTAATAATGTTTCGAAATTATTTAAGTTTTACTCCGTTTTAAAATCAGAAATATAATTTAATTTTTAAGATTAAATAACAGCATATTAAATGTGACACCCCCAAATTCAGGTACCAATACCTCGAATTTGGTGCTCACGATAAAATCCATCCATACACCTCTAAACAACATAATTCAACTAATGCGGAATAAAATAAACATATGTTGTTCATTACAAAAGGTTCACTATGGTCCCAAGGTCTACAACCTTAAATAAATACATCGCAGAATACAATAATATTACAAAACGATTCCACGATTACATAACAGGATAATACATATAACTATTCCTTAAGCTTTTCTTTGCCTTTGTCCGCTTTGGAACTCCCCGGCTTAACTGCAATAGGTTCATGATATAGCAAAAGTGAGCAACTACTTTGCTCAGCCAATTTAAAAGCAAGAAGAAGATATATCATGAATGAATAAGAATAATAGCTGCATAGATCAACAATTTATGAACATTGGTGAAATAGCTGAAATGACATAATCAAAGTCCAAATGAAACAATGAATAATGATTTATTTACTGCTGAGTGGTCCAACCGACCATGAACTTTTGGCCAAAGAGTCAATCATTCAACTAACTCTTTTAAAACCTGGCCCCGTTAGTTGTACTCGAGGGGATCAACCTCTCGTACACCATGTATATGCATAACATTTAACTCTGACTGCATCGAATAACCGACACATTATAATCCCCTAATAAAGGTTGCTCTCTCAGTCCAAGAATCTGTACCAACTATTGGTTTGGATAGCTTTTAAAATAATAACCTGTACATGTCTAGCCGAAACAAATGGCGTAGACTATTTCCTTAGACAATTCATTAATGAATAACTTAAACATTTCACAATCTAACAACAGATAATGAATTCAAATGCATAAACTGCGAATATCAATAATTATCTTTGAGGTGGAATAATTGACAATAATTAATCCACTACTATGATTTAAAGGTAATAACTCCTTTTGAGTTATGAAACTTGCGACAATATACAACCTGTGTAAACGATAGGAAACTTGCTCAATGTAATTTGAGTAAGGTTAGGGAAACTTGCATAACATACACCTGTTTGCACGAAATAAAAAGAATAGTGCATATGGTTTAGAAACTTGCCCAACACAAGGGTTAGACAAGGGATAAGGAACTTGCATTCGATATGTAGAAAGAATGAAGTCAGGGAACTTGCATATAACATACACCTGTTTGCACGAAATAAAAAGAATAGTGCATAAGGTTTAGAAATTTGCCCAACACAAGGGTTAGACAAGGGATAAGGAACTTGCCTGATGCGCTGCTACAATATTATAACACACGCTCCTTAATATCCTACACAATTAAGTACATATTTACATAACAATTAGTCACATACCAAATAATGGTTCAAAACGGACGCTGCATCATTAAAACACACTGATTGCCACTACGACAATACTAATTTGGTTGACATTTAATAAATAATTAAGCATTTAGGGCTTAACAAAATATGCTTAGTTAACCTGTCTAATCATTTAATACAAGGAAAGATATAAGTGTTGGACCCATTTGAAAAGGATTCATTAGGTCTGACCAGACCTGATCTGGTCTGACGGACCCGACCCAGGCCGGACACGGCACTGGCGCTGTAGTGCCAAGCTCAAGCACTGGGCCTCACGCTGCGGCGTGAGTCCCGTGTTTTCTCAATGACAGGGCCTCACGCTGCGGCGTGAGCCTTAAGGCTTGGGCCTCACGCTGCGGCGTGAGCCCCGGTCTTTCCCCACTTGCCCCTCACTGCAGCGTGAGCTGCAAGGCTTATGAGTGGCGCTGCGGCGCGACTCTCCAGTAGCCGGATTCTGGGTTTCTTCCCAGTTCGCGACTCCGACCTCCGGCCATTCCAATCTCCATAACTCCTTCAATACTCAAGCAAATTGGTCCATTTCGGACTCTATGGACTCCTAACTCATAGGGCTACAACATATCAAAAATGCAGAGCTACCCATTAACATTAACATGGTCAAATCCTAAGCCAAAGTGTAAAGTTCATACTCTGTTCTTCAAGTTCTTGACATATTTTACAAAAATCATTACTACGAACTCGTTTTAACTCCTTTTTACTCCATTCCAACTGGGTTAGCTTCATAACCCATGGAACTACAACACCATAGCAACAAATAAAATTAACAAATACAAAATCATAGCTTTACAGTCCTCTAAAAAGTCCGAATGTCCAAGTTCATGTCCAAAGTCCATTGCTCTTGCTCCATTAAGCCAATGTAAGGATTTCTTGCATTTTTGTTCCATTTTGATGTTATTAATGGCTTATATAGTCTCTTAACAACATTTACAAACAATCACAACAAACAAAAACACCAAGAATCGCCAAAAATCCGACCCACAAGCTTAAGAGCTCAAAACTAAGAAAAACTTGAAAAGCTTAACAAGAAATCGAATAAAAAGGATTTGATTGGTGTTTTACCTCTGTAAATCCTTCCTAGAGGTTAAGAAGCTTGGCTAGGCTTGATTTTGAAGGTCCTTCTTGCTTGGTTCCTCCACCCGTGCCTTCTTCTTCTTCCTCCTTCCTTTTCCGGCGAGTTCTTCCTCTTTTCCGGCGACTTCTTCCTCCTTTCCGGCGAGCTCTCTCTCTCTCTCTCTCTCTCTCTTTCTGTAGAATGGGTTTGAATGAGGAGCTGATGGATTGCAAAAGAGAATGAATGTTTGAATTTGGGAGGAGTAGAGTGAATTAGGGAGAAGTGGAAGAAAAATGAAAATGGGGTTGGTTGCTCAAGCAGCTTGCCGGGAACCTCCCTCTTGCTCAATTCTAATTGGTCCAAAATGAGGGATTGGTTCCCTCTTGGGGTAACAAGCCAGAATAAATACCCGAAATACCAAAAATATATCCGAAAACTCCCACTTTTGTACCAAAATTGGTAAATAACTCTACCCAAAATTAAAATGGCTATTACCATAAATATTGGGATGTATAAAAATAATTGTTATGGGATTTGTCCATTTATTCGGAACACCCATATAACACATTTCGGATACGGATAAAATCACGTATCAGCTCAAATAAAATTTTCGACACTTGAAAAAATTATTCGTACGCATACACGTATTTATGAAATTTATTAACATCAAAAAAGACACAAAATATCTGGCATGAATAGTGCCTCGGGAAACGTGCCCCGTGAATAGTGATTTAGCGACGCTACGCGAAATCAATTATTCACTTAAACAAAACTATAACACGTAAAATTCCATGCATCCACATAATCCAGGTTGTCGCGCAAGCTTTAAACACGTAACACAATATAATATTAATAAAATATAAAATATTCATTAATATTCAAAAATTCGAATTACAAGAGAATTTCAGAATTCCCGGTCGTTACATTAATCTTTAACATTAATATAAATTTGTTTAGTTTTAGTTGATACAATTATTATAATTATATAGTATATAACAAAAATTATTAATCACAAAATTTATTTTATTCTAAACTTTTATAAATCATACCAATTTTAAAATTTAATATTCCGTCATTTGACCTTAAAAGTTAAATTGTATTTTTAGTTTTGGAGCGAGGGAGTATGTTTTATAGACTAACATAGAATAAAAACATATCTTCAGTATTGTAACGATCGCGGATCGTAGGTAGCTTTGTAACACGAGCCTATGAATTTTATTGAATAAATTGAACTTTTATTAATATTATTCCGTGTTATGTGTGTGAATATTTTATTACTACATATGATGTGTAGGTGATAATTTTCGATTGATATTATTTTTATTGGTATTGATTAAATCATTAGAGAAATAGCGCTAAAGCGTTATTTATGCAAAAGACGCCTTTTTCGATTTTATGACTTTTCATAATTTCGCCAAAGCGTTAATGAGAGGGGTTAATAATTCAAGTGTGGGATTTTATTTGAGCCCAATTGAATTTTATTAGAAGCCCAATAGATTATTAAAATTGGAGTCCAAGAGTGGCCCAAGTTGAAACCCAAAACCCATGGGTCAAGTTCATGAACCAAACCCACCATCCATGACCCACAACCCATGACCCATGAGGGAAATGGGTTATGTAATCAGCTGGTCACATTTGTAGGAGGAGAAGAGTACGGGAGAAGGAGAGGAGATGAGAGGAAGAAGAGCCAAGAACGTGGGAGAGCATGGGGACCTTCAATTTCCTTGCATTTGGTGAAGGAAGAACAACTTGGGAGAAGAGTGGGGAGTACCCGAGCTATGGGGAGGGCCAAAGGCTCAGTCGCCCATACATGGGGAGCTGCCATGCCCGAGCATGCTCAGCTCCTCCACCTCCAAGAAACTCAGCTCTTCCTCTATAAATACTTCCCCATTGCTTAGCCTCCATTCCTTTGATTTTACCAAGTGTTGGAACTGAAAATTGAGAGAGTGTAAGAGTTGAGTGAGTTCGGGTGAACTGAGGAAGAAGAAGGAGGTTGTAGCAGCTGGTATTTGAGTCCATTTAGCATCCTTAGAAGTAGCTCAAGAGGTATGCAATATAGAGCTTAGCTCATTTCCTCAATATTTCCAAGTTCTTAGTTTTGTGTTGGTTGCTTTGTTGAAGTTATGTGACTGTTTTTGCTAATTAGTTCATGAACATGTATGGATGTTAATTAGCTATATTAAAACCTTGTTAATAATGTATGAAAGTGGAACAATGAATGAGAATTAGAACCTATGCATAAGGAATCAAGAAATAGACTGAAATGAACATTAGTGGACTGTTATTCATGTTTTGTTAATAATGAAGTGGTAATCATCTTGGTTTGATTATGTGCATTGGTTGTGTATTGTTGGTATATGTCCAGAAGTTATGAGAAATGATTTCAATGTGAAATCTGGGGCACCCATATATGGGCAAAGCTATGAGTTCTGAATTCTAAGGCTATGCCCACAAACTGTTTGATAAAATGTCTAAGAGAGGAATTTCTCCAAGAACATGAGGACTAAGTGTTATTAATTGATGAAAAGAATGTTTTGATGCATATCTCAGTAATAAAAACATGTCTTAAGTCATATTGACTTGTTGTATAATAGCTAAGACATAAAGAGGAAGGATGAATTGGCCTAACTCTTAGTTTCGCTAAATACTAGTTGGACTAGGCTCTTTGGGGCCAATATTTCGATTTAGTAAAGAGTCTATAAAATTATGAATCCATGAGGGTTTTGTAGTTCATGTTGCAAGCTTTCCATAGCCTCCGGAACGGCCTAATTCCGACTTATAACGAAGGAGTTATGAAGGTTTGAAGTTTGTATGTCAAAATGCCAAAACGTGTAGGAAACCAAGCCTTGGGGCCAGGCCATGGGCGCGGGCGCGGTGGGGCGCCGCGCGGGCGCGCTAGGCATGTTGGGCGTGCTGGGCGCAAGCGGGCGCGCGCGCTGGGCGCATGGGCTTGACAGCTCTGACCTCCTTTACTAAAATGGCCATAACTTTCTCATACGAACTCCAAATTGGATGATTCAAGATGATTCGGAAAGCTAAGAAGTAGTACTACAACTTCCAATAATTAGAACTGTAATTTAATGATGTGATCAATTTCTAAATTGGCCATTTTTAGGACTATTGTGCATTAGGAAGCAAAAGGAGGGCGTCGTACATGCATGTATGTAACGTGTAATGTTTCCAACGCTATAAGTTATTGTTTTAAGTTCTAAAACTTGTAGATTATGGTTTATAATGACTCTTAGCATTAATCAATGATGGATTAGACAAGTGTATGAGCATGCTAAACTTATGCATATGAGGCGAATCGGGCGTGCGTTGTGCGAACGTCAAAACGTCGTAGAGAGTGTGTGTAACCTTGTTTGATATTATGTTTCTAATTAGAATGAAACGTTATAGTGTAATGTAAACCAATATTTGGCATCAATTATGTGGCTAATTGGTATGTGGATACGTACTTAAATGTGTAGGATTTTTGAAGGACGATTAACGTCAAGTAGTAGCAAGCGCTTAAGGCAAGTTTTCTAACGCTTGTCTAACCCTTGTGTTGGGCAAGTTTATTTGATTCATTTGATTATATTCTCATGACTCTCATGCAATGTTTGAAGTTTCAATTTACGCAATACATATATGGTTGTGTGAATTCTTTACTTATGTAAATCTTTAGTATTTGCACAAGTATTCGAGCTATGTTATGACATAAATTGTTGAAGCTTTCAAGTTCACATATATATGAGCTGTTATAGAGAACGTCGATGCCATTTGTTTCGGCAAGACATATATTGAAATGTTTTATTGATTTGATAATAAATCCTTGAAATGTTATTGATGATTAAGTAGAGCTATCCAACCGAATTGCTTTGGTTAGGATTCCGAGACATGAATGAGATGAACAACCCTAATATTAGGGGTAGTTTTTAGTCAGTTATTCTGACAAGGCATCGAGCGCCTAAAAAAACGCATATAGTCGTTTCCAGCTAGAGTGTTGATCAACATAGAGTACAATAGGCTGATCACCTAGAAGTGCTCGTAAGTAAGACGGTTTGCAGTTATATTGCTGTGTACCTTTTCAAGAAAGCAAAAGAAAGTTCAAGGTCTTATGACCACTCAATGTCGTTTCGAAAATATATTTTTAAAACGAAAGCAAAGTATTATTCTTGTTTATTCAGAATATTTCACAACTATTGTTCAGTTGTCGAAGAGAAATGATATGATTGATGATATTGTTGTTATTCAACTGTTATACTTGCTGGGCAATTGAATGCTCATTCTTGCTTTATATTAAACATTGCAGCTAAGTCCGAGCGGGCCGAAGGTTCCGGTAAGGACAAGGGAAAGGGCAAGATGAACGTCTAGATGGCGTCATAGTTATTTGTATTAGTAATGTTGTAATACTAAGACTTATTATGTATTTGGATGATGTTATGGTAATAGAACCTGGGATTGAGAGTAAGACGTGTTGTAATAATATAGTAATTACATTCATGTCTATTTTGTTGTATGGAATGGGATGTACCGTGTAGCACCGGATTCGGGTTTGAGGTACCCGGATTTGGGGGCGTCACAGGTTGGTATCAGAGCCAGGTTAGGTTTTAAAACTTAGGTTGGGGGAAAACCTTAGGAATATGACCGTAGAGAGAATGGAAGAGTTAGTAAATGAACTCAAATAGAGTTGTTAAGGGTGGATTGAGAAAATTCATCAAAAGAACTAAAAGTATACTTAAAATAAACTATATTTGTTAAGTGTTATAATATTATATGTTATTGCAATGTACTAATCGAGTTAGTATATTGGTTTGTAGATGTCAGGAGCAGGACTCGAGTATAGAGATATCCATGTAGTGAGCGAGGAGTTGATCGCAACACCCGAGCCAACACCCGAGCCGCTAGCAGAGGTTGAGGCTCAAGTAGATAGTGACCCGGAGGAAGATCCGGAGGAGGAACCGGAGATGGACCTTTCACTTGATGAGGATCCGTCCGAGCATGAGGAGGAAGCAGATGATATATTATCGGATGTTGTGCCTTCTGAAGAGGAGGAAGTGGCACCATCAGACATGAATAATCTGTTTGAAGTGGTACTTGACAGGAATGTAGCACTAAGAGGTAGAGTTCAAGCCTTAGAGGCGAGGGTACAAGAACTCTTGCAAGAGAGACATGAGTTAGAGGCCTACTGGGAGGCAGAGATCGATGATAGTATCAGGGCCGAAGATCGGGCCGATGACCTGGAAGAAGAGGCAAGGATCAAGAAGGTGAGGACTGATAGGTCCAACTATGCCTTCAGGTCGTCACATGGGCGATTTCAGCGTAGGGTGACCCATTACCCAGTAGAGGAGGGCCAGACCAGGCACACCATTAGTAGGGATCTGGTGATGGCCATAGCTGACGACGAGTATGCAGACGCCATTAGGCGTGGTCTAGTTCAGTGATTAGACGAGGTCTAGATGTGTACCTTGTAAGGATGTAAATCCTAAATTTTGTATATGTAATAGATTATTTGGTGTAAATCCCATCTTTTTAGTAATAGAGGGATATATGGTATGCGTATAGCAGAAGCTATAAGATGTATGTGTTACAAGATGTATGAAGTAAGAAGCATGTTAATATAAGTATGTTTATTTTAATGTGCCTTGTGATGAGTATGTTTATTCCAATGTGCCTTGCGATTAGTATGTGTACGTCTTAGTATTTACTATAGTGCGCAAGGATGAATAGTAGATTAATAGTGGCATAATTTGTTTAACAGAAAATGCCGCCGAGATGGAGAGGAAGAGGAAGACAGGGAACACGGAGGAATGAGGATAGAGAATCCGATAATGAGAGTGAGACTAGGGAGACACCAAACCCTATGCAGCAATTCATAGACTTACTGGTAGGAGCTTTGAACAGAGTTCCAACCGTACCACCTGTCGTTCCTCCAGTTGCGCGTGTTGCCAACTTTAAGGACTGTAAGAGCGTGGGACCGCCCGAATTTAAGGGGACCACCGAGCCTATAGAGGCTCAATCATGGGTTAAGGAGGTGGAGAAAGCATTCATCATTGCTGGAGTTGGGGAGGAGCAGAAGACCACTTTTGCTACCTACCTATTGAAGGGCGAGGCCAACTTCTGGTGGGAAGCAAACCAGAATAGGGCTGGGGAAGGAGTCATTGCTTGGGAACGGTTCAAAGAGTTGTACTTCGAGAACTACTTTCCCAAAAGCATGCAGAGTCGCATGGAGATGCGATTCTTAGAACTGAAGCAAGAGAACCTGACAGTACCCCAATATGCTGCTAAGTTCAACGAGCTGGCTCGGTTTGCGCCACACCAGGTGGACACCGAGGAAAGGAAGACGAGGAGGTTTGAGCAGGGCCTGAAACCCTGGCTCTACAGCAAGGTGAGCGTGTTACAGATCGATACCTTTGGATCAATCTTGGAAAAGGCTATCATAGCCGAAGGAGGGAGTGAGGCGCTAAGCCTCTACAATAGGGAGAAGAAGAATAAGGGTCGGAACGAAGGAGGAAATAAGACTGATGTAGCCAGTGGAAGTGGAAGTAACCATAAGAGGAAATGGAACAATTTCGGGAATACCGGGAACAAACAAGGAGACCCAAAGAAGAGGGTAGAGCCGTGTAAGACATGCGGGAAGAATCACCTGGGGGTCTGCTTGAGGGGAAGGACGGCATGCTATAACTGTGGGAAGGAGGGACACATCTCTCCTAGCTGCCCTAACCCGAAGAAGATCGGTGGGTGTTTCGTTTGCGGCGCACCAGGCCACATGGCAAGGAATTGCCCTAAGAAGGGGACAGACGGGGGAGGCAATGGGAATAGCAGTGGCAAGCTGACTATGGCTAGTCCAGCTCCACCGAGTAGACTATCAGCCCGGACCTTCAATATGACGGTCCAAGATGCAGTGGCATCGGGAGACGTAGTCTCAGGTATCATTCCGATCAATAATATTAATGCATATGTGTTGTTTGATTCGGGTGCGACCTGTTCTTTTGTATCATGTGAATTTGCTCAACGTTTAAGCTTACCTCTAGAGAAACTAGAGTCTCCCTTGAACATAGAAGTTGCGAATAAGGAAGTAATCCCTGTTGAACATGTTCATAGGAATTGTTGCGTTGAGATTAGAGGGAGTAAGTTATCGGTAGATTTAATTCCGATTAGACTGGGAGAATTTGACGTAATACTGGGAATGGATTGGTTGTTTAACCACGGGGCAGTAATCGATTGCCAGAAGAAAAGCGTAAACCTTCAGACTTCGAAGCAGTCTAAGGTGGTGTTCTACGGTAGTAAATCTCCTAGACGTTCGAGTTTGCTATCGACGATGCAAGCCAGGAAGCTGTTAAGAAAAGGGTGTGTAGGTTATCTGTGCCACATTATTGATACCCAACGAGAGGGGGCCGAAATGGGGCAGATACCTATCGTGAATGAATTCGCTGACGTATTTCCAGATGAATTGCCAGGACTTCCACCAAATAGGGAGATCGAGTTTGTAATAGACGTAATGCCTGGAACGACACCCGTTTCAAGGGCACCATATAGAATGGCGCCAGTAGAGATGAAGGAGTTGATGGTTCAACTGCAAGAATTGTTAGATAAAAAGTATATCCAACCAAGTATGTCTCCATGGGGAGCGCCAGTGTTATTCGTGAAGAAGAAGGATGGATCGTTGAGGCTTTGTATCGACTATCGGGAGTTGAACAAAGTAACGATCAAGAATAAGTATCCGTTGCCCAGGATCGACGATTTGTTTGATCAGTTGAAGGGGGCAAAATACTTTTCTAAAATAGATCTGAAAACGGGATATCACCAGTTGAAGGTGAGGGGAGAGGACGTACCTAAGACAGCGTTCAGGACTCGTTACGGCCATTATGAGTTCCTGGTGATGTCATTTGGGTTAACGAATGCACCAGCCGCATTTATGGATTTAATGAATAGAGTGTTCAAGCAGCATTTGGACAAATTTGTAGTGGTGTTCATAGATGATATTCTAGTCTACTCCTTGACACAAGAAGATCATGCTGAACATCTAAGAATAGTGATGGAAACCTTGAGGAGGGAGAAGTTGTATGCGAAATTCTCGAAATGCGAATTTTGGCTAGAGAGAGTCCACTTTTTGGGACACGTGATTGACAAAGATGGTATATCCGTAGACCCAGCGAAGGTGGAGGCGGTTATTAATTGGGAACAGCCGAAGACGCCGACAGAAGTGCGTAGTTTCTTAGGGTTAGCGGGCTACTATCGGAGATTTATTCAGGATTTTTCGAAAATAGCAACCCCATTAACCCAATTGACGAGGAAGGCGGTAAAGTATGTTTGGACGGAGAAGTGTGAGGAGAGCTTCCGAGAGCTCAAGAAAAGGTTGAGTGAGGCCCCAGTATTATCCTTACCGGATGATACAGGTGATTTTGTAGTTTATAGTGACGCGTCACACAAGGGACTTGGATGCGTGCTTATGCAGCATGGTAAAGTCATTGCCTATGCGTCACGACAATTGAAAGATTACGAGAGGGGATACCCTACTCATGACCTCGAATTAGCAGCAGTTGTGTTTGCCCTGAAGATTTGGAGGCATTACTTATACGGCGAGAAATGTGAGATATACACGGACCACAAAAGTCTAAAGTATATCTTCACACAGAAGGAGTTAAATATGAGGCAGAGGAGGTGGTTAGAATTGATCAAAGACTATGATTGTGAGATTCTATATCACCCGGGGAAGGCGAATGTAGTGGCCGACGCCTTAAGTAGGAAGGGTCGGGGGAAGTTGTCAATGTTAACGGCTCAAGATGAGCTAATAACAGAGATGGCTAAACTAGAGATAGAAGTGAGGTTTCCGACAGAATCGGGAGAGAAGTTGTTCACAATAGAGACTCATCCAATCTTATTGGACCGAGTAAAAGAAGCACAACTTAGCGATGAGGAGTGCGAGGGAATAAGGCAGAGAATTTCCCAAGGAGAGGAAATTAAGTATAAACTCGATAATGATGGAGTGATGAGATTTGAAGGAAGAATTTGGGTACCGCCAGTACCCGAGTTACGAGAGGAGATTTTGCAAGAGGCCCATAGTTCGAGGTACTCGATCCATCCGGGAAGTACAAAGATGTATCAAGACCTCCGACTACATTTTTGGTGGCCGAACATGAAGAGAGAAGTTGCAGAGTGCGTTAGTAGGTGCCTGACTTGTCAGAGAGTCAAGGCCGAACATCAGAGACCAAGTGGGTTGCTTCAACCCTTAGAGATTCCAGAGTGGAAGTGGGAGCATATCACGATGGATTTCGTGGTAGGACTCCCAACAACGCAGAAGGGATACGACGCTATATGGGTCATAGTGGATCGTTTAACGAAATCAGCGCATTTCTTGCCGATCAGAATTAGGTTCAAATTAGACCAACTAGCTAAACTCTATGTGAAGGAAATTATTTCTAGACATGGAGTGCCAATTTCAATTGTGTCGGATCGGGATCCACGTTTCACGTCGAATTTTTGGAAGAGTCTGCAAGAGCAATTAGGAACACAGCTGAGGTTGAGCACGGCGTATCATCCTCAAACGGACGGGCAGAGCGAGCGGACGATACAGACTTTAGAAGATATGCTACGGGCATGTGTGATGGACTTTAAAGGGAATTGGGATGACCACCTACCTTTAGTTGAGTTCGCCTATAATAATAGTTATCACGCTAGTATAGGCATGCCGCCTTACGAAGCGTTATATGGAAGGAAATGCAGAACGCCATTGTGTTGGGATGAGGTAGGGGAACGCAAATTGTTGGGACCGGAATTGGTACAGCAAACTGCAGAGATCGTCAAGGTAATAAGAGCGAGACTAGTCGCGGCCCAAGACAGGCAAAAGAAGTATGCAGACAAGCATCGCCAGAAGAGAGACTTCGACGTCGGTAGCTATGTATTTTTGAAGGTGTCTCCCTGGAAGGGGAAGATACGGTTCGGGAAGAAAGGGAAGCTGAGTCCAAGGTTTATAGGACCGTTTGAAGTATTGAGAAGGGTAGGAGAAGTGGCTTATGAGGTAGCCTTACCTCCTGAGTTGGAACATATCCATAACGTGTTTCACGTGTCGGTACTACGACCCTATAAGCAGGACTATAAGCATGTGATAGAGTATGAACCTATTCAGGTTGAGAAAGACTTAACGTATGAAGAAATTCCTATTCAAATAATTGATAGGAAAGAGCAAGTCTTACGAAGTAAGACAATATTTTCTGTGAAGGTAGTATGGAGGAACCACAACGCCGAAGAGGCGACGTGGGAACTCGAAGATAAGATGAAGAAGAATTATCCCCATCTTTTTGTTTAACCTTATGTCGTAATTCTGGGGACAGAATTCTTATAAGGGGGGAGGTTGTAACGATCGCGGATCGTAGGTAGCTTTGTAACACGAGCCTATGAATTTTATTGAATAAATTGAACTTTTATTAATATTATTCCGTGTTATGTGTGTGAATATTTTATTACTACATATGATGTGTAGGTGATAATTTTCGATTGATATTATTTTTATTGGTATTGATTAAATCATTAGAGAAATAGCGCTAAAGCGTTATTTATGCAAAAGACGCCTTTTTCGATTTTATGACTTTTCATAATTTCGCCAAAGCGTTAATGAGAGGGGTTAATAATTCAAGTGTGGGATTTTATTTGAGCCCAATTGAATTTTATTAGAAGCCCAATAGATTATTAAAATTGGAGTCCAAGAGTGGCCCAAGTTGAAACCCAAAACCCATGGGTCAAGTTCATGAACCAAACCCACCATCCATGACCCACAACCCATGACCCATGAGGGAAATGGGTTATGTAATCAGCTGGTCACATTTGTAGGAGGAGAAGAGTACGGGAGAAGGAGAGGAGATGAGAGGAAGAAGAGCCAAGAACGTGGGAGAGCATGGGGACCTTCAATTTCCTTGCATTTGGTGAAGGAAGAACAACTTGGGAGAAGAGTGGGGAGTACCCGAGCTATGGGGAGGGCCAAAGGCTCAGTCGCCCATACATGGGGAGCTGCCATGCCCGAGCATGCTCAGCTCCTCCACCTCCAAGAAACTCAGCTCTTCCTCTATAAATACTTCCCCATTGCTTAGCCTCCATTCCTTTGATTTTACCAAGTGTTGGAACTGAAAATTGAGAGAGTGTAAGAGTTGAGTGAGTTCGGGTGAACTGAGGAAGAAGAAGGAGGTTGTAGCAGCTGGTATTTGAGTCCATTTAGCATCCTTAGAAGTAGCTCAAGAGGTATGCAATATAGAGCTTAGCTCATTTCCTCAATATTTCCAAGTTCTTAGTTTTGTGTTGGTTGCTTTGTTGAAGTTATGTGACTGTTTTTGCTAATTAGTTCATGAACATGTATGGATGTTAATTAGCTATATTAAAACCTTGTTAATAATGTATGAAAGTGGAACAATGAATGAGAATTAGAACCTATGCATAAGGAATCAAGAAATAGACTGAAATGAACATTAGTGGACTGTTATTCATGTTTTGTTAATAATGAAGTGGTAATCATCTTGGTTTGATTATGTGCATTGGTTGTGTATTGTTGGTATATGTCCAGAAGTTATGAGAAATGATTTCAATGTGAAATCTGGGGCACCCATATATGGGCAAAGCTATGAGTTCTGAATTCTAAGGCTATGCCCACAAACTGTTTGATAAAATGTCTAAGAGAGGAATTTCTCCAAGAACATGAGGACTAAGTGTTATTAATTGATGAAAAGAATGTTTTGATGCATATCTCAGTAATAAAAACATGTCTTAAGTCATATTGACTTGTTGTATAATAGCTAAGACATAAAGAGGAAGGATGAATTGGCCTAACTCTTAGTTTCGCTAAATACTAGTTGGACTAGGCTCTTTGGGGCCAATATTTCGATTTAGTAAAGAGTCTATAAAATTATGAATCCATGAGGGTTTTGTAGTTCATGTTGCAAGCTTTCCATAGCCTCCGGAACGGCCTAATTCCGACTTATAACGAAGGAGTTATGAAGGTTTGAAGTTTGTATGTCAAAATGCCAAAACGTGTAGGAAACCAAGCCTTGGGGCCAGGCCATGGGCGCGGGCGCGGTGGGGCGCCGCGCGGGCGCGCTAGGCATGTTGGGCGTGCTGGGCGCAAGCGGGCGCGCGCGCTGGGCGCATGGGCTTGACAGCTCTGACCTCCTTTACTAAAATGGCCATAACTTTCTCATACGAACTCCAAATTGGATGATTCAAGATGATTCGGAAAGCTAAGAAGTAGTACTACAACTTCCAATAATTAGAACTGTAATTTAATGATGTGATCAATTTCTAAATTGGCCATTTTTAGGACTATTGTGCATTAGGAAGCAAAAGGAGGGCGTCGTACATGCATGTATGTAACGTGTAATGTTTCCAACGCTATAAGTTATTGTTTTAAGTTCTAAAAACTTGTAGATTATGGTTTATAATGACTCTTAGCATTAATCAATGATGGATTAGACAAGTGTATGAGCATGCTAAACTTATGCATATGAGGCGAATCGGGCGTGCGTTGTGCGAACGTCAAAACGTCGTAGAGAGTGTGTGTAACCTTGTTTGATATTATGTTTCTAATTAGAATGAAACGTTATAGTGTAATGTAAACCAATATTTGGCATCAATTATGTGGCTAATTGGTATGTGGATACGTACTTAAATGTGTAGGATTTTTGAAGGACGATTAACGTCAAGTAGTAGCAAGCGCTTAAGGCAAGTTTTCTAACGCTTGTCTAACCCTTGTGTTGGGCAAGTTTATTTGATTCATTTGATTATATTCTCATGACTCTCATGCAATGTTTGAAGTTTCAATTTACGCAATACATATATGGTTGTGTGAATTCTTTACTTATGTAAATCTTTAGTATTTGCACAAGTATTCGAGCTATGTTATGACATAAATTGTTGAAGCTTTCAAGTTCACATATATATGAGCTGTTATAGAGAACGTCGATGCCATTTGTTTCGGCAAGACATATATTGAAATGTTTTATTGATTTGATAATAAATCCTTGAAATGTTATTGATGATTAAGTAGAGCTATCCAACCGAATTGCTTTGGTTAGGATTCCGAGACATGAATGAGATGAACAACCCTAATATTAGGGGTAGTTTTTAGTCAGTTATTCTGACAAGGCATCGAGCGCCTAAACAAACGCATATAGTCGTTTCCAGCTAGAGTGTTGATCAACATAGAGTACAATAGGCTGATCACCTAGAAGTGCTCGTAAGTAAGACGGTTTGCAGTTATATTGCTGTGTACCTTTTCAAGAAAGCAAAAGAAAGTTCAAGGTCTTATGACCACTCAATGTCGTTTCGAAAATATATTTTTAAAACGAAAGCAAAGTATTATTCTTGTTTATTCAGAATATTTCACAACTATTGTTCAGTTGTCGAAGAGAAATGATATGATTGATGATATTGTTGTTATTCAACTGTTATACTTGCTGGGCAATTGAATGCTCATTCTTGCTTTATATTAAACATTGCAGCTAAGTCCGAGCGGGCCGAAGGTTCCGGTAAGGACAAGGGAAAGGGCAAGATGAACGTCTAGATGGCGTCATAGTTATTTGTATTAGTAATGTTGTAATACTAAGACTTATTATGTATTTGGATGATGTTATGGTAATAGAACCTGGGATTGAGAGTAAGACGTGTTGTAATAATATAGTAATTACATTCATGTCTATTTTGTTGTATGGAATGGGATGTACCGTGTAGCACCGGATTCGGGTTTGAGGTACCCGGATTTGGGGGCGTCACAAGTATTTAATAAATAATTAGATCTCTTTCAATGGAACATAAAGAATCTAATTAATAATAAAATATAATTTTAGTTTATCTTCAAATTCGTACAACACATTCAAAAAAAAAGAGGAGTTTGTAAATAGGGTTAATTGCAAATTATACTTCGAAGTATACACCTTTTTACCATTCATACCCCGATATTTAAACGCTCTCATCCCGCTACCTAAAGTACCATTAAGTATCCATAACTGACCCTTTTGTAATTTTCGGCTAAAAAAGTGGCCGGAATTACCACGTGTTCCGGTTGAGGGGGTATAAGTACGGTGTAGGCAAGGAATTTTGTGCCTTGCTAGGGTTATGGTTCGTAATAATGGTGGAGGCGAGAAATCTACGAAGAATACGGAATCGGTCAACGGATTGGAGAGGGAAGAAGAACTGGTGAGCAACTACCCGAGTAACACGTGGCAGAACTTTTGGGGTCCTAGCGTAATCGCCAGTGTCCAAGAGCCTTGTCAAGTATTAGGTGATCCCGAGTGAATTCAAGATAGGCTACGCCAACACTTGATTCTAAGTTAATCATAAGTCTAAAGAATTCTTCTAGCTCTCTTGTCTCCAGAGAGAGAATCCTCCAAGTGTTCTCCCCAAAAAAAGTCCCCCTTCTTGTAAGAATGAAGAGTTATTTATAGAGTTGCCTAGCACATGGGTCATGTGCCAGACACATAATTCTAGGGAAATTCCAGAAATACCCTGTAACGATCGCGGATCGCGGGTAGCTTTGTAACGCGAGCCTATGAATTTTATTGAATAAATTAAACTTTTATTAATATTATTCCGCGTTATGTGTTTGAATATTTTATTACTACATATGATGTGTATGTGATAATTTTTGATTGTTATTATTTTTATTGGAGTTGATTAAATCATTAGAGAAATAGCACTAAAGCGCTATTTACGCCAAGACGCCTTTTCGATTTTATGACTTTTCATAATTTCGTCATAGCGTTAATGAGAGGGGCTAATAATCCAAGTGTGGGATTTTATTTGAGCCCAATTGGATATTTATTAGAAGCCCAATTAGAATTAAATTAGAAGTCCAAGAGTGGCCTAAGTTGAAGCCCAAAACCTATGGGTCAAGTCCATGACCCAAACCCGCACCCCATGACCCACAACCCATAACCCACGAGGGAAATGGGTTATGTATTCAGCTGAACCATTTGTAGAAGGAAGAAGAGTACGGGAGAAGGAAGAGAGGGAGAAGGAATGAAGAACGTGATGCATTTGGGGACAAGCAATTTCTTGCATTTGGTAGAGAAAAAGGAAGGAGGAACAAATGGGGAGAAGGGAGGGGGATTACCCGGGCATGGAGAGGAGCAAAGCTCACTCTCCCAGCCATGGGGAGCTGATGCAGGAGAGCATGCTCAGCTCCTCCCACCTCCAAGAACATCTGATCACTTCCCCTATATATATTCATGCCATTGCAAGCCTTCCATCCCTTTCTTGTTGCTAAATATTGAAGCTGGAAAAATTGAGAGAGTGTAAGAGTTGAGTGAGTTTGGGTGGTTTGAGAAAGAAGAAGGAGTATAGTAGCAGCTGGCTTTAACTCATTAGCAACCTTAGAACAAGCTTCAAGAGGTAAGCAATATAGAGCTTAGCTCATTTACACAATATTTCTAAGTTCTTAGTTTTGTGTTGGTTGCTTTGTTGAAGTTATGTGACTGATTTTGCTAGTTAGTGCATGAACATGTATGGTTGTTAATTAGCTCTATTAAAACCTTATTAATGGTATGTGAAAGTGGAACCATGAATGAGAATCAGACCTGTCGACGCCGGGTTTTCGCGTCTCCTTCGCGATATTCGTCCTTTTCCGATCTTAGCCTTTTTATTATGTGATTTTGGAAAAAGGGTCGGCTTGAGTGTCGACGGGGTTTTGAAAGATCGTTTTTATGATGAGCCAATTAACCAGAGTCGCCAGTTGGTATATTTGAAATGGATGTACCAACTCATCCGAATTTCGTTTTCGTAAATCGCTGGCTCATATGTGACTCCGAATTAATTGGTCTGCGAACCGAGATTCATAGAGTTCGGGGGCTTGCTTAAGCGAGGGGAAGGTGTTAGGCACCCCCCGACTTCCGTGAAACACGGTTACCGCAATCTTGATGCATTCCTATCCTTTAATTCTCGAATGTGTGTGTGTGTATGCGCGTATGTGTGTGTGTGCCCATGTGAATGTTGTGGTGAGTTTGTATGAAAGAATCATTTGGATTTTTAGGGAAAGTCGTGCTTTAATTTGAGAATGCTTCGGAATGTCTTTTCGGCATACACGAGAAAGCTTTATGAGAAAAGATTTGATTTTAATTGTCAAAAACTATGAGATTTTCATTAGGTGTCGTTTTGGCAAAAGAAGAGTTTTCCAAACCTTCGTCAAAATAGGAATCGAGATCTATACGTTGCCCTCGTAACTCAAATGATGGGCAATTTCTAGGATCTCTTTAACCCTATGCACAACGGTTTAATAAAACGTCACTTATTTTATGAAACAATTTTTGTGATTTCTGAAAACGATTTTCTTTAGCTTTCTCGTTAAATAGGAATCGACATTCGTTAGCACTTCTCATTTTAAGCTTCGTGATGCTAACAACCTAATTTGATTGATTTTTATGAAAATCTTATCATTTGGCTTTGAAATCAATTTCGTGTCATAAATCAAATCAAGCATAAACACGCATCGGAGTTATTCATGGGCATGTAAGCCATCAAAATAACCCCAAACGCCTACAATCACAAGTTTCACTATTTTGGGGCCTTAAACACGATTCTCGCCTTGGCGTCGTTTTAAGGCCCGACGATTACATATTTACAATGAAAGGTACATCGAATTTATTACATATATCAAACGATGTCCGTCATCGGATTTGGACCACGGGGTCGCGCTCCTAGGCTCACATCCAAAATCGCTACACACCCACAAGATCCTAAAAATAACAATCTAAATAAACTATGCATAATACATCATTACAACGAGCTAAAATTCACCAAATGGATATCATCGGGCCATTAGGAAGAATTTCGTTCCAATTGGAACCCTCCCTAATAGTCCTCAATCCATAGATCCACAACAATATACAAGAAAAACTACATTTAATTTAACCAAACAATATGATATAAATTGCTAGAACAAAGGGAATTTTCACCTTGCAAATGATCTCAAATGGATGTGAACTTGTGTATTTGACTAAGATAAGGAGTATATTTGGTACAATCAAAATCAAAGAATATAAATCCTCTCTTTTTTTCCTCTCTTTTCTTCCTATTTGATTGCAAAATTTGCTCCTTTTTCTCTCTATTTCCGTGTTCTTGCTGCTGCAGAATTCTTCTTCCTTCACATTCTTCCAACCCCCTGTATGCTGCAACGAAACTAAGCTGAAATAGGCTGGTTTAGGGCAGCCGCAGATTGATGGCCGCAGATTGATCTGCGGCTGGCTGGCCCACCCCCCATCGCACTCAGCTGGTTTCCTGGTTTCGAGTCCCGTGCGCACCACCATTATTTTAATCGTTTGGCCGCAGATCAATCCGCGGCTGGGTGGGCTGATTTTCTCGTTTTCCGAACCGCACCTTGTTTCTCGTGTCGTGACGTCAGTTTTCGCCGACAGGCTTGTATTTTGCAGTCCGAGAATCACTGGGAGACGTGCCACATCATTCGGGCATGCTCATTTCGGACGGCCTTGCTGTCACGTCGGTTTTGATTTGCAAATCGTTGCGGTGGCGTCGAGTGTTCGCACTTGTGCATCCCTCGCTCTCACAGGCCGGTTCATTTGACGATTTTGCCCTCCTGTCACGGTTAGTATACGAAGCGCAAAATTTGGGTGTCTACAAGACCTATGCATAAAGAATCAAGAAATGGACTGAAATGGACATTAGTGGACTGTTATTCATGTTTTGTTAATAATGAAGTTGTAATAATCTTGGTTTGGTTATGTGCATTGGTTGTGTATTGTTGGTATACGCCAAGAAGGTATGAGTAATGATTTCAATAGGAAATCTGGACTAGAGTATAATGAAACTCTACTCCAATATGAGTTTTCAACTCATGCCCACCAACTATTTAGTTTAATGTCCAAGAGAATGATTTCTCTAAGGAACATGAGAATTAGAGATGATTAATTGATTTAATGATGTTATGATGCATAGCTCAGTTGTAAAATCATGTTTTAAGTCATATAGACTTGTTGTATAATGGCTAAGAAACAAGGGAAACAGAATCAAGAGTTTGGATTTTTGGGTTATGCAGTAGCAGAACTTGAAAGTCCGTGGATGCAGAGTGGCGCAACTGCGCCACTCCCAAGCATAGCACCTGCGCAGCTGCGCTGGGTTGCAGAGCTGAAAGTCCTGGATGCCGAGTGGCGCAGCTGCGCCACTCCCAAGTACAAGACCTGCGCAGCTGCGCCGGTCTGCAGAACTGCATTGCTTTGCTGCTTTGTGTGGTTGATGCGATGCATGTTTACATAGACCCAACATGTTATAAATACCCCAAAGCATATGTATGATATGTTAGTGTAATAGTTGAATGACCCCAAGCATGAAATGACTAAGTCACGTGAGATTTGCTTAAATGAAATGAATAGCATAGTTGCATTTTTCGTTTGGCTTTCAGCGGGCGCTGCCCCCTACTCCCCCGCCAGCTCACCGGCGAGCTGGACAGCCGCTCGCTCACCGGGGAGCGAGACCCCCGTTTGGGTAGTCGTAGTGGCAATCAATGTTCGTAATGATTATAATGTCTTGATTAATGTAAGCCAATGTTTGGTGATTATTGTGAGACTAATTGGTATGTGAATATGTGTCTAAATGCGTAGGACATATTTAAAGGACGATTAACATCAACTAGTAGCAAGCGCTTAAGGCAAGTTTTCTAAACCCTTGTCTAACCCTTGTGTTGGGCAAGTTCTCTAGCTTCATTCATTTTCAGTATTGAATGCAAGTTTCGTATCTTATACAAAAGACGTATATTGTGCAAGTTTATTTGATTCATTTGATTATATTCTCTTGACTCTCATGCGATGTTTGAAGTTTCGATTTACGCAATACATATATGGTTGTGTGAATTTCTTACTTATGTAAATTTTTCAGTATTTGCACAAGTATTCGAGCTATGTTATGACATAAATTGTTGAAGCTTTCAAGTTCACATATATATGAACTGTTATAGAGAACGTCGATACCATTTGTTTCGGCTAGACAGATATTGAAATATTTTACTGATTTGATAATAAATCCTTGAAATGTTATTGATGATTAAGTAGAGTTATCCAACCGAATTGTTTTGGTTAGGATTCCGAGACATGAATGAGATGAACAACCCTACTATTAGGGGCAGTTTTTAGTCAGTTATTCTGACAAGGCATCGAGCACCTAAACAAACGCATATAGTCGTTTCCAGCTAGAGTGTTGATTAACATAGAGTACAATAGGCTGATCACCTAGAAGTGCTCGTAAGTCAGACGGTTTGCAGTTATATTGATGTGTACCTTTTCAAGAAAGCAAAAGAAAGTTCAAGGTCTTATGACCACTCAATGTCGTTTCAAAAATATATTTTTTAAAAACGAAAGCAAAGTATTATTCCTGTTTATTCAGAATATTTCGCAACTATTGTTCAGTTGTCGAAGAGAAATGATATGATTGATGATATTGTTGTTATTCAACTGTTATACTTGCTGGGCAATTGAATACTCATTCTTGCTTTATATTAAACATTGCAGCTAAGTCCGAGCGGGCCGAAGGTTCCGATATGGACAAGGGAAAGGGCAAGATGAACGTCTAGATGGCGTCGTAGTTTATTTGTATTAGTAATGTTGTAATATTAAGACTTATTATGTATTTGGAATGATGTTATAGTAATAGAACCTGGGATTGAGAGTAAGACGTGTTGTAATAATATAGTAATTACATTCATGTCTATTATGTTGTATAGAATGGGATGTACCGTGTAGCACCGGATTCGGGTTTGAGGTACCCGGATTCGGAGGCGCCACATACCCTTAGTAATAGGGAAATTTCTAGAATATCCTTGGTTATCCGGGTAATGCCCAGATCGTCCAGTTCTTCTAGCCACCAATCCAATCCCTCAATTGATTCCCAATTAATGAGTTGCCCACACGTGCCTTCTGCCTTGGGACACGTGACGACACCTCCAATTAGTCTCGTATATTTATTGTTATATATGCATTCCCGTCTTATTCGCTTTGATTCATTAAATTAATTAGGTCAAATGTAAACCCTAATTTGTGCATTCAATTCAATTAGGTCACATTGTGAACCCTAATTTGTACTTGGGCTCACATACGGTTTGACTGTATATTTATACATTTGACCGTATAAAATTGACTTAAAAATAATTTTATATTAATCATATACATATAAAATACGGTTTAATCTTCAATTACCCAACTTTTTTTTTTTCTATTTCATCTTCTTTCCCATCTTCATCATCTTCCCCATTTACCATGGAACTCATCAAAAACCTTAATCCAAACCCAAATCAAAAGGTTCAAGAAAGTTGCATACGACCAAACCTAAATCAAAAGTTTTAACAACAAGCCGAAATGAATTGAAAATCAAGTTTACAAATTGAAAATTAAAAAAACAAGAAGAATCAAATTTGCAAAATGGGCGAGATGAATTTGCATGATCTGCAAGCTGCCATTGAAACCCAGATGCAATTCCAAATGAGATACATACTTAACAGAAAAAATCAATCCAAATTTGCAAAAAGAAGCTGCAATTGAAACCCAATCGTTGAAGCTTCATAACAACTAGATCTACGAAAAAAATATTAAATCGTGGCCAAAAAATAATTTCTTCCCATATTTCCATGTTGCTAGGGAGAAATAATCAACCTTGTAGGCAGAAAGTCACAGATCTGTGATTTGGAATTGGATTGATGAATGGACGAGTCACAATCATCAAACTTATCCTTCAGATGCCGAGTCACTCTATTGCCGCCACTTCTCCACTACCGAGTTCTTCTCTAGAGACCTTGATTTCATTTTTAACAATAAACTCAATCCGAATACTTTTTCGGCCATTCCTACGATGAGAAGTGGATTGCTTTGGGTTGTATTCTAGGTGACCTGCCCAAGTCATGGTTTGTGTTGTTTGGGTAAATAGTTTGCTAATAACTTTATTACATTTAATTAGTTTAATTTAGTAATTTATTTGACATAATTTGTTTTGTTAATTATTTTATTTGGATTAATTAGTATGTTAATTATTTTATTTTGTGTTAATTATTTGAGTTAATTACTTTACTTGGTTAGTTAAGAATTAATTATGTATGAATTTTTATACACCTTTAATATATTTTTTTTTCTTCTATGTATTTTTTACTATTTTAATAAGCCAACTACGTATTTATACGGTCAACTATATTTAAATATAAAATTATGACACGTGGCCATTTTTCGGCAAAACAAATTGACCGAAAATAATAAAACGGTCTATCGTGGTTACTTAATAGTATTTTGGGTAGCGGGATGAGAACGTTTAAATATCAGGATACGAATGGTAAAAATGTGTATACTTCGGGGAGTTTAATTTGCAATTAAGCATTGTAAATAATATTAGACAGGTATTGTATTTAGTCATTACATGTATTCATAAGGTGGAAGTTTGCTCCACCTGGCTCGCTAAAACACTGTCAAGTATTTATCTACTTCCATCACCAAGCACCACTACATCATATATATAGGGGAATGATCCACAGAAAACGTTATCCTTGAGCACTCTTTCAGCTAACTGTGATCCAGTCGTCCAATATAAGATCCAAGGGCTAGGTGAGGGCGCGACCGCTAGAGGGAGTAGCGGTCAGATATTAAAATAATTAAATTTTATCCTGACCGCTAGAGGGAGTAGCGGCCAGTCAAAATGACAGAGTTTTAACTGGTTGCTACTCCCTCTAGCGGCCAGTATAAAATTTAATTAGAGGAAGAGAGGGTATAATGGGGATTTATCCTGACCGCTAGAGGGAGTAGCGGCCAGGCAACTTAATTGAGCTAAATATATTTCTACCAATCTAGTACACGCCAAATGCGGTTTTCCGATGCATTGTTATTGCTATGTCCCCCACCACATTCAATTGCATTGTTTCCGATGCATTATTTTATGCTTGTAAATAATTTTGTTATTTTTTTTATTTCATCTATCGAATATACTGATACAATTACTTAGTAATTTTCATTCTTATTTTATATCTCTCACTCTCTTATTTATTTTTATTTAAAATCACACACCTAATATGTCTACAGATAACTAATTATTAATAAGGCTTAATACTTTTATAACTCTATTGCTAGATTTACCAATTTAGTGTAACTGTATAATTGTTATGTCTATACATCAAGAGCAGACTGATCTGCTCTTAAACCTGCCCATATATATATATATCACTCTTTCTATCTGATTTCTTTCATTCATCACCCAATACTACAATCTCTCTCTCTCTCGGTTGCCATCTTACTCCGATCCCTCTCCTACCTATCTCTCTCTTCTCTTATTCATGGAGTTAATTGCAAGCTTTTGTGCAATTGTTGTTGTGATATTGGGATGGGGAATTTTCAATTGGGTTTGGTTGAGACCAAGAAAACTTGAAAACTACATGAAAAATCAGGATTTTAATGGAAACTCTTACAGATTATTTTTTGGAGATCTGAAAGACATGGTTGCGATGGTAGAAGAAGTCAAATTTTTATTAATCATATCAATTTTAAAATTTAATATATTATTGTTCAACTTCACAAGTCAAATTGTAAAGTTAATTTTAGAAAGGAAGGATTATGTGTTTTGTCCTATTTTATTTGTTGAGTTTTTTTGTAATGCGCGCTTTTATAGACAAATTATTTTCACTGTCTTTTTTAGTACTAAAGTACGACATGTCGCATGTGAACATGGGAGCATCTCTTTAATTCTTCTTTTAGTTTCTAGTAGCCTACTCACGGGCATATTTGATTGCTGCCCTCATCAAGAATGTTTGGGTCAAATATGATTATTTTTTATTATATTCTTTTAAAATTTAGAATTTTTTTTTTATAAAAAAAAGCACTCTCCTTATCTTAAAAAAATTAATATAACATCTACTCAGCAAATGTTATTACGGCCTATAGGATTTCCTTTAAACCCAATTAGGTGTTATACTGTTATTGCAGGAAAAAACTCATTTTTATGGCTTGAACCAACAATAATGGTCCACATATTGGACCCTGATCATATCAAAGAGATCTTGACTAAGTTTTATCAGTTCCAAAAGCACAGGGGAGGTAATCCTTTAACAAGACTGCTCGCAACTGGACTAGCAGATGCCGAGGGTGACAGATGGGCCAAACACAGAAAACTCATCAACCCTGCTTTCCATCCGGAGAAGTTGACGGTCATCTCTAGTCTTAGTTATCTTGTTCCTCACTTCCTCTACATTGTTAATATTATACTCTTTTTGAATTTTTCGAATTTTTCTCCGTGCAGAATATGTTGCCAGCCATTTATTTGAGTTCGAGTTAGATTATGACAAAATGGGAAAAGATGGTTTCTACAAAGGGGCAATTTGAGTTGGATGTATGGCCTTATTTTGAAACTTTAACGAGCAATGTTATTTCGCGTACAGCATTTAGCAGTAACTATGAAGAAGGAGGAAAGATATTTCAACTGCAAAAAGAACAAGCTGAGTTAGTAATTCAGGCTTCACAAGCAATATACCTCTCTGGAATGAGGTAAATATATATCTCTCAGAATAGGTAGAGAAAATATGAAAGTAATTCCATAAATTTTCGTCTTTTTATGTTTATTAAACTTGGTAATTATAGATTTTTGCCAACTAAAAGAAACAAAAGAATGAAAGAGATCGCCAAAGAAGTGAAACTTGCACTAAAGAGTATCATCAACAAGCGTTTGCAGGCAATGGACGCAGGAGAAAGTAGTCATGATGACTTATTGGGTATATTATTGGAATCCAATTCCAAAGAAATTAAACAACATGGTAATAAAAATTTTGGAATGACTGTAGATGAGGTTATTGAAGAGTGTAAATTATTTTATTTTGCGGGACAAGAGACAATCTCAAATCTGCTTGTGCGGACGATGATTTTATTAAGTCAGTATCAAGATTGACAAAAACGTGTTAAAGAAGAGGTTTTGCAGACGTTTGGAAACAACAAACCCGATCTTGATGGATTAAATCACCTGAAAGTTGTAAGTTTTTCTTTATATATATACTAACGTTAAAAAAAACACATGGACATATTGAATTTCAGTTTCAATATTGCATTTCATTTTCATATTATTAAATTTTAAACTAAAAAAAATAAAAAAAAATTTATGTCATGGAACTATGGAAGGTTTACATATATTCCACATTATAAGTAACAGACTTATTTGCGAACTGTCACAAATTACCTTTGTTTGATGCAAATTAAATAAGAAAGTCACTCTTAAACCAATTTTTTGCAGTGTAATTAGTCTCAAAAATAAAATGTAATAATAGTGCATATTATTAAGTAACGAAATTTTGAAAAGGTTATACAGTTAAATTTTATTATTTGTTTAACAGGTAATATGATTTTGCTTGAGGTTCTAAGATTGTATCTGTAACAACCCGGGTCAAATCCCGAGTCCGGAACAAATCTTGGGTCAAATCCCAAGTCCGAATCGAATCAAATTCATCCAAACAAGGCCTTAAATTACTGGCCCAATAGTATATTTTTGGGTCATCTTAGCCCACCACAGGCTCACCCAAAAGGTCATGACTTGAAGATACTATTGATAGTAACTCAATTCCTTATATACAGACAAACTTTTTCCTTATCTTTCGATGTGGGACAGGGGTGTTACAAATTCCCCCACTTAAATTTCTGACGTCCCCGTTAGAACCGATCATACACACGGTCCACAGATCTTTGCCTCTCTAGCCATTGTGGGATAATACCGGCTGGCTTCGTGTCCCCACCTCTGGACCTCCTTCTCTCCATTGTGGGATAATACCACCAGCCTTCGTGTCCCCACCTTCGGCAACCCGATCGGATGACCCGACCCGAGCTTTCGAGAGTCAGCTCTGATACCATATGTAACAACCCGGGTCAAATCCCGAGTCCGGAACAAATCTTGGGTTAAATCCCAAGTCCGAATCGAATCAAATTCATCCAAATAAGGCCTTAAATTATTGGCCCAATAGTATATTTTTGGGTCATTTTAGCCCACCACAGGCTCACCCAAAAGGTCATGACTTGAAGGTACTATTGATAGTAACTCAATTCCTTATATACAGACAAACTTTTTCCTTATCTTTCGATGTGGGACAGGGGTGTTACAGTATCCGTCGATAGTTTCACTTGGTCGAACTATATATGAAGAAATAAAATTGGGAGAAATATCTCTTCCTGCCGGAGTGTTTCTTCAATTACCCATGATTTTATTGCATTACAACCAAGAAATATGGGGTGATGATGCTAAGGAATTCAATCCAGAAAGATTTTCTGAAGGTGTGTTAAAGGCAACAAAGGGGAGAGTCACATATTTTCCTTTTAGCTGGGGACCTCGAATTTGCATTGGTCAAAATTTTGCAATGTTAGAAGCTAAAATGGCAATGGCGATGATTTTACAACGATTTTCGTTTGTACTTTCACCATCTTATGCACATGCTCCCCACACCATCATTACTCTTCAACCTCAATATGGTGCATACTTAATTTTACAGTCACTAGTATAGCAGTCTTAAACGGTAATGCTTAGGGTCAACAAAGATATAGTCCGTGTGGGATTATGAATTGAGGTTCAGAAATGTCATACTTTTGTGTGTGGATTACCTATTGTATAAGATTTCTGAAGTTTACATATATTTTTTTTTTGAGGAAAAATTGAATTTCATAACCGGAGATCAAAGCTTAGAGCATTACAAATAAAAGGAGGGGAATAGAGCCCCATTCCAGGACATCAGACATAGAATTCCAAGCACGAGCTAAGAGATGTGCAACAGAATTCGCTGACCTCCTAACAAAATAGATGCGACAATCGACTATAGAAGCAACTAGATCCTTACATTCATTCACCACCAAACCCACATAATTCGAAGAGGAAGAGGAAGCCTGAATAGTTTGTATTAACATGGAAGAGTCGGATTCAATAATTACATGTGAAGCACCAATACTTTTAAGCCAACTTAAAGCCTCCCTAAAGCTGACTGCCTCGGCCAAAACAGAATCTGCAGGACCCGAAATTGAACCACATCGAGTTGCTATCATCGTCCCCTCAGAGTTGCGAAGAACCATGCCAAAACCCAACTTACTTTCTGATGAGAACACAACTCCATCTACATTACATTTCAGCCATCCGCAGGCAGGTTTGCACTAGCTCATTATATGAAAATAATTCTTATGTATGTGCTAACTTTTTAAATATTTTTAGGGTAAATTGCAAAAATGTCCCCTCATATATACACTGAATTGCTATACAGACGCTAATATTTCAATTTTTGTAATATCATAACTAATGTCTCAATTTTTTGCAAAATTGTCCTCTCTAACTAATTTTGGTCAAAATTAGTAAGTCATCTACATGTCATGTGAGTTTTATAAGGGCAAAATAGTCTATTCATGTATAAATCTATTTTGTCTCCTAATAGAAGGGTAAATACGTTCTTACAATAATAAAATAGATTCTCACATAAATAAATTTGTTTTATTTTAACCAAGCAAAATAATTAAAAAAAAATTAATTACAAAACTTAAAGATCTGTTAAATGAAAGTCTAAGTAGCATGTTTTGATTAAAAGTAAAAGACAAAATTAAACACTAAAAATTAGATTAAATTAAAAGAAAAAAAATTCTTAAGCGAGAATCGAATACGTCTTAATTCCTGATTGGATAGGAAAGGAGAAATGGTAAGTGGAGCCAGAACAATTAATAGTATTGTCTAGGCAAATAATTGAACAATTTGTACTCTATGTTAATACTTAATACTACTGTTATTGATGTTATAATGTTGGCTAATATGCAAACCGAATATAAGATAAGACTGTTGCACCTGTGATCATGGGCCGATCCAAAAATATTTAAGTGTGGAGAATCTAAAATGATTAGTTAAATAATTTTATCATAATAAATATAAAATTTGTCAATGCATTATAATTTTTTTGATTTTCTCCTAAATTCTTTACGTGCCATATTATTATTAAAATGTATAAAACTCTAGTTTTACGGGCTATCTATATATAATTTATTCTCATATTCATTTATCATATTATTCATGTCTAGTGAACAATTTATTTTATTTTATTTTTTTATAAAAAAAGAACTCTATAATTGGCTGAATTTTCAAGTTTCTTATGTTTTATCTTAATATTGGACTCTTCTGAAAATTATAATTAAAAATATAGAATTTGAGCGAGACGATTGAATCATACGTGTAACGATGACGATAGTTTTTTTTTTTGCTAAAATGTTTATTGCAACAAATTTGAGTATATTTACAATAAATAAGGATTTTAAACTGAGATTTATTTTTCTAAAACTATAGTAATGTTAAGGTGGGAAATACTAATGAGTTTGTTTTGAGAGGAAAATAATTCGTGAGGGTATGCAGTGAAATTATGATTTTGAGATGTTTGACTTAATTTATGATCAATCAATTATTTGATGAATGATCAGTAGTTATCGGTTATTATTTGATGAACGGATGACGTTGTTATTACTTCTCCCGTTATACAAAATGAATTTCACTTTTAAAGTTAATAAATATTGTGTTTACTCTTAAAAATATAAATTATTAGTTAAGAAGTGGATGCGGTATAATAATAAAATTATGATGATAAATCTGAGAATATTGTGTTATTTTATATTATATAAATAAAAAAAAATAAGTTTGTTGATATAATTTTCTTATAAATGAGATTCTTTTTATAAAATAGAAGAAGTAATTTACTATCCATGTCTTAAAGAAATTGCAGATTAACTTTTTTATGCAAATAAAGCTTTAACTAGTTAGTGATGAGTCAAATTTAATATTGGCAATAAGAAGGTTTTAATTTATTGTAAGTGTGCCATGGACAAATTTTAACATGTAAAGAGTCCATTTGGGAGAGTTTTTGTGTGAAATAAATATAAAAATATTTTATTATTAGGTAATTTTTGAAAAGCACTTTTAAAAAGTAAAGATTTGGATTTAAAAGTATTTTGCAGTTAAAGCACAAAATTTATACTTTTAGCTAAAACACTTTTGGCAAAAGCCAAAAGTATAAAATTATTCTTAAATTGTTAAAAAGATATGAAATTTTATACACCAAATTATCTTAAATTTATCATTAGTAATTTTAAATGCACATTTATAATAATTAAATATTATTTTAACTTTTTTATAAAAATACTTTTTTATTTATTAAAAATTTTATATTTAAAAGTGTTTTATTTCACTAAATTGTCAAACAGACACTAAATTGTCCAAGAGATGATGACTATTTATCGTCTATTTTTAACAAGAAAATTGCTACGGAGCCCAACAACGTTGTCCAACGTCTAAGGATTATTAAGGTAAACGTTCCACATAAAGAGTGGAAGTATGTAAATAATTCGAGAGAAGTACTGTATTTAGTCAACTGCATTCACAAGGTGGAAGTTTGCTCTACCTGTCACACCAAGTATTTATCTACTTCCATCACCAAGGACTACATTTATATATATACTACATTTCATCAACCAACTCTCTCTTGCTCTCTCTCATCCATGGAGTTAATTTCAAGCTTCTGTGCAATTGTTGTCGTGAAATTAATGGGATGGACAATTTTCAGTTGGGTTTGGTTAAAACCAAGAAAGTAAGAAAAGTGCTTGAGTTCTAATGGAAACTCTTACAGATTATCTACTTTCACCTCTCACGCTAAAACATCATCAAGAAATTATCTACTTCCATCACCAATTGGCAATGTTGGAAATTTATGGAAGAGGATATAATTTAGAGAGGAAGTCCTTCAACCATCTTCTTTGCTGCTAGCAATTTTAGGCTGTCATAATTTAAATGACCATACCTGTCATGCCACAACTTGGAAATTCCTTTATCAATAGCAGAGAAACAAGAAATGTTAGCAACTTGAAGTTTTATAGGAAAAAGATTATTTGAAGTTACTCCAATTATTGCTATCAGTTGATTTTTCTTTGACAAAAAACAAGCATTATCATGAAAATGAATATCAAACCCCTTCTTCAAAAGGTGACCGGTGCTAAGCAAATTATTTTTTAAACCAGGAACATATATAATAAACTTTAGACATCTTCTCCACTTTACCAGATTTTGTTTGAAAAATAACTTCACCAACACCTTGAATTTTGTAGGCTCTATCATCTCCAATTTTTACCTGTCCATGGTTAGATTCAACCAAGTCTGAAAATAAGTTCTTATTTTCGGTCATATGTTTACTTGCACCACTGTCTAAATACCAAACATCATCCATATTATCACCTTGGAATGCCAGCAACAAAGTATCCTGCATATCTTTTTCATCAGTTTTATTTGCATGCATCAATCCAGTCTCATTTTGTGTTCCCTCCATTCTAAAACGACATTCTTTATATGTATGACCGGGTCTATGACAATGGTAACATTCAAAATAGCCACGATCTCTTCCTCTTTGATAGCCATTACCTCTTTGATAGCCACGACCTCTTTGGTAACCACAACCTCTTCCTCTTTGGAAGTTTTTGATCAGATTTTCTCCACCTTCATTTGAATCATTTTTGTTTACATAGCCTCTTCCTCTACTTTGAAAATGAAGGTCTTTACCTCTAAAGTTGTCATTAAATTGCAAGCATCAAGAAATACTTGAATCCTTATACTCCAAACGTTGTAATTTGTGAGCACTAATTTGACACAAAACCTAGAAAATATCATTTTTCTATAATTTACCTCTCCAAAATGCTATCAATATGGCGACTTTTGTGACGTGCTTCAACTCACAAACTTCTTTTTTAATTTTTTTCCTCAACAAGCACCTTTGCTAGATTGCGTTCCGGAGCTCTAACGCGCACACTTTGCACTCGCTCAGTAGAACAATTCAATAGCACCAAGTCACCTTTCTTGGGTCGTCGATTTTGCCTTCGCCACTTTGGTTTTAACCTTCTCTAAACCTTCGAATTAACCTTGGCTCGGATACCACTTGTTAGAAATATATGGAAGAGGATAAATTATAGAGAAGAAGTGAAATCAAAGTATTCTTCAGTGTTCTCCTAAGTTATATTTCACTTCTTCTCTATAATTTATCCTCTTCCATATATTTCTAATAGGCAAGCGCTACTATATATATCACCCTTTCTTTCTGTCTTTCATCGAACAATACTGCAAACTCCCTCTCCTACCTCTCTCTTTTTTCTCTTATTCATGGAGTTAGTTTTGAAGTTAATTTCAACCTTTTGTGCAATTATTGTGGTGATATTGGGATGGAAAATTTTCAATTGGGTTTGGTTGAGACCAAGAAAGCTTGAAAAGTACCTGAGAAATCAGGTTTCAATGTGTGGGCCCAAGTGCATATTAGGTTTCACATGACCTAATTGAAATAAATGTACAAATTAGGGTTTACAAAAACTTAATTAAATGTACAAATTAGGGTTCATGTGACCTAATTAAATGAACAGATTAGACGGAAATAAAGGTGCTAGACCCGGGGAAGTCTTCACGTGTTTCAAGGCAGAAGGCTCGTAGATGCGACCCATTTTGGAAATTGATTGAGGGATTGGATTGGTGGCTAGAAAAACAGGACAATTTGGGCATTACTTTGATGATTAAAGGGCATTTCTGGAATTTCTCCTTTAAAACATGACTAAAGGGTATTTTGGGAATTTTCTTAAAACATGTGCCTGGCATGTGACTATTCCCCAAGAAAGCTCTATAAATAGCCTCTCTATTCTGAGAAAAGGGGATCGCTCTCAAGACATTACACTTAGACTCTTGCAAGCTCATTACACTTGGAACTCTCTCTCAACTCAAAGACTCAAGAAGGCTCTTGGAATCCCTGCTACCCTAACCCGGTTTCCAGATTCTGAGAGTTCTGCCACGTGTCATTGGAGTAATTGACCACCTGTTCTTCTCCCCTCTTTAGTCAATCAATCAATTCCGTGCTCTTCGTGGATTTCGCTCCTCTCCAGCTAACACGAAACCCTAACCCTAGAAAGGCGTAATTTTCTTGCCCACATTTATTTGGCGACTCTGCTGGGGAGGTGTAGAATTCGTGAAGGGTATGCCCACAACTCGAAGTGGGAGAATTACAGGAAGAGTTTCACCAACAACAAGCATCACTTCACCGGATCCGATTTCAAGGCAAGCAAATTCAGTGTTTCAAAGCGCGAATCTAGATCTTGATCAACCTATCTTAGAAGACGTTTCAGAAGGAAGTTCAACATCACCTCAAATAGCTGATCAACAACAAATCAGTGCTAGACAGACAAACACGGAAAGGCAAGGTGAGGAAGTAACTGGAGCGCAGACAACTGCGAATACCGTGCAGATGGAGATGCTCAAGGCATTACAAGAGGCAGGAGAAGGCCAAGGGATGATGATGACCATGATGCTGGAAATGCAGAAGAAGTAGAAAGAAATGGGGAATTTCTGCCAGCAGTTGATGCAAATCCCTACTTTCAGGGTTATGTTCCCAGAAAGTTCACAGGGGGAACGAGCAGAAGTGGAGGACAACAGCAACACCAAAGAGAATCAGATTGTGCCTCCAACAACGGAGAGTTAACTGATTCCAATCATCAACTTGGAGCCCCAAAACAGCTGTGATGTGCCACAACTCAGATTGGAAGTAAGTCAGCCTCAGCCCAACATCATCCCGACCACTCTCCCAGCATTTTCACAAGTGCATATACCCACCATCCCGAGCCACATCCAACGAACAAGC
Organism: Aralia elata; assembly: GCA_034770075.1. Classification (NCBI taxonomy): domain Eukaryota; kingdom Viridiplantae; phylum Streptophyta; class Magnoliopsida; order Apiales; family Araliaceae; genus Aralia; species Aralia elata. The sequence continues at coordinate 95,100,746 of CM068385.1, forward strand.
CAACAAGTACCACCGATACAAATTATGCAGGATGCAAGTGTACACCAGCCAATTTCCTTACCATACACACCACCTATGCATCAATACATCACAACCCTTCAAAGAGTTCATACCACGAGTCAGTATGTGACGAAGGATGATATGATCGATGTGATAAATCAACTTCACAAGTAGACATCCCGACCTTCAGAGTTGGATTTTACTCCACCCTACCCGGCACATATACGGAGACAACCTTACTCGGCAGGGTATATTGAGCACCCCCCACAGTTCGCAAAGTATAACGGGGAGAAAGGGAATGCCAGGGAGCATATTGCCAGGTTCGTGGAGTCGATGTCTCCATGGTTGGGTTATGATGAGGTGAATAACCACAATCTGTTGATGAGGGAATTCAACAAGACCTTGACGGATAGTGCCTTCAGTTGGTACTACAACTTGGAGAAGGGATCAGTCCATGATTGGGATGATCTAAAATTACAATTTTTTAAGAAATTTTTCTATGTGCAGAAACACGTAACTATTGTAGAGCTGATGCGATTCAAGCAGAAGCCGAATGAGGAGCTGTCAGATTATGTGGACAGATTCAGGGCCCAAGCACAGAAGTGTGCCGAGCTAATTGAGGAGAAGAACTTGGTTAGCATATGCAACAATGGTGCTCTAGACTCCTTCAAGCCCCATCTCGTTACAAAGGCCTGTGATTCATTTGCAACCCTCTCATCCTTCACACAAGATTTGGGAGAAATCGTGACAGTGCCCATTAGCCATGCGATGGTTACATGTAAGGGTAAGAGAACAACAACTGTGGTTTTGGCTGATTCTCAGTCAAAACCACAAGGGGGCAAAGAGGGAGAAAAACGAGCGAATTTTTGAACGAAGTAAAGGAAAACATGGGGACAAGTATACTTGGATGCCAGTTCCAGAGGCTATCACATGCAATGAGAAGGCATTCAGGGGCCTGTACGAACAATGGGTCGAGCACGGAGTGGTGAAACCTCCAAGGCCTAGATTTGTGGTGACGGAAGAGATGAAAAGAAGACCGGACTTCTGTGTGTACCACCAGTACGCGGGACATTCCACTATGGACTGTTACAGTCTGCGGAGGATATACCATAAGAAGCTGGCAGCCGGAGAAATTAAACTGTGAAAAGAAAGCACCGTGTATGAAAAGCCACTTCCAAACCACAAAGGAAAAGAAACATACAACACTATTACCCATGGTGTAGCCCCAGAAGTCTAAAGGATGGAAAATTTGAAAATGAGCAAAAGAAGAAGAACTCAAAGGTTCCCCTCCTAGGGTTCGGCCTCTAGGGGGCACATTCTTGTTTGAGTTTCGATGTGATTTCCTGATCGAACCTTGGTTATCGTGATGATCAAGACTAAGGAAAGTGACGAAAAATACATGGAGGCTTAGGGATGATCTCCCTCAAGTCCTTCGAGACATAAAAAGCTACTTAAAAGGACAAAAGGTCATGACGCCATGACAAAGCTATGGCTGATGTTATGCTAAAGCTGCATGAAGGCAAGAAGGATGGAGGCTCATACTAGATTTCAAGAAACACGATCAAGGGCCACAATAGCTTATTCAAGACAACAGGCTTTAGTAGCATACAACAAGCAAACATCAAGAATCAATAGTTGGTGCTCATGTTAAAACTATGAGAAGTTTTGTTACACAAACTTTATCAACACAAGATGATGGACAACCCAAATACTGGCTCTACCATCGAAAGATCTCAAAACTGAAAAGACGAGAATATCAAAAATTCACCCAAGATGGTGGTCCACTAGAAAATGGTGGTTAAAGTACTCAAGAGTATCCCTTGCCAAGAAATTGGATGACCAAGGGAGGAGACACAAGAATTGATGAATTAAAAATCCACCCAAGATGGTGGTCCACTCTAAATGGTGGCCAAGTCCTCGTAGATTGCACTTGCCAAGAAATTGGATGACCAAGTGACGAGGCATGCAACTTAAGCCCTTATGAAACCCTATACGCCAAACAATTGGCACGACGTACCAAGGGATAAGGCACAAGTTATACTTTCAACTTCAAAAGTAACCGAGGAACCTGACTTTACAACCCTCGGAACTGACAAGTTATATTTTCAACTTTAAAAGTAATCGAGGCACCTGACTATAAGTCCTCAAAGTTATACTTTCAACTCTAAAAGTAACAGAGGCACCTGACTATAAGCCCTCAAACCCGATAAAGTTACACTTTATCTCTAAAAGTGGCGAACGTTATGCTTTATCCGACAAAAGCAAAATCTATTATTATTATCTTTATAAAATTTTTTGAAACGTTGTGCTTTTCGTTAAAAGCAATATGATTATTAATAAAAATGTCAAACTTTCACTTATACTTGAATATTCTTCGATTTTAAAAGTATGAATTCAAGTGTTAGTTTGCGAGAAATCGAAAAAAAGCAAGTTACTTAAAAAAAATTGCATGTTTACTCTCACTATTATGATTATTGTTGTCTTGGAGTATTAATTTGAATAACTTATGATTCGATGCTAAACATTGGGTCTTAAGGAAAAATTCAAGTTAAAGGCAATCAATAATGCTAAAGAAACTCTATTATGATAAATAAATGAGTTCTTTGATATAAGAAATAACAAAAAGCTACAAAAGGCCATACCTAGAAGTAAGGAGATCCAGCCCGGCACGAAAAGGAGAAATGTCAAGGCCAATAAGTTATTAACCTTACAACTCAGATATCTAAGTCCTCTGTTTATAGAGAACGGAGAGAAAAATTGTGCATCTCAAGAACAAAACTTACAAGTTGAGCTAATAAGAAGGTCTAGAAGGAGGCCTCACGAATATGTAGCCAATCAAGTATCTGTGGGAACCAAACTAGGAGACGCGTGAGACTTTTTTGACTGGAGGAAGAAACCTGGAAATCCCTCAAAGGAACAAGCTCTTTGGTTGGATTGAAGGAAGCTATAGTAGGAGCCACATGGGAAGCAATCATGATATTCATCGGGAGAGGGGCTGCACAAATCACAGGCTTAGATAATGCCTATAGCTCCATGACATCTTTGTTATTAGGTGGATAGCCAAGGTCACTAAAAGGCGAGGTGGCAGAATCAAGATGAAGAGAGTCAAATAAGGCGAGCCCCTCAACGGGCAAAGAAAGTAAAACATCGATGCCCCCACCCAAAGAACTAGCAACTGTACCCTCCTTGTCAGGTGAAGCCTCGGGAGAATCCTTCTAGGGAGGATGAAAATCAACAATAGGTTTCGAAGGATTCCCTATCGGGGGAGGAGGATTAACTGCCATAATAACATCAACATTAACATGGGTGTCACCGGTACCCTCCAAGTTGTCATGAGAAGATATTATATGTGGGCGTGAAGATGGAACTGTACTACCCATAGCAGGACCTAAGCCCACATCAAACATGGAATCGTCAACATTAAGGCTGACACGATCATTGTGAGGTGAGGAGGGCTCGACAACAATCATGTTATGTCAAGGAGGCTCACAAGTAATGGAGGTCGCCACCTCACTTGTCGTACCCATAAGAAATCCAATGGGAACCTCATCATCATCATCATTCTCGGTAATCTAAAAATAAGGATCCTCAGCTTTACTCTAGAACAAGTAACTCTCATCTCCCCGACAGCAGAGGATCATGGGGGAGGAACTCGAGGAAGTACCCGAGACGAAGTCTGAAAGGATTGTGTTACCATGAAATCATGAAGTATAACTGTCAGCCCGCTTGAAGGCCTCTATCAAGTATGCAACACACTCGGTATCCCTAGGATACAGACTGGATGGGCTACAAGAAACCGAAGCAACAACAAGAAGACTGTAAGATATATATAATCTAGAATAAGAACATAATTTGGAAAAAAGAAAAGGAAGCAGACATCCTCTAGAGTATAAGTGAATTCCCCCCAAACAGTAATGAATGTGCATGAAGAAAAGCATCAGCGGGAAATCAACAAAGTAAGGGTGTCATGATCCTGCTGGATACGTAGATCCCTACATAGCTGAAGGCCATACATAGCTGAATGCCCTACATAGTTGAATGCCCTACATGGCTGAATGCCCTACATTGCTGAATGTAGCGATATATGTGTTGCTAGATTTCACAATCAATAAAACACACGCAAGTATACGCGGTCCACAAGTAATATAAGATAAGTAAAGTGTCGAACCCACGAGGAATTATGTTAAACAATTACCAAATATCAATCGCATGTAAAATCAATCTAATTTAAACAATAACAATATGGTTTGTGTTTGTTGTTGATTATAACTAAAATAAAGACAATTTAGAAAGCAAGGTTTTACTAACACGGATAAAGTTCAATATAAAAAGGTCTAAGATTACAATATCCCCCAACTCTTCATTTAAACATCATACTCTCTCTTGTTTGGTAAATTAGAACATAAGAATTGCTATCCGAGAATTCACAAGTATATATAAGCCTCTCTCGATGGTCGAATACGTATTTCCTATTGTGGTGTATAGATATATTTCTATTCTACACACTAGCAAGAATCTCATATCAAGAACAATTAATAAGACACATGTCACGTAAAATCCCATTAACCATTCTATCAATTACCAACTTTCACAATAGAAATCATTAAACACGGATTCTCAATTGGATACATGTGGTGTTTAGGTATATGTCTATCTTAAATACAATCAAATTATCAACCCTAAAGAATAATACATAAGACTCACGTCATATAATCTCATACATTATCCATAAAGAATATCTAATTTTCACATGAATTCATAACTAGGTCTCAACTTATACTTCCTCTATCAATTCCATATAAGTTACCAAAGTAATTACGGGCCAAACAATTAATCCTTAAGCAAAGGTTATAAACTCCAATTCACAAAATGCCTAATTACCATTCAAGAGAGAGCATTCAACTTAAACTACAAGTTGGGTTCCATTGCAATCTTAGAAAGAAGAATTTAGTTCATATTAAATCTCAATAACATCATAATCTGATTATAGTACATGGTTGAAGTTACAAAATAAAAAAGAAGAACTAAAACATATGAAGACACACCCTTTTGTGATAAGAACCCCGAATTGGTATGGTGTAGTTCTTCTTCTCTAATCCTTGCTCTCCTATTTCGTGCTCCTAGCCTCCTTGGTTGATGAAATTCTGATAATCTTTTCTTTAGTTCCTTTGTTCTTCTCCTATTTTAGCTCCAAACCCTGGTTTTTTCCATGTGTGTAACCAAGCTTTAATAATGCAATACAAACTCCCTAGATGCCTGATAATTCCTCTCTCTCTCTCTCCTCATATTCCCGTTCCTGAATTTCCTCCACTAGTGCGCCACAAATGCAGAACAAACAAAGCAAGTCGCACCTGCAAAACGCCGCTCTCGCCCCGGCGAGAAAAACAACCTGGGGAGCTCGCCCCGGCGAGGTTTTAAGCCTTGGAGGCTCGCCCCGGCGAGGAAAATGGCCTGGGGGGCTCGCCGCGGCGAGGTCTCATGTCCTGCGGAAATTACACTTTTGCCCCTAGACTTGCTAAAAACCGCCACAATCGTCCACAACTGTTCTCTGCACAACAAAAGCATAAAACAAGTAAATAGATACTACAAACACCTAAGGATAGTAAAGAATTGAGTTCAAAAGATGACTAATTCGTAGGTATAAAACCCACTCATCAAATACCCCCAAACTTAAGACTTTGCTTGTCCTCAAGCAAAAACCACGGAAATGAAAAATACACAATGCAACTAATTAAATGAATGCATATGCATGAACTATAAGCCTAGAGCAGCCAAGATAAGGAAATCAAGCCTCAACAATCAGAAACAAATAAACAACAACATCTCAACTGTAGGACTATCAAAAATGAGACACGCACCAAATTTCGCCAAATGATTAACCCTTATGTGTGTGTGTGGTCCGAAAGACAGAGTACGCAATGATCACAATTCGATCTAAGAACTATAGTGCTCAAAAGAAGATAAAATAGTCAAAAACCACTACTAGCATCTCACATGCTCACTAGCTTTTATTTTCACACTCTATTTAGCTATTCTCTATAACAATCACCGAGTACGTTTTACGCTCCATCTCGATGATAGTTTTATTTACATCTAGATCTGTGCAATGTCTATCTTCATTAGGTTTTTCAATGTCACCCATGTAGCAAACTTTCCACCGATGACTCTCAAACCAGATGGTTTTAGGGCATCAAGCGTAAAACGCTCCAACGGGCTTACTTGTTCGAATGACAAAGGCCACAAAGATAAACTAGTCAAGATTTGCTCATATCTGTCTATATTTCATTTTCAATTATAACAAGCATTCAAGACAGACATCGAAGCAGTAAATAAGCATAAAATAAAATTTTTTTTTCGACTATCCTATCTTTTAATGAGCAACAACAGTTTCAAAGATTTGAACTTGCAATCTCACGTACTCAACAACACTGATATGTGCATTAGTAACTCAAAGGGTTAAAAATTTAAGAAAATTAGGCACGAGTTAACATTTCTAATATAGCATTTCGGATCCAAAGTGTTGAATATCTTAAAAAAAAATTATCACCATGTCATCATCGGCTCTCCTTAAGTGCGCTGCTCAAAAGCTTTCTAAATGCAAATAATTTTTTTTAAGAAGAATTTATAGAAAGAACAAAGCAGACGATGAATATGTACAAAGATCATCACCACAAATGACAATAACAGTAATAATCATTAATAGCAAGAAAAGTGATTTTGATGATATTATAAATGCTTAACTATAATAAAGATTTGAAACATACTACATGAATGCAAAACTACAACTACATGCAACATACTAAAATACTATAACTAAAAACTCTAAACACCCCCAAACTTGAAATAAACAATGTCCTCATTGTAGAAAAGATAAAGACATGAAGAACTGAGGACTTCCCTTGGATATCAATCGGCGGGGTGGTCACCCATCTCCTCGACGTCAGAGTCAGATGGTGGGAAAGGTGGTAGTGGCGTAGGCATGGGGAAGGGAAGTGGAGCTGCACCCGGGTACTGTGCTGCTAGAACCGCGCTGAAGCTGGTGGTGAAGTTCCACATGTGCTCCTGCCTCTCTGCTATGCGCTGATTCTGCCTCTCTAGCCTCTTAGCTCGTCTGTCTATAAGTAATTGGAGGCTGCAGATCTGAGAGCTGAACTTAGCCTTAGGCCGCGATGAACTAGCAGGCAACTGCACATCCTCCTCCTCCTCGGAGGTAACCACAATGATAAAGCCTCGGCCTCGAGGATGTGACTCGGCTCCGTCCCATACTTTGTACCTCGCGATCAGTCTGTGGTCGAGGATCTGTGATGGCTGCTGTGTGACCTCATCATCTCGCCACTGTAACCCCTGCCTATCTGCACAATCCACAAATGAGGGAGGGGTGAGGTAGTCCGCCCTGAACATTACCTCTCAGAAGCCGACGGATACTACCCTCAATGATGTTCCCTACATCAATCGAGAAATCCATGACAATAGCGTATAGTAACACTGCCTTCTCCTTCGAAACATCGCTCACGTGCTGGGATGACATGAGCTTGGCACTCAGGAAGGCGTACCAAATCTTTCCATACAGGCTGAGGTCCTTGCTAGGGAAGAGAGAAGCACCTCTTTCTCGCTTAGTGATCCATGTGGTACCTGGTTTGCACAACTCTGTTACAATCTTATCAAAATCAGGCTGAGAGCGAATGAACTCTGTGTATTGGCAGACTGCAGGAGGCACCAAGTTGTAGTAGTGATTAATAGCCTGTGCACTAAAGGGTACCCTCATCCCTCTAACTATGGCCTCAAAAGGCTGTCTGTCCTGAGCGTTGGCGTAGAACTCCTGTACCACTAGAACAACTGCCGGGTCGGGGTGGTGGGTGAAAGTGTCCCACACCCTCTCATCTATCTGCTCCCAAATCTCCCCGTCAACCCCCCTCTCTGGCCTGAGACCTCGCTCGGGAGTTAGAGCTTTACCCGTGATGAAGTCATCAAATCTGTCTGCTGCGTCGGCACTAACAAATTTACTGTGGTCATATTGCCTTGGTGGTGCGGAGGAGGATCCCTCAGTACGAGATCTCTTAGGAGGCATTGCAGCAAACAAACAGAATCTCCTTTTCAAAACTGACCCAAGCACTACTGATTTAGACTCACTGATAACTGAATTTCCCCCAAACTCGAATTTTCACAAACCAAAATTTCCTGCAAGAAGTCTCAATATGCACAAAATATATTCCCAATCCACCAGTTAAGCCAACACAAACTCAACTGGGTACGCAATGGCAACCAAATCAACAATGTGCAGATAAAGCAGTTTAAGATATGAACACTGACAATCCCAAATTGGTACTCACTGAAATCAATTCCAACTACTGATTACCCAGATGAAATCTCAACGATAATTAACTACCAGTAGCGCGAAAACAGTAGGAAATCAGTTCATCCTCATGTACCGGGCCTCTGTCAGTTGGTGGGTGTGAAGAATGAGGAAGTGCCTGCTTGAATTCGCAAAATTGCTGCTTGGATCCTTACTGAGATGTATTGATACTGAATCCCAGCCCCAATTCCTCAAAATGAATGACCAAGCTCTAGCGGCAACAATGGTGGTGACTGTCACTGGTGGAATTGAGTGAAACCCTAATTGGAGATGAATTTGTATGGAAAAGGGTTACAAGATCCTCAATTCAATTGAAATTGAAAGTGGCTTGTGTGCTAATGGTGAAATTCGACTGGTTTGGGTCGATTTGGAGGTAGGGTTTTAGGTTACAGAAGAATGGGAATGAAGGAGAATGGTGCAGGTTTGAACGGGAAAGGATTTTTAAGTTCTGCAATTCCGCGCCTCTCGCCGGGGCGAGAGAATTACTCATATTTTTCTCGCCGGGGCGAGAGATTCCCAGCCTAAAAACCTCACCGCGGTGAAGCAAAAATTTGATTTTTGAAAATTGAATACAGGGGATATGTTTGATACTTGCTCCCTGTATCCCTGCAACCTACAAAACATACATTAGAAACAATAGGCCAAAAATGACCCTCCAAAGTGACTTGGTGCTAAAAAAATCCAAAACTAACACACAATACACTAAATATGAAAAACTTAAAAACTAACTACCATGAAAATGCAATAATTAAGACACAATATTGAATCATAAAAAGATACAGAAGACGGTGGGTTGCCTCCCACCGAGCGCGTGGTTTAAAGTCCTCGGCCCGACTTCACATCCAGTCAAGGCTAATCGGCTAAAGTGATCGAGGTCTTCTGGAGAGCGAAGCTGCCACCCCAATAATGCTTAAGACGCTGCCCGTTAACTTTGAACGTCTCATCCAAATTATCACCATAGACTTCAACAGCTCCGTGCCGAAATGCATGCTTAACAATGAAAGGACCCGACCAACGTGATTTGAGCTTTTCGGGAAAAAGCCTCAATCTAGAGTTGTATAGCAATACCGCTTGGCCAGGCTCGAATTTTCTGTCAACAATCTTCTTATCATGCCACCTTTTTACCTTCTCCTTGTACAATTTTGAATTTTCATAAGCTTGCAGTCGGAACTCATCAAGTTCATTGAGCTGAAGAAGCCTTTTCTCGCCTGCAGCTGTGAGATCAAAATTCATCTTTCTAATGGCCCAGAACGCCTTATGCTCAAGTTCAACCGGGAGATGGTATGCCTTGCCATAAACAAACTGGTATGGTAACATACCAATGGGTGTTTTAAAAGCCGTTCTGTACGCCCACAGTGCATTATCCAGCTTTGTTGACCAATCTTTTCTTGTGGGATTGACGATCTTTTCCAGGATTTTCTTCACTTCTCTGTTGGAAACCTCAGCTTGTCCATTGGTCTGGGGGTGATATGCAGTAGCAATTCTATGAGTGACCCCATATTTTCCCAAGAGGGCAGCAAAGTGCTTATTGCAGAAGTGACTCCCTTCATCACTGATCATGGCCCTTGGAGTACCGAACCTTGTGAAGATATTCTTTTGAAGGAATTTCAGCACTACCTTGGAGTCATTAGTGGGAAATGCGGCTGCCTCCACCCATTTAGATACATAATCTACTGCCAAGAGAATATATAGATTGTTGAAAGAGGGTGGGAATGGCCCCATGAAGTCAATACCCCAAACGTCAAAGACTTCAACCTCTAAGATCATGTTTAACGGCATTTCATGTCGTTTAGAGATGTTCCCCATCCGTTGACATCTATCGCACCTTAGAACAAACTGATGAGCATCTTTAAACAAAGTTGGCCAAAAGAACCCTACTTGCAACACCTTAGTGGCTGTTTTCTCACCTCCGTAGTGTCCTCTATATAGTGAATCGTGACAGTGATGAAGAATGCTCTCAACCTCACTTTGTGGAACACACCTTCGAATCATTTGGTCCACACAATGTTTGAACAGATATGGCTCATCCCACATGTACCTCTTCACGTCATGAAGAAACTTTTTCTTTTGCTGCCACGACAAGTCCGGTGGGAGTGTGTTACTAACCAAGTAGTTAGCAAAATCAGCATACCAAGGAATTTCGCCTTGAACCACAAACAACTGTTCATCCGGGAAAGATTCATTTATTAGAACTTTGTCTTCCTTATCAAGACCCGGATTCTCCAATCTAGATAGATGGTCGGCTACTTGGTTTTCAGTTCCCTTTCTGTCTCGAATCTCCAAATCAAACTCTTGCAGCAATAAGATCCATCTAATCAATCTCGATTTAGCATCCTTCTTAGCAATTAGATATCGAATAGCTGAATGGTCCGTGAATACAACCACCCTTGTTCCAATCAAGTAAGATCGAAACTTGTCAAATGCATAAACTACTGCAAGCAACTCCTTCTCGGTAGTGGTGTAATTGAGCTGTGCATCAGTTAAGGTTTTGTTGGCGTAGTAAATAGCATGAAAAACCTTCTCCTTGCGCTGTCCCAAAACAGCCCCAATCGCATAATCACTGGCATCACACATCAATTCGAAGGGTTTTGACCAATCCGGAGCAATGATCACTGGTGCAGTGGTTAATTTCTTCTTTAAAAGCTCAAAAGCGATTAAACACTCTTCATTAAACTTGAATGACACATCTTTCTCTAGTAGACTTCATAAAGGCTTTGTGATCTTGGAAAAATCCTTAATGAATCTTCGGTAAAACCCCGCATGTCCCAGAAAACTGCGAATGCCCTTCACTGAGGTTGGTGGAGGTAAATTTTCAATTGTTTCAAGTTTTTCTCTATCCACCTCGAGACCCTTGGATGACACTTTATGCCCAAGTATTATCCCCTCTTGCACTATGAAGTGACATTTTTCCCAGTTGAGCACTAGATTAGTTTCCACACATCTCTTCAGTATTAGAACTAGATTTTCCAAGCAGTTGTCAAATGAATCACCAAACACTGAGAAGTCATCCATGAAAACTTCAACATTGCGTTCTACCAAATCTGAGAAAATAGCCATCATGCACCTTTGAAAAGTGGCCGGTGCATTACACAATCCGAATGAGACCCTTCTAAAAGCAAAAGTACCAAATGGGCATGTGAAGGTAGTCTTTTCTTGATCTTCTGGAGCAATAGCAATCTGATTATATCCCGAATATCCATCCAACAAGCAATAGTACTCATGTCCAGGTAGTCTATCCAACATTTGATCAATGAAGGGTAATGGGAAGTGATCCTTTCGAGTTGCTTTGTTAAGCCTCCTGTAATCCATGCACACCCCCCAACCAGTTACTGTTCTTGTTGGAATCAATTTATTATTCTCATTGGCTACAACTGTCATGCCCCTTTTCTTGGGTACACACTGAACTGGGCTCACCCACGCACTGTCAGAGATAGGATAAATTATTCCAGCATCTAACCACTTCAAAATCTCTTTCTTTACCACCTCCTTCATGATTAGGTTGAGTCTCCTCTGATGTTCCACAGTGGGCTTACTGTCATCTTCCATCAAGATTTTGTGCATATAGTAAGATGGGCTTATTCCCTTGATGTCGGCGATGGTCCATCCAATAGCAGATTTGTACTCTCTAAGAACCCGCAACAGCTTGCTTTCCTGAAACTCGTTAAGCACAGATGCAATAATAACAGGTAAAGTAGCTGAATCACCTAAATATGCATACCTGAGATGGTTAGGCAAAGGTTTTAGCTCAAGTGATGGAGGTGTCTCAAGGGATGGTTTCAACCGATCTGTAGCATTCTCAGCATGCTCAAGAGATTCAAACGGGATTTGAAACTTGCTTCCCCGTGGCACTGTATCCAAAATCTGCAGATATTCAACCAAATCTGGATCATCCATGTCAAACTCTCCCAGAAGTGCAGTCTCTAATGGATCATTGTTCAACACATTCATAAACTCATCATTTACAACTCGGTCGATCACATCCACTTGAAAACATTCTTCCTTATCCGAAGGAAATTTCATGGCCTTAAATACATTGAAGGTCACTTCTTGATCCTGAAACCTCATAGTGAGCTCTCCCTTTTACACATCGATTAAAGTTCTTCCAGTGGCTAAAAATGGTCTCCCCAGAATAATAAGAATGTTTTTATCTTCCTCAAAATCTAAGATGATGAAATCAGCTGGGAAGATAAACTTATCCACCTTAACAAGAATGTCTTTAACAATTCCCCTTGGGTATGTAACCGACCTATCGGCAAGCTAAAGAGAAATGTTTGTAAGCTTTGGTGCATGAAGCCCCAACTGAGTATACACGGATAATGGCATGAGATTAATACTAGCACCCAAGTCATACACACATTTGTTGAATGAAAGGCTGCCAATAGTACACGGTATAGTGAAGCTGCCTGGATCTTTCAACTTGGGGGGTAGCTTTCTTTGCAACACGGCACTACATTCCTCCGTCAAAGCTACTGTCTTAAAGTCATTTAGCCTTTTCTTCCTAGATAGAATTCCTTTCATAAATTTGGCATAGCTAGGCATCTGTTCTAAGGCCTCTGCAAAAGGAATGTTAATTTGTAGCTTCTTGAAGACCTCTAGGAATTTGGCAAACTGTTTATCTAACTTTTGCTTTTGCAATCTCTGAGGGAAAGGTACGGGTGGATACACTTTTGGAGTAGGCTCAACACTAGGTTTATCTGTGGTATCTTTTTGCTCTGACTCAGGTGGTACACTGCTGTCCATTTCCTTAGAAAAATCAGCATTGTTCAAGTCCGGAGGAGAGCTTGAGTGGGCTGCCCCCTTTTGCAATTCGGGCTCCTGTAAGGTTTGTTTACCACTTCTGAGAGTTACTGCCTGACATTCCTCTTTCCCATCTCTTCTTGGATTAGTCTCTGTGTTACTAGGAAGAGATCCCTGGGGTCTATTTGACATCAAACTTTCCATCTGCCCAATTTGATTTTCCAAAGCTTTTAGTGCTGCTGCTTGGTTTTTAATCAAGATATCTTGGTTAGCCATGTGTTTCAATATCAACTCCTCAAAATCTGATTTTCTCTCTGGTTGTGATTATGAGGTTTGAGCTGTATGATGTTGTGGCTGATTTTGGAACCCTGGTGGATGGTGTGGCTTAGGAGCTTGCTGAAAATTTTGATTGTTGCTCCATGAAAAGTTAGGATGGTTCCTATTTCCAGCATTGTAAGTGTTTTGGTACTGTTTCGGCTGTCTCTTGTAGCTACTTACAAACTGAACTGCCTCGTGGTCAAATGGGCATTGGTCGTTGGCATGTGTCCTTGCACAAACTTCACAAATAATAGCCACTTGTTGCACTTTTGAATCCGTCAAGGCATCAAGTTTCTTTGACATTGCTGCCATCTGAGCTGCTAAGGATGTGATGGCATCCACCTCTAATACTCCGGCTACCTTTGGTTGACTCATCCTATCAGTAGGCCATTGGTAGTTATTTGCAGCCATAACCTCCAATAAATCAAGTGCTTCCCCATAATTTTTAGCTATAAAAGATCCTCCCGCAGCTGCACCTAAACTAGACCGATTGTGAGATCCTAATCCATTGTATAAGATATTCAATTGCATCCATGGAAGGAATCCATGATGTGGGCATCTCCGAAGCAAATCTCTAAATCTTTCCCAAGCTTCATACAATGATTCTCCATGATGTTGTTCAAAGGTTGCAATTTCATTTCTCAATCTAGCAGACTTTGCAGGAGGGAAGAACTTTGCCAAACATTTTTGTGCTAAGTCTGACCATGTAGTGATGGATCCCGGTGGTAATGAGTGAAGCCAACTCTTAGCTTTATCTCTCAAAGTGAACGAAAAAAGTCTAAGTCTCAAAGCATCATCTGTCACTCCAACAAATTTGAAAGTATCACATATCTCAATAAAGCTCAACAAATGCTCATTAGGGTTGTCATTAGCCAAACCCCAAAACTGTAACGAATTTTGCACCATTTGTATTGTTCCCGCTTTGATTTCAAAGGCATTTACAGTTATTGCCGGTCTTATGATACTAGACTGTAAATCACTTATCTACGGCATTACATAGTCTCTCAATGTTTTTTGTTCCTCTGCCGCCATAGTTTCTTGATTGTTAGAATCCCTTATTCTTTCTCTTCTTAGTCTTCGGGTATTTCTCTCGATCTCGGGATCGTAAGGAAATAACTCAAGACTTTGTGATCGGCGCATATAATTCAAGGGTACCTACACAATCAAGCGAATAAAAATTAAAAACAAGTCTAAATTAAGATCAATTCAACTATAATCAATATTGGTAAAATTATTGTAAAATAATTCCCCGGCAACGGCGCCAAAAACGTGTTGCTAGATTTCACAATCAATAAAACACACGCAAGTATACGCGGTCCACAAGTAATATAAGATAAGTAAAGTGTCGAACCCACGAGGAATTATGTTAAACAATTACCAAATATCAATCGCATGTAAAATCAATTTAATTTAAACAATGACAATATGGTTTGTGTTTGTTGTTGATTATAACTAAAATAAAGACAATTTAGAAAGCAAGGTTTTACTAACACGGATAAAGTTCAAGATAAAAAGGTCTAAGATTATAATATCCCCCAACTCTTCATTTAAACATCATACTCTCTCTTGTTTGGTAAATTAGAACATAAGAATTGTTATCCGAGAATTCACAAGTATATATAAGCCTCTCTCGATGGTCGAATACGTATTTCCTATTGTGGTGTATAGATATATTTCTATTCTACACACTAGCAAGAATCTCATATCAAGAACAATTAATAAGACACATGTCATGTAAAATCCCATTAACCATTCTATCAATTACCAACTTTCACAATAGAAATCATTAAAAACAGATTCTCAATTGGATACATGTGGTATTTAGGTATATGTCTATCCTAAATACAATCAAATTATCAACCCTCAAGAATAATACATAAGACTCACGTCACATAATCTCATACATTATCCATAAAGAATATCTAATTTTCAAATGAATTCATAACTAGGTCTCAACTTATACTTCCTCTCTCAATTCCATATAAGTTACCAAAGTAATTACGGGCCAAGCAATTAATCCTTAAGCAAAGGTTATAAACTCCAATTCACAAAATGCCTAATTACCATTCAAGAGAGAGCATTCAACTTAAACTACAAGTTGGGTTCCATTGCAATCTTAGAAAGAAGAATTTAGTTCATATTAAATCTCAATAACATCATAATCTGATTATAGTACATGGTTGAAGTTACAAAATAAGAAAGAAGAACTAAAACATATGAAGATACACCCTTTTTATGATAAGAACCCCGAATTAGTATGGTGTAGTTCTTCTTCTCTAATCCTTGCTCTCCTATTTCGTGCTCCTAGCCTCCTTGGTTGATGAAATTCTGATAATCTTTTCTTTAGTTCCTTTGTTTTTCTCCTTTTTTAGCTCCAAACCCTGGTTTTTTCCATATGTGTAACCAAGCTTGAATAATGCAATACAAACTCCCTGGATGCCTGATAATTCCTCTCTCTCTCCTCATATTCCCGTTCCTGAATTTCCTCCACTAGTGCGCCACAAATGCAGAACAGACAAAGCAAGCCGCACCTGCAAAACGCCGCTCTCGCCCCGACGAGAAAAACAGCCTTGGGAGCTCGCCCCGGCGAGGTTTTAAGCCTTGGAGGCTCGCCCCGACGAGGAAAATGGCCTGGGGGGCTCACCGGGACGAGGTCTCATGTCCTACGAAAATTACACTTTTGCCCCTGGACTTGCTAAAAACCGCCACGATCGTCCACAACTGTTCTCTGCACAACAAAAGCATAAAACAAGTAA
Organism: Aralia elata; assembly: GCA_034770075.1. Taxonomy (NCBI): domain Eukaryota; kingdom Viridiplantae; phylum Streptophyta; class Magnoliopsida; order Apiales; family Araliaceae; genus Aralia; species Aralia elata. The sequence goes on from CM068385.1 coordinate 95,116,910, forward strand.
ATAGATACTATAAACACCTAAGGATAGCAAAGAATTGAGTTCAAAAGATGACTAATTCGTAGGTATAAAACCCACTCATCAATATGCCCGTGCTCTTTAGTATAGTCTTATACTCAACATTCCCGAGGATCTTGTCAATCCAATGTTGCCATCTTTGAAGACGGCCAGATGAGTCAGACAGGAAGCGAAAGGGACTAAAGAGTATTCTTGTTTCTCCATGCACATGCGGGGAATGCGACCGGAATGGGGGAAGTCGTCCCAACCTCCGCAAGTCGCGACATAAAGAAACAAGCCTTCTTTCTCTGGTGAAGGAAAAGTTGTGCGATCGTAAATCCGGACTTGCTCCCAAAAAGTGTCAAAAAGACCCAAAAAGGGGATCTTTTCCCCAATCATTGACGAAGGGAGTTACCCTGGAAATCTTCAAGTCTTTAGAGCATCCAATAGACGAGGCCTGCAAATAAGGAAGACTCCACATAAGGGTACTAAGGATGTCAAGTAAAGTATATGAACTTGAGTATACTTATCATGGCAAGGGGAGAATCTGAGATTTGCACTTGAGAATACCTGAAAAGAAGAAGAAATGAAGTCAGAGAAGGATCCAAATCACAACTATGAAAGAAAAATAAGATTTGAAATTTTTCCAAAAAACTTCGGACAGCTAAAATGCATCCTTCGGAGCCATTTTTTGGGTTATTTTGGTATGCGTCATGGCCGTTGGCGATGAGTTTTGAAGTGCTCGTCGATACGGTCGTTTTGGTGACATTTTTTTCTAGGGTTCGGCCCCTAGGGTTCGGCCCCTCTAGGGTTCGGCCCCCTAGGTAGTTCGGCCTCCTGCAAAAAAAAATTTGTTTGGCTTAATTTTCCCTATAGGGTTCGACCCCCTAGGGTTCGGCCACCTATAGGGTTCGGCCCCCTAGGGGGATTTCTTTTGTGTTCTTTGGAAATTCTGATGCTTCACAAATCAATTTTTCAGAACGGATGTTTCTTTATCGCAATAAATATTGTGTTTTTCTTTATTATCCGAGGGAACCCTATCGATATATAATCCACGTAACGGGGCTCGAAAGACAAAAGAAAAGCTACAATGACCTGAAAAGAAACGTAGGAGAAGCAAGTCAAGAAGAAATTCGGAAAAAAGTACTCAAATAAATTGAAAAATTGAAAGAAAAAGAAGAAGGAAAGATGACCCTATGGGGTTCAACCCTTAGGATTCGGCCCTATAGGGGTGAAATTGCTTTCTTACCTCTTTCCCAAGATGAAGAACGTTTGTTTGACGACTTCTTGGTGATCTTCAGACTTGAAGGAGGAGAGAAAATGCCAAGACAAAAAATTGCACGATGAAAAGAAAAGCTTAAGTGACTTGAGAGATGTATATATTCAAACTGCATGCTTGCAATAGCAAAGGAAGCAACCTTTATTTTCCTCTTCAAGAAGATTTCGAAATATAAAGATAAGTTTATTTGGGCATACTTCTGAATAAAAATATATATTTTCGAAATTTGTTTATATTTGATATTTTAATGGAATTTCGAAATATATATATATATATATATATATATATATTTGATATCTGATATTTTATTCCTAACAATAGGAAAATTTCGAAATTAGTATATATATATATATATATATATATATTGAATATTTGATTTTCTTAAAGAAAAAGATCTTGCTTTATAAAATTCTAATAAAGGAATATTTTGTTTCCAAATAATAAAATGAGATTTGATTATTGAATTTTATTTAGTGATATCTGATGATCTTCCTTGTTTTAATTCTCAGAAAATAAGGAAATAAATAGTGAGCAAGATGTGGAAGCTTTCAGATGATCTACCAAGAGGTCCAAGGAAGAGCCATTCTAGGTTTTGCCTTCCTAGGGTTTAACCCTAATGGTTTGGCCCCTAGGGGTTCTCTCTTCTAGAATTCTTGTGTTCAAGACTTGAACAAGTAGAGTCACACAAAATCATTCAAAAACTTAGAGTATTTTGCACGAACGTCTCTCAGGAATCGTGACTCTCGCGCAGGGGGCAAATGTAACGCCCCCAAAATTGAAACTATTTCTATTCCCGACCTTATGCGTTAAATACTATCTTAATTCAGCTTTACATCATACTAAGATGAAATAATAGCCGAAAATGCGGATTATTAAACATTTTCTATCTTCTTTCTATTCCCTGAATCGCAACCTTTACGATTCCCTATATTCCATAAGCGTATTAGTTTTACGATCCATATTATCAAAGTAGAAATGAGTATGTACAATTCATTCTCAATACCAAATCTTTCTTATATAATAAAATCCTTATACAACTTTATATTACAAAGCAATCACCACAATACAATCTCATTTCAAAGCAAACATTCTTTCTTTATTGAATATTTCAAATTGTATATCCAAGACTATTAACTTCTAATTTAAGAAAGTATATCCTTTTGCATGTCGTCCAATCTTCATTGTTCGGATAGCAAGTAATAATGTCTTGTATCATAAACCTGTAAAAATTTATTTTTGCAAGATTGAGCTTGACAGCTCAGCAAATCTAACAGTTTTCATGCCGCATATAGCACATAATTTCATGATCAGTGTATATATCATAATCATGCTAATATATCATACATGTTGTATTTCACATATCAACTATAACGATTGAGTTACATAACTCAATCATCTCAGTCATAGTTTGACAGCTCATATCGCATCATATGTAATACAACATACTTATTGTAGTACAGTTTACAAACAATCAATATCAAGTTCATATAGCACATAGGAACTGAAAGATTTGTCTCAGTTTGCGTTCATCGCTATATGTTCAACAAACGTCCACAATTCCACTTCTATAATTTGTCGGTGGATAATAGTCCTATATTTCCATCTGTCGCACGACCTATGTATTACAAGTCGGTTATATCACAGTTATCAATTCTATATAAGATTTTAATAGACTTTAAGAATTAACATAGTAACCTCTATTTCATCATATGCTCGTAGGTACTTTTAACACACAATATTTTTAACACACAATACACTCAATACTTCATTTCAAAATTTTAACTTCTTTTCATAGACAGATTTGAACATCTGACATGTAAACATGTCTATAAATCATAACTAAAAACTTAAATAACAGCTTCAATCCTTCATAATCTTATTCTCTTAAGATTTTATCAAGATCATAAGTTATATATTAGATTGCTTTTCTTTAATCAACCTCCAAATTGATTTACTCGTTCTATAAATAAGTGAATTTGACCTTCATATGTTTAAGGTTTCAATCCATAAAAAGTATTTATATATATACATCAAAGTTCCCTTCATGTATTAATGTACCCCAAAAATTTAAAACCCACATCTTTTACAGCAAAAATATACTAAGCTATATAATTCTTCATAAGCTAACCAATGAAACACTAGTATAGTGAGAACAGAAGATCTGCTAAACACAAAAAGGTAACGTGTTATTAAAATTTTCTAATGAAGCAAATTGACATACTACAAGAAGTTCAACCCTCTCTTATTAAATTTATTGAAATAATATATCATTTAGTAGCAATATCTACAAGCAGTGTTTCTTTTCTTATTTCAATGTCCAATTTAATTCCTTCATAAGTAAAAATTTGGTATCTCCATTTTCATAAATTTCTGCCTCACTTGCCATTCAAAGATGAATCTACTGATTTAACCTCAGTATTCACTAGCCTCTTTCTTGCTAAACTCAAATTCACAAACTCATACACAAATTACAACAGGCTCTAATCCTCTATCATGCATTTCATCAAATACCTTTTGTGCTTCTTGAATTGCCCTCTCAAACCGATCCTCCAGATGTAAACTACCCTTCTACAAATTCCATTCAAAATAACATTATAAGTAACCACATTAGGCTCAATCCCACGATCCACCATCTCTTTAAAAAAAATTGATCAGCCATCTTACCCTTATTTATCTTACACCACCCATAATTTTTATGGTTGGCTTTGATCATACGTTTCATTAAAAGAATACAATCTTTGTTACTGCTGCTTCGAATTTGATGGATGTGATTATTGATAAATTAGTGCTTGTAGCTATGAGTGCATACCAGGATTTGTAGACAGTTGGGAATCAGATCAGAGAATTGACGGGTAGTGGGTCTGGATGCGTAGCATCACATCCTTTACCAAATTATTGCTCAACATTTCTCTTGCTACCTCTTTTTGCTATTCGCAATTGGAAAGAAAAGCGGAGAAATTGGAAAATTTTACTCGGAATTTAACATTAGTTTTTCTATTTGGAACGGAAGAGAGAAAGAGAAGTGGAGAGCTATGTTTATGAGCAGCTTACTTATTTTTTTATTGTAAATATATTGCTTAGTGACTTTGTATTGCTTAATTGAACAACACGTCATGCTTCCATTTATATTACTCAGCATGCTTACTTATAATTTGTTCCAGCACTATTTTTTTTATTTCTTTTTAACTTGTCAGCCTATTTAGTCACTTAGGAGTTCATGGTGGTCCACCATTATTTGATTCATAATTACTTTTTCTCTTTTATGCTGACAGCCCCAAAAGCTTACACATCCTACTAAAAATTGACTTAGCACTTAATTCTTAACATATCTCCCTTTTATTTATATATATATATATATATATATATATATATATAGACACACACACACACACACATTCATGTATTCTAATTACATGTATTTCCATTAATCCAACTTAAATATTTATACATTTTATAATTATGTATAAAATCATCCCACTAATTAAGGAATTAATCCATAATTAGTGTAACACTTTGTGTGTAACAAACGTTACATTAAAAGATAACTTACTTAATTTATACAATTAATATTGTATAATTAAATTAAATAAAAATTACTCCTTTCCATAAATTGTTTCAACACAATTTATTTATATTAGAAATATATAATTTAATATCCTTTGTACTTATCGCATTAAGTATTATGCATATTAAATATACATGATATATTTTAAATATTATGACAAAATATCCATAAATCTTTTCCATAAGAATTGAAGCTATACATTAAATAAAAATAATTTATTTAATGAAATAATTTTTCTATACTAAAATAATTTAATTCCATAAATAATTTTAGTTCTCTTTATTCCATGTAACAGACCAATTAAAATAGTTAATATTCAATTAACTATTTTAATTTACTTATTTAATATATACAACAAATTTTGTATATTTAAATTTAATCATCTTCTTCTTCTTATAAATTATCTTCAACAATTTATTGGTATTCATTAAATATATTGCTTTAATATATTTAACCACAATTTAAATATTACCTTAATCCACCAATTTAATTAAGTGAATTAATTAACTTGCTCATGAAATTTAATTCATAACGAATTCATTACAAGACTTTATAATCAAATTATATTATTTCATAATATAATTTAAATTTAATCTCCATCTATAAATTACTTCTAACAATTTATTTACATTATACTCCTATTAAAATAATTTAATATTATAAATTATTTTAAGTTGCTCATTAATAGATATAAAAGTTTTGTATATTTAAAGCTATCCGCCTCTTTAAATAAATTGATTCCCACAATTTATTTACATGAAATAATAAATATATAATAATAATAATAAAATTTTGTTATTCACAAAAATCACATATTGCAAAGCACGTATTGACTTATGCAATATAATCTCTCATATCATATCGTCAAATAACAATTTTATTTATTAAATTCTTATTTTAATATTTTTCGAAAATTCGGGTCGTCACAGCAAATGTGGGCCCAAGTGCATATTAGGGTTCACATGACCTAATTGAAATAAATATACAAATTAGGGTTTACAAAAACCTAATTAAATGTACAAATTAGGGTTCATGTGATCTAATTAAATGAACAGATTAGACGGAAATAAAGGTGCTAGACCCGGGGAAGTCTCCACGTGTTCCAAGGCAGAAGATTCGTGGATGCGACCCATTTTGAGAATTGATTGAGGGATTGGATTGGTGGCTAGAAAAACAGGGCAATTTGGGCGTTACATTGATGATTAAAGGGCATTTCTAGAATTTCTCCTTTAAAACATGAGTAAAGGGTATTTCGGGAATTTCTCTTAAAACATGTGTTTGACATGTGACTATTCCCCAGGAAAGCTCTATAAATAGCCCCTCTATTCTGAGAAAAGGGGATCGCTCTCAAGACATTACACTTAGACTCTTGGAAGCTCGTTACACTTGAAACTCTCTCTCAACTCAAAGACTCAAGAAGGCTCTTAGAATCCGTGCTACCCTAACCCGGTTTCCGGATTCTGAGAGTTCTGCCACGTGTCATTGGAGTAATTGTCCACCTGTTCTTCCCCTCTTCAGTCAATCAATCAATTCCGTGCTCTTCGTGAATTTCTCTCCTTTCCAGTTAACACGAAACCCTAACCCTAGTAAGGCGTAATTTCTTTGCCCACACAATAGAAACTCGTACAGATTATTTTTTGGAGACCTGAAAGATATGATTGTGATGATAAAAGAAGCCAAATCCAAACCCATCAATCTCTCTGATGATATTATCCCCCGCATCATTCCCCTCAACTATAAAACCATCCAAACCTATGGTATGTAATTATTGTCACACAAGTTCTAGCTTGATTCATAATTTCATATAAATATTAATTGCTATTTTTTCATCCAAAAAGAAGAAGAAGAAGAAGAAGAAGAAGAAGAAGATTTTTATTATGTTTGAGTTTTATTCCTCCCCAAAAGATAAGTCCTATTTTATTTTTAGATTTTTTCTTGTATTTTTATAGACATAAAATTTTGTCATTATTTCATTGTTGTTTTTAGGACTAAGCTACATATCTACATGCAAACTCTATCCTCTATCCGACACACAAAAAGAGTCTATATTTTTTGACTTTTTATAGTCACTTTGTCAAATTCTTAAAGTCAATAGTAACATAAATTTATTTCATTTTAATTAATACAATCATAATTATCATAAAATATGTAAAAAACATTAATAATTATAAAAATATTTTATTGTTTTCAAAACTTATATGAATTATCAAATTAATTTTTAAATTTAAGATTACAAGAATCTACCTCAAAAAGTAAAAAATAAGATTATTTCTTCTTTTAATTTCTAGCAAGTTTGTGGATTTTGAATAACAAGCTTATCAATCTCGTGCGAAGTACGGACGATATAAAAAATAATTTATCATATTAATTATTAAAATAATCAATTAAATATAGAATAAATATTTAATAAGGACTTTTAGAAGATGGTTGTACTTGTTAAATTATTAAATATTTATTTAAATAATAAATTATTGAATTATATATTATAGGTTTCTTCGACAATTATAAAGCTAAACATTTAAATTGATTACATATTTATTTAGTTATAATTATGCAAAAATAATTATTTTTATTTAATTTAATTTTGTAATGGAATTTTATATTTCTGTGTATATTCACAAAATTTACATGAAATTTTAATCTGAATAGAACTATGAAACTCAAGTTTTAATAAATTTTAGTTTAATTATAACAATTGGTTAGTAACCAATCCACTATAATTTTCCAACTAATTTTACAGTTATTATGTTTTTGAAAAATCACATATTTCAAAAAAAATTAATTATGTGATTATGCAAAATTTCGAGTTTTAATGGATTTAATTTAGTTAGAGCATCAATTTAATAATAAAATTCACGACTAATATTAATATAATTAAATCGTGTGACATGTTAATAGATAATTTTGATATCTTAATATCTTAATAAAAGTGTAATAATAAAATTATTTTGCATAAAATTTGTAATGATATATTATCTCAGTGATATAAAAGCTTGCAATAAATTGGTAGAACCAAAGAAAAGAAATTTCTTTTCCTGTTATAGATAAAATAAAAAAAAATAAAAAGATGCTTTTGTTTTTTTTCTAACAGGTTGGGATTTCTCTTAATTACTTTACAATTTTGGATACTACTTACATTAATTTGAATAGGAAATATAAAGGCTAAATAAAAAATTTGTAAAATAAAAAATTGGTAAAATTATGTTTGTGCTTTTAATTATATAGTTGATAGTTGATTAAGTAGCCATCTTCTACAGACGGACACTTGATTGCTGCCCTAATCAAGACTTTTTGTTCAAATCTAATTATTTTTGTTATATTCTTTTAAACTTTAGAAATTTAAAAGCAGCCCCTTGATCTGAAAAGTTGAATACAACATCTACATAGCAAATATTATGACGGCCTATATATATGATTTCCTTTAAAGTTAGTTAGGTGCATGCTACACTGTTATTGCTGGAAAGAACTCATTTTTATGGCTTGGACCAAAACCAGTGGTCCATATTATGGATCCTGATCATATCAAAGAAGTCTTGACCAAGTTTTATCAGTTTCAAAAGCCAAGGGATAATCCTTTAACAGCATTGCTTGCAACTGGACTAATAGATGCTGAGGGTGACAGATGGGCCAAACACAGGAAACTCATCAACCCTGCTTTCCATTTTGAGAAATTGAAGGTCATCTCTAATCCTAATTAATTATCTTGTTTCTTCTAAATAGTTCAAACTTTTAAGGTTGAAGAAAGTATATTTAGATGTAATGTCAAGACATGTAGTTTTTTAAGTTTGATGTTGATATTATACTATATTTTTTTTAAAAATTTCCTTGCAGAATATGCTGCCTGCCATTTATTTGAGTTCGAGTGAGATCATGACCAAATGGGAAGAGATTGTTTCTACAAAGGGGCAATTTGAGTTGGATGTATTGCCTTACTTAGAAACTTTTACAAGCGATGTTATTTCGCGTACAACATTTGACAGTAGCTATGAAGAAGGAAGAAAGATATTTCAACTCCAAAGAGAACAAGCTGAGTTATTAATTCAAACTTCACAAACAATATACCTCCCTGGAATGATGTCAAGATATCTCTTGGGATACATAAGGAAAAATTCTAGTGATTCCTTAATTTTTCCATTTTTTACGTTTATATATTAAGCTTGGTAATTGTAGATTTTTGCCAACCAAAAGAAACAAAAGGATGAAAGAGATTGCCAAAGAAGTGAAACTTGCACTAAAGAGTATCATCAACAAGCGTTTGCAAGCAATGGAAGCTGGAGAATCTAGTCATGATGACTTATTGGGTATATTATTGGAATCCAATTCCAAAGAAATTAAACAACATGGTAATAAAAAATTTGGAATGACTGTAAATGAGGTTCTTGAAGAGCGTAAACTATTTTATTTTGCGGTACAAGAGACAACTTCAAATTTACTTGTGTAGACGATGATTTTATTAAGTCAACATCAAGATTGGCAAAAGCGTGCTAAAGAAGAGGTTTTGCAGGAGTTTGGAAACAACAAGCCCGATCTTGATGGATTAAATCACCTTAAAGTCGTAAGTTTTTCTTTATATACTAATGTTCAAGAAAACATGTGGACATATCGAATTTCACTCCAAAATCGTATTTCACTTTCATGTTATTAAATTTTAAACTACTAAAAAAAAAATCTTGTCTCATGGAACTATGGAAGGTTTACATATATTCCACACTATTAATTAAGTAACAGACTTATTTACGAACCGCCACAAATTACCTTTGTTTGTTGCAAATTAAATAAGCAAGTCACTATTGAACCAATTTTTTGCAGTGTAATTAATTAGTTTCAAATAAAATGTAACAATTTGCATATTATTAAGTAACGAAATTTTGAAAAGGTTACACAGTTAAATTTTATTATTTGTTTAACAAGTAAATATGATTTTGCTTGAGGTTCTAAGATTGTACTCGCCGGTAGTTTTACTTGGTCGAACTATACATGAAGAAATAAAATTAGGAGGAATATCTCTTCCGGCTGGAGTGTTTGTTCAATTACCCATTGTTGGGTCCTGGGTTCGGGATGCCCGACCCGACATGGTACACCCGACCCGGTGTGTGGATTCGGGGTTCAGTGAAGTGATCTAGTTAAGGAAGTTATTTCCTAACTAAGTTGACTTTGATTCAGACTGGAGCATTTATTATGATTTGGTTGATGGGGACAGATGCTTTTATCCTGTCATGTGGGACCAGGCGTGATGATGATATGTGGAGGTATATATACAGAGCTTCTTCCTTGAATTCAAAGGTAATGCAAAACTAAACACTAAACTGCAAACCTCCATTGTTATCAAAACCTTGATACAGCCTATACTAATTCTCACGCCTGAGCTATCCCCCGGCGGCAAAACCGCCCGGAACTCTGAGTGTGGTATCGTTATTGTGCAGGATTAGCGCATTTTTAGTGATTGAGGTGCGCAGACGAATCTTGGCGTTAACATTGGCGCTAGAAGGAGGGCCTTTAGTGTTAGTTCTCAGTCACTGTTAAAGCTAGAAAATAGATATGGTGAATACAGCCCATAATGGAGGTGAAGGATCAGCCGATTCTCACACGCCGACGCGCAGGTCGGTGTTGGACCGACTCAGATCGTCGGCCAGGGAGAGGTTGGGGCCAAGGGGCCAGCCTAGGGCTCCTTTGCAAGTCCAGTCTGCCCCGGTTCGGCGTCGTCTGTTTCATACTAACCAACAGACGCCTGAACCGTCAACTCACATGGCTGCCAACCTGCCTCGAACCCTTGTCTATTCAGGCAGTAATGCCGATCATGGGGATAAACAACAATGGATCCTGACCCAACGTAGGGCAAAGGACCAGGAAGTAATGGAGGCCTTACGCCAGCAACAACGAGAAATAGCTGAGCATTTTGCAAGGTTGGAAGGACAGGAAGAGGTTTCATCGAGCCGACCTCCTGGCCGACAACACACTAATCGGAACCAGTCCAGGACTAATCGTTCGGATGGTTCTGAACCAGTTCGGAGCAGGCGATAGAGCCGCTCCCCGGTTCAGAGCAGGCGACAGAGCCGCTCCCTAGTTCGGAGCAGGCTAGATAGTCGCTCCCCAATCCGCAGCAGGCATCAAAGCCCTTTGCGCCTGATGAGCAGGCATCAGAGCCGCTCCCCCGATCGCAGAAGGCACAGAAGCCGCTCCCAGGACCGAAGCAGGCCCAGGAGCCGCACTCCGGATAGGAACAGGCGGGTAGGCCGTTCTCGAGACGAAAATGTTAATGAAAGAAGGGGATCCGGATCGGGTGGCAGGCCTCGGTCGCCACCCCGAAAGAGCGAAACCGATCCCGTTGTTATACGATTGGCTGAGTTAGAAGAAAAACTAGTCGCGGTAGTTCAGGCCAAGGAGTTGCCGAATATATCAAATTCACCTTTCACCAGGGAGATCGAGTAGGTCAAAGCAGATAAGACCAAGAAAATGCCCCCTCTAGACTCTTATGACGGTACCGGCGATCCCTATGATCATACTCACGGATATAATCAAGTGATGAATTATTATGATCACCCGGATGCTGCCAAGTGCCACATGTTTGTCACCACTCTGAAGCTTGCAGCTCAGGAATGGATGGTGTCCCTTCCCCCGAACTCTATTGGATCGTGGCAAGACCTAAGTGATAAGTTTCATGCACGATTTGGGAGCAATAAGAAGAGAGGAAAGCTAACCACTGCTCTGACCCAAGTAAAACAGAGATCGGGGGAGAGTTTGGGTGAGTATATGAAAAGATTCCGCGACATGGCTGGTACTGTGACTAGTTTGAATGTACAACAATCAGTCGGATTCTTCACTACGGGTCTGGATGCCACGAAGTCGAAAGATTTGTGGAAAGATCTCATTCTTAACCCACCAATGGATTTAGCTTAAACCTATGGTCGAGCTGAAGGACTTATCACCATAGAAGAAGCATACAAAAGCTTAAATCCTCAGGATCGGTATGAGGATAATTCAAAACCGAAAGATAGGAATTACATTCCTCGGCCCAGCAGCCAACCGAAAGGCAACTTCTATGGTGGAACTGGGTCGAGAAATGGTCAGGGAGGGGCTAATTCAGGAGGTGGCAGACCGCCTTTCCCGAAGAAGAATGTGAATAAGGTATACATCCCTCTCACTAAAGATCGGGCGAGGATTCTTGAGGAGATTAGAAATCAACCCTCATTTGAACCCTGTCCGACCACAACCCGATCCCACCGGGGCAACCCTAGCCGTTATTGTGAATATCATTAGACATCCGGTCATGATACGGAGGATTGCTATAACCTAAAGAATTTGATAGAGAAGAAAATCCAAAATGGTGAACTGGTGCAGTATGTAGTAGGTCGACAGGATTCTAGTTCGGAAGGCCGAAGAGGGTCAAACCGAGAAAGACGTCTTGAGGCACCACCTCCGCCAAACCCTCCACGAAATTGTGTTGATGTCATCACAGGAGGAACATTCGGGAAGAAGGTCGGGAAGAAGAGGAGGGGGCTGATGGATGCCGTGTTATCGGTTTCGGAACGGCCTTCGGTGAGAGATCGCCCATTTCCCAACACGGCGATATCATTTACCGAGGAGGATTACCCCTCGGAACCAATTGATCCCCATGAAGGGGCGCTAGCCATCACGGCCCAGGTCGGATCCATGGATATGAAGCGAATAATGATCGATAATGGATCTTCGGTCGACATATTGTTTACTCATGCATACAATAAGTTAGACGTAGGGGGAGCAAAGATGAAGGTGGGTCAGGAATCTCCGTTGTATGGCTTCAGCAACGATCCTGTTCGCGTGGCCGAAACCGTGGAGCTGCCGGTTATCTTTGGCACGACACCGAGGCAGGTAGAAGTCATAGTCAGATTTTTTGTGGTCTAGATAGATTCAGCCTACAACGCCATTTTGGGTAGACCCATTTTGGCAGCACTTCAGGCGGTTACCTCAATAGGTCACTTCAAGATTAAGTTCCCGACTGTGGAGGGGGTCGGCGAGGTAAAGGGTGATCTGGACATGGCACGCAGATGTTACCGGAATTCATTGATATCCTCGGCGGTTGGGGTCAGCAAGCAGAAGCAAACAATGGCTATAGAGGTTGAGCCATTCACTGAGGGAAATTTTAAACCCCTAGCGTTGCCCGCCGAAGAGACAGAGGAAGTAGAACTGATTGTTGGAAAGAGTGATAAGCTGATCAAGATAGGCTCGGGACTGGTAGAGCCATTTCGGACTAATCTAATCGAGCTGCTTCGGGTATATGCGGACATTTTTGCATGGGAGCCTTCTGATATGCCTGGAGTCGATAAATCGGTGGCGGTTCATAGATTGTGTATTGACCCTTCTAAGAAGTCTATCCGTCAGAAGAGGAGGATCTTCGCTCGTGATAGACAAAAGATCATTGACGATAAGATTGCCAAGCTGCTAAAGGCAGATTTCATCTATGAAATTGATTACCCGGAGTGGTTAGCAAATGTGGTGCTGGTGCAGAAGCAGAATGGTAAATGGAGGGTCTGCATAGATTACACCGATCTGAATAAGGCCTGCCCGAAGGATTTTTATCCTCTTCCGCACATCGACCAGTTGATTGATGCAACTTCAGAGTTCGACATGCTTAGCTTCATGGACGCCTTCTCTGGATATCACCAGATCTCTATGGATAAGAAGGACATGCCGAAGACGGCGTTCATTACGCATCGAGCAATATACGCTTACAAGAAAATGACGTTCGGTTTGCTGAATGCGGGAGCTACATATCATAGAATGATGAACTATGTGTTCGCCAAGTTATTAGGTCGAAGCATGGAGGTGTATGTGGATGACATGATTGTCAAAAGCATGGGAGTTCAGAACCACCTGGATGACTTGGAAAGCTGCTTTGAGACAGTAAGAAAGTACAAGCTTCGGCTGAACCCGACCAAGTGTACTTTTGGCCTTGGTTCGGGTAAATTTCTGGGGTATTTGCTCAGCAAGAGGGGGATTGAAGCTAACTCGGAAAAGATTAAAGCCATTTTAGACTTGAAGTCTCCCCAATATTTTAAGGACGTTCAGCGATTGACCGGTAGGATTGCTGCGCTTCGGAGATTCAGGTCAAAATCGGCGGAACGGTGTCTACCCTTCTTTAACACTTTGAAAGGACCAAGAATGAAAAGACCTTCTAATGGACTTCAGAGTGTGAAGATGCGTTCCAAGGAATCAAAAGGTATCTCTCCTCAGCTCCGCTTCTGGTAAAATCCATTCCCTCGGAACCCCTGTATATGTATCTGGCGGCGAGCTCATTGGTAGTGGGAGTGGTATTAGTTCGGGAAATAGGGGGCAGGCAGTGCCCCATCTACTATGTCAGCCATGTGCTTCAGGATGCTGGAACCAGATACCCCAACTTGGAAAAATTCGTCTATGCACTCGTGATAGCTAGCAGGAAGCTAAGGCATTATTTCCAAGGGAGATTGGTGGTAGTATATACTGATCAGCCTCTGAAGAAGGTCATGAACAAACCGGATTTGTCGGGACGCCTCTCTGCTTGGGCGATGGAGTTGACTTAGTTCATCATAGAATACCATCCTCGGACTGCCATTAAGGGTCAGGCATTGGCTGACTTCGTTGTGGAATGTTCGTTTACCGAACCAGATACCGATGATAATTACCTAATTATGAGTTCGGTATCGGACACTCAGACAGGTCGTACATCGTGGACACTGTATGTGGATGGCTCCTCGACTTTGGATGTCAGTGTAGCAGGAGTCATTTTGATTAGACCGGAGGGATTTAAGGTCCAACAGGCCATTCGTTTTGAATTTAGGGCGACCAACAATGAGGCTGAGTATGAAGCCATTTTGGCTGGATTGCGGTTGGCAAGAAGTCTGAAAGTGAAGCACTTGATCATCTTCAGCGATTCCCAGTTAGTGGTCAAACAGATAGTGGGAGAGTATGAAGCCCGTGGGGATAGGATGACGAAGTACTTGGCTGCAGTTAAAGACCGACTGCATTATTTTGAATCGTATCGCGTGCAAGGAGTTGGTCGGGAAAACAACACCATAGCCGATGCCTTGGCAAAATTGGCAACAACAGAAACTACTTCTTTTAGCGGGTCGGTATACCTGGAAGTTTTGGGCGACTCAAGTATTCGAAGGTCAGAAGTGTTCCCGATAGAAAGGATGGACTGTTGGCTCACGCCGTATATTTCCTATCTGGCAGATGGCGTCCTTCCTTCGGATCGGTTAGAAGCAAAGAAAATCAAACATCGCAGTTCGTTCTTCATCTTGATCGATGGAGACTTATACCGAAGGGCGTTTTCTTCTCCACTGCAGAAATGTTTGACCCCTTCCGAAGCGGATTATGCACTTCGGGAAGTTCATGAGGATATATGTGGAGACCATATGGGCGCTAAGGCATTAGCATATAAGATTCTGAGACAGGGCTACTATTGGCCAACCATCTTCCAAGAATCTAGAGAATATGTTAAGAAGTGTCCTAAGTGCCAGCTGAATGGAACGATCCCTCACCAATCTCCCGAAGAGTTATACTCAGTCTTATCGTTCATTCTGTTTGCGGTATGGGGAATTGATATTCTAGGACCATTGCCAAAGGCTAAGGGGCAGGTCAGTTTTGTTATTATGGCAATCGACTATATGACGAAGTGGGTAGAAGCCAAACCTCTCAAAGCGATCACAGAGCAGGAGTGTCTTAAATTTCTCAAAGAATTTGTTGTATATCGCTTCGGTATTCCAATGGTGATAGTATCGGACAATGGGAGGCAGTTTGTAGGTGCAAAGTTTGAAGAATTTCTCACAGATCTGGGAATTCAGCACAGGAAGACTTCGGTAGTCCATCCTCAGTCAAACGGTCAGGTAGAAGTCACTAATAGAACTCTTCTCAATGGAATAAAAAGGAGATTGGATGAAGCCAAAGGGAGATGGCCGGAAGAGTTGCTTAGTGTGTTATGGGCATATCGGACAACAACCCGAACGACGACAGGAGATTCACCTTTTCGTCTCGCTTATGGGACCGATGCCCTTGTTCCTGTTGAGATCGGGTCCCCTTCACTTCGGGTCAGTCAGTACAAAGAGTTGTATAATGACGAAGGGCTTCGCCTCAACCAGGATTTGTTAGATGTGGTTAGGGAGTCAGCTCTAATAAAGTTGGCGGCTTATCAGAGGAGGACAGCCAAGCACTACAACAAAGGGGTGAAAGTTAGAAGGTTTGAAGTTGGTGATCTGGTGCTTCGAGAAGCTGCAGCATCAACTCCCCAAAATTCAGGCAAGCTTATGCCGAACTGGGAAGGGCCGTATGAAGTTATTGAAGTACCCAAGCCAGGAACTTACCGGCTTAGGGCTATGGATGGTTCAGATATTAAGAATACATGGCATGCTGGGAGACTTAGGAGATATTACCAGTAAGTCATGGTCATTTCTTTTTACCGATTATGTAAATATTTATGTCTATTGAAATAAAATGATATCGGATTGCATAGTCAAAAAATGTTGAATAAATTTCATTAATGTTCATTTATATTACAAGTTGTACCATTTACATTTGAAAAAGAAAAAGCGCGTGAAATAGAAACTATCCTATTGGGTCGGAGGAGGGAGTTGTTCTTCTGTTTCCTCTTCATCGTCCGAAGAGTCGAGGATTGAGGTATCTAACCCCGCAGCCATCATCTTCTCCTTGATCTTCTCTTTGTGGCTTTGGTACCCTTCAGAGAACTGCATGATGACTTTATCGGCCAGTTCAGGAGATGCCTTATACTCCTCTATTATTTGGAGCTTGGTTTCCTCGGTCAAGGAAGGCCCCTGGTTCTTCAGTTGGGCGTGCTCTTCTTCCAATGAATTGAGGGCGTGAATCAGGTCAGTCATTTTGGAGTGTGTCTACTCCATCTGTTCTTCAAGGGCCGCAATCGCCTCCTTCTGATCAGCATCATTTTCCTTCAGCAAAACTCGCTCTTCTATGAGTCGGTCGATCTGCTTGTCGTGTTCAATGATCTCTGATTGGAGGATGTCGACCCGATTCCGAAGCTGATAACTCTCCCGACTGGCTTCGGTGAGTTTGTCCTTTGTGCCGGAATGAAGTTCCCTTTCCTTCTCTAGATCAGACTTCAGAGTCTGAACGTCACTCTTTAGGGCTTCATTCGCTGCCTCGATTTCCTTGTTCCTTTCTGTTAATTTGAGCAAGGATGGGAGAGATCGGGCGAACACGGCGCTGGACTATAAAGATTATGTGTTAGTTGGGTGGAGCAAGTAGTGAAGTAACTTTTTACAACAATGACGAAAATAGACTTACCTGGAATTGAAGTTTGATAAAATCTTCTAAGAATTGATCTAGGCTATGATTCCTGAACCGCTCGTTATCGGCTGGCATAACGAAGCATTCAAGAAGATCATAGGGAAAGGGATCAGAGGGGTTTTGGGGCCATAGGGTTCGAGGTTTGGATTGGTTGCTGGAAGAGGGAGCCGAAGTCGAGAGATCGGATGAACGGGTTCCGCCTGGATGGATTTTGATCTGATGTGTGGGTGCGGGCGGAGGTACCGAGCTAGACGAAGCCTCTTTGCGAGGTCTCTTCGCCAAAGGTTCCAGTACTTCGTCATCAGTCTCTTCCTCGTCGGTAATTCCCAGAGTAATCGGGTCGGGAATCGTCACGGGGGTCTTCACTGGCTTGGGCGGCGCCTTCTTCTTGAGTTGTTTTTTCTTCATCAAGGCCATCTTTTCCGACCTGCTCATCTCCAAAGTGTTCTTCTTGAGGACTTGAGCCATTGGGATGGCTGTGATCGGGCGAGCCGCTATCGGCACTTGATTTAATGGCCCATCTCCCAGAATTCCTTTGGGATCGACGAGGTTCGGCTCAGTAATCCGAGGAACGGTTCGGCCGACTTCAGTTGGGGCGGTTGGCTTGATGAGAGTTACTGAAAGAAGTTGAATGTTATAGGTCAGTTCAAGTTAAAAGGAATTATAAGCAATAAAGTTAAGAATTAAGGTTCAGGATTTAGTTCTTACATCCGTGGTCATACAACCAAGTATGGTTGCCGAGGAGCTCGAAGTCCCACTCCTCGTCGGGCATCTTGCTGATGAATTGCTTGAACTCGTCCATGCGATCAGCCGGGAATGCTTCAATGTTGTTAGTGTTTTTGGTGAGGCCGATCCAATCCGATATCAGGCTGGTATCGGGCCCCTTGATATAAAACCACTGGGGGTGCCAACCTTTGTTGCTGGTTGGGGTCTTCATCAAAGATCGCTTCTGAGCCCCTTTGACGGGCAGCTTGCTGATCTGCCGAAACCCTGCCTCGCGAGATCGGATGACAGTGAATAGGGCAAAGAAGAAGTCCAGGGTCGGATCGACCTGGCAATCATGGCAGAAGGCGATGAAACAGACCAGGTGGATGAAGGAATTTGGGACTAACTGGGCGAGGCCAACCCCGACAACGCTAAGGAATGTGAGCATGAAGGGGTTGAGGGGAAATCTGAGCCCATATTTTAGGGCTTGAACGGATACGGCGGTCCAGCCATTGGGGCGCTGGTACATCCTCTCGTTGAGGTCGGCTGTGCGTATCTGGTAGGATATGGGGATCTGGTACAGTTCCCGGATAGCTGCGAGATCTTTGGTCTGAATGGAAGATTTGGTATTTGTGTGGGTGAAAGTTTTTTCTGAGGAATATTCCTCTAACATCTTCATATTCTGGAGTTCAGCTTCGGTGCGGGGTGACGTAGTAGGAAAGGGGTTGCCAGGGAAATCAGAGCTGGTGATGGGACCTTGGGAGGAAGTACTGAGTCCCAGAGAGGTGGAGCTGGTTTCGGCGACGGAGATAGGAACTATTGGTGCAGCGGAGGTAGGGAATGTTGGTGCGTCGGAGGTAGAAACTGTGGGGATGGCAATGGTGGTGACTGTGGTAGCCTCCGTTGTTATCGCGGTAATAGGAGGCGGGATTTCGTTGGCGGCAGCTGCGGAGGCGCTGGTTTTGGATGGGTTGGAGGAGCTTGAAGCGTCGTTGGTCGCCATTGATGAGTAAAGGGTCAAGATGCAGGGATCAATTGGTCCGAAGGAAGTGGGAGCAGCGATGGAGGTCGCAGAGAAGAGATTGGGAGATTTGAAATTTAGGGATAAAAGTGGCGGTTGATTTTGGAAAGGGTTTGCCTTTATTAGGGATGACCCTTGAGATCCGGCCCATTTTCCCACTAACGGCACTATTTCAATAAATGTGGTGGGACCGTTATTGGCACGTGGCGACTAGGGGTATTAATGGCTGTGTTGATTTAAGGCGGTTATATATTAAGGGGGTGTTTGGTTCATTAATTGGAAATTAAGATTCATTCTTTATACTCTTTTATTATAATTCATTTTTATAATTAAAAGAGTAGGGGGGCAATGTTGGGTCCTGGGTTCGGGATGCCCGACCCGACATGGTAGACCCGACCAGGTGTGTGGATTCGGGGTTCAGTGAAGTGATCTAGTTAAGGAAGTTATTTCTTAACTAAGTTGACTTTGATTCAGACTGGAGCATTTATTATGATTTGGTTGATGGGGACAGATGCTTTATCCTGTCATGTGGGACCAGGTGTGATGATGATATGTGGAGGTATATATACAGAGCTTCTTCCTTAAATTCAAAGGTAATGCAAAACTAAACACTAAACTGCAAACCTCCATTGTTATCAAAACCTTTATACAGCCTGTACTAATTCTCACGTCTGAGCTATCCCCCGGCGGCAAAACCGCTCGGAACTCTGAGTGTTGTATCGTTATTGTGCAGGATTAGCGCATTTTTAGTGATTAAGGTGCGCAAACGAATCTTGGCGTTAACACCCATGATTTATTGCATTACGACCAAGAAATGTGGGGTGATGATGCAAAGGAGTTTAATCCAGAAAGATTTTCTGAAGGTGTGCTAAAGGCAACAAAGGGGAGAGTCACATATTTTCCTTTTAGTTGGGGACCTCGAATTTGCATTGGTCAACATTTTGCAATGTTAGAAGCTAAAATGGCAATGACGATGATTTTACAATGATTTTCATTTTTACTTTCACCATCTTATGCACATGCTCCCCACACCATCATTACTCTTCAACCTCAATATGGTGCACGCTTAATTTTACGGTCACTAGTATACCAGTCTTAAATGGTAACACTTAGAGTCAATAAAGATAAACTCTATGTGGGATTATGAATTGAGGTTCAGAAATGTCTTACTTTTTTGTGTGGATTACCTGTTGTATAAGATTTCTGAAGCTTACATGAATTACATCTTTATATGAAAATAATTCTTATGTATGCGCCAACTTTTTAAATATTTTTAGGGTAAATTACAAAACTGTCCTCTTATGTATACAATGAATTGTAATACAAAGGCCAATGTTTTAATTTTTATAATGTCATATCTAATGTCTTAATTTTTTGTAAAACCGTCCTCTCTAATCAATTTTGGTCAAAATTAGTAAGACATGTGCATGTCATGTGAGTTTTATAAGGGCAAAATAGTTTATACTTGCATAAAACTATTTTCTCTCCTAATCGAAGGGTAAATAAGTTCTTACAATAATAAAATAAATTCTCACATAAATAAATTTGTTTTATTTTAACTAAATAAAATAATTAAAAAGAAATTAATTACAAAACTCAAAGATTTGTTTAAATGAAAGTTTGAGTAGCATATTTTGATTAAATGTAAAAGACAAAATTAAACACTAAAAATTAGATAAAATTAAAAGAAAAAAAAATTCTCAAGTGAGAATCGAATACGTCTTAAGCCCTGATTGGATTGGAAAGGATAAATGGTACGTGGAGCCAGAACAATTAATAGTATTGTCTAGGCAAATAATTGAACAATGAGTACCAAACAAAAATGAAATAGCATTGTACTTGATACTAATACTAAATTTGCAACTATATAATAACATGAAACTGAGAATATATATATATATATATATATATATATATATATATATATATATAAACCTATCTGTTGAACCAAACTTGTAAACGCAAAAATTGTATGTCAAGGTTAGTACTCGGTACTATGTCCTTAAGACAATTATGCCCTTCTTACGGTGCTCAGAGTTAATAGCATTTGTCTCTCAGGATACAATGACAACGTATACTATAGTAGCACTCCAAATAGTATACACAACGAACCAAAATTTATGCTCTTGTCTTTCTCAAATAAAACTATGTATAACTTATGTTATCATGAAGACTAGAATGCTAGAATACTTGAAAATTTGAATTAATTGAATGACAACCCCCACCATCTATTTATAGGTGAATTAAGTGACCCTTCAGATTGATCACAACCTTTTGAAAAAGTTTGGATGCCATTAAAAAAGGCATGGGATGCGTTCGTTCGGGTTTGAAACGACATAATCGTTCGGCTTGAAACGACATAACCGTTCGGACTTGAAACGACGTACTATTTGGGCTTGAAACGACGTAACCATTCGGACTTTAAACGACGTAACCATTCGGACTTGAAACGACGTAATCGTTCGGTCTTGAACCTGTGAACACACAATTCTTTGGGAGTTAATTTCTCATTTATTACTTCATGGATTTGAGCACCTATTTAAAAATTGCTCAAATTCTAACAATCCCCCACATGAATGAAATTGACGGTCAACCTTATGCAAATATTATGCAGACTCTGAAAGAGACAAAATTGGAAATTATCTGTATAGAGAGAGGTAGTTTTTGGCTTTGAACCTTCCCTTGTGAAAGACTATCGGGTTTACTGGTTGTCCAGTGAACATGATGTCTTGAACTGTCCAATCGTTTGTGTAAACCGAGACAATAGAAATTCACACAGAATATTTTCACACATTATTTGGTCCTCATGATTTTGTTCATTTTGGGTCTGAACAATCCTGAATTTATGAGTGCCCTAGAGAAGTATAGCCTTTATTATTCTCATAGAATTGGCCCAGTTCACACTCACATAGGTGACCCTTATTAAGAGTATCCTGCCATACTCCACTTGTTTATCAAGATATAAGAATCATTAAAAGTATAGCTTATCCTAAAACCGCTGCAGGTATCACTATCCCGTATCATAGGAATGAGCAAAAGAAATTAATTTCTTCATAGTGATTTGGTTGAATCATTCTCAATTTAGTTGTCCCATTGAACCTAGATCCTGGGATCTCCAGTCAACTTAGGTTGGGTATCCACCATGACGATCCTTATTTATAGTCTTTTAAACTCATTCCCCTCGATGTTATTTTTACTTGCTCTCTAGTCAAACTTTTAGTTAACGGATCTGCTATATTTTTCTTTCGACTTTATGTACTCAATAGACATAATGTTATTAGAAAGCAATTATTTTATGGTATTGTGTCTACGACGAATGTGTCTAGACTTATCATTATACATGTGATTATGTACCCTTCTAATTGTTGATTAACTATCATAATGGATACAGATAGCAGGCACAAGTTTTGGCCACATAGGAATATCTTCTAAGAAATAGCGAAGCCACTCAGCTTCTTTTCCAGCCTTATCCAATGCAATAAACTCAGATTCCATCGTTGATCGAGCAATGCATGTTTGTTTAGAATATTTCCATGATACTGCTCCTCCACCTAGAGTAAACATAAAACCACTTGTGGATTTAGAGTCTTTTGCATCCGATATCAAGTTCACATCACAGTATCCTTCAAGTAGTGCAATCTAAAGTTTTGAGTGTATTTTAAATACTTTAAAACTATTATGATCGCTTTCACCCCCACACTTTTAAGTGTTTATAGGACGGTTTTCGTCTTTTTCATAATTCATAGGGTGATGCATTAGACTTCTTTTGAGGTATTCGGTTGAGAATCTAATTTACTGAAAGTATTTCTTCCCCCACAATTCTGAGGTAGCCCATTACTTCTTTTTAAAGTTTTATTCTTTCTTTCAGCAACACCATTGTGTTAACAGATTACAGCAAAAAGTGACTCATATTCTTTTCAATCTCATTCTTATACCCGCCGGTAATCTCAATTGGTCGAACTATATATGAAGAAACTAAATTAGGAGAAATATCTCTTCCTGCCGGAGTGTTTCTCCAATTACCCGTGATCCTAGTGCAACATGACAACGAAATATGGGGTGATGATGCTAAAGAGTTCAATCCAGATAGATTTTTTGAAGGTGTGTTAAAGGTAACGAAAGGGAAAGTTTCATATTTTCCCTTTAGTTGGGGACCCCGGATTTGCATCGGCCAAAACTTTGCTATGTTAGAAGCTAAAATGGCAATCGCGATGATTCTACAACGCTTCTCGTTTGTGCTTTCACCCTCCTATACGCATGCTCCTCACTCTACCTTGACTCTTCAGCCTCAATATGGAGCACACTTGATTTTACAAGCACTCTAGTACTGTTAACTTGTAATGCTAGTAGCTAGTAGCTGGTCAATAAAAATTAATTACACGTGCAATTACTAGTTGAGGAATCACAAGTATTGTAGAATTTCTAGCAATGACCTAGCTTTCAGATATAAAAATTTTCTGTTAATTATTGAAATTTACATCTTTTCTATAAAATAAATTTTGTGTCTGCTAATTAATTTTTGTTGTTGTGTAACATCCTGTGAAATGTTAGAAGAGAATAAAAAGTTTTTTCACCTCATAGACCATTAATTGTAATAGATGTTTGCTTTGTCAACATAATGTCTATGTCAAAACTTGATGAATCAATTTTTTTAAAAAAATAAAGTGTCGGTTACCCATAAATATATATATATATATATATATATATATGTTTAATCATCTTTCCAAATTAAATATAGAAATTAAAACTTATTTAAACATGGTGTATATATAATAATAGAAAATAAAATTTTTAAGAAAGTCAAATAGAGAGAAGATGAATGAAGTATAAAAAACAATTAAAAAAGTGTCCGTCGCCCACTTGACATGCAGCACACGTAGGTGTGGGGTTCGGCTAGTCGAATAAATATCGGATGCAACGTAATATTTTACGTAATACAGTAGAATTATAATATAGTAATAATAAATTATTTGATATTTTTATTTAATTGATAATTAATACTTATTTAGTAATTATAATGTTATTATATTATATTTAAAATTATATTTATTTTATTAAATTATATAATTGTCTATAATAAATAAAGTAAATTATAAATTAAAATATTAAATTAATTGTAATCATTATTATTTTATCTTTTATGATCTATTGTATTACGGACGTAATATTAATTAAAAAATATAATAAATGTTCATAATAAATCAATACATCTAATAAATAAATTAAATATAATAAATATCATATTAATATAATAATTTATTATATTATAAAATTATTATATTAATTCCGAAACAAACTATACCACCGTACTACTTATGAAATTAAGGAATAGCATGGCAATTATTGAGGAGCTAATGACAATATAAAGTTCGTCATTGCTGAAATCACTCCTTCTCGATGTTGCTGCTACTAGTCGTTTAGCCTGCATTATCGTTTAAAGTCTACTCCTGGCCTGCAAATCTTAACATATTCACACTTCTAACTTTTACAATTATTAAAATGGAGTTAATATTCATATCTCCGGCGTTGGTGTTTATAATCTAGCGGTGAATGTACAATTATATCCTCATATGAAATAAATGTGTTAAGTTTATTAGGTTACATATTTGACGCATTGGCCATTGAAAAGTGCTATTGAAAATTGAAAATATCAGCGCTTGAAATATCGTTATCTTAATTTTAATAAGCAAAATATTAGTGCTTGAAATATCATTATCTTAATTTTAGTAGGCAAAAAGTATAAAAACATGATGATTACTTTATTTTAAATAAAAATGTTTTTGCCATCAATATAGAGTGAGAAATTATGTGTTCGTTTGGCTGAGGTGTAATGTGGTGACCTAGAGCATTATATCATTAAGAAAAAATGAAAATTATACTAGCTACCCTTTAAAAGGTATATTCTTTAACAGTCCAATATTAACGTTATCAATGTTCAATAGTCATGTTACTTGATGTGATAAAATTATGTAACTGCAAGTGCACAGTGTCAAATTGAAGAACTGACAAGTACAGGTCGAATCCACAGAGACTAGATTAATTTTAATGTATCATTAATATCTATTTTAGACGAATTAGAAATAAAGATTTAGAATCAATTAACTATACTTAAACTAACTAATAATAAGGAAGCAATCTAAGAATCCGAATCCATTAAATAATAAGCATAACAAGTAATTCAATCTCTTCTATTTTTATAACTTAATTATGATTTTGATCTCCCTTCCCTTTAATTTAGTAATTTTATAATTAACGCGGGCAAGCATAGACTATGAAAATTTAAGGATTAACTATAACCCATCAAAACTTCTTTGAGCAAGCATGGATTATGAAAAACTCATATCTTAACAATAATCTATCAAAACCTCTTAATTAATTTAAAATCACATAAGAACTATAAAACGAAGGTATTTCAATAACGAATATGAAGGTGAAATCAATTAAACATAAAAGCATAAATAATAGAAGAGATAAAAAAATATTATCATGAATAATTATTTAATTTCATCTTAATCCTAGATTAAAGAAACTAGCTAGACATTAACAAATAAATAAACTAACTAAGGTAAAGAAGAAGAAGAAGAAGAAGAAAATTAAAAATAAAATAAAAAAAAACTCCCTTTAATTAACGATCCTCCAACAAGCGTACAATGAAAAATAATTTAATTTACTCCTACTCCTAACCTAAACTGATACCTCCCCTTTCTAAAACAAGAGACCTATTTATAGGGAAACCAAATTGATGCCCTAATTTACATTCATTGAACTTTGTCTCTTTTGTTCCTTTTTCCCTCTTCTTTCCTTCTTGATTTTAATCTCTGCATGGTAATCTCCCAAGAATCTTTTTTCATATAGGTTCTAACTTCCTAGTGGCAATCAACTTCTCAAAGATATCTTCTAGATTGACTTTCCTTTCTTCATTGGATTTAACTTGCACACCAAGATTGTTCCACCTCCTTCCTTTTCCTTGTAGAATTCTTCTTAGAAATTTTCTTAGATGAATAAGAGCATTAAATACTGCTTGATCACCAAGACTTTGACTTTATTGCAACAAAATATTAAATCCTACAAAATAAAATAAAATACATTAATTAAATAAACTAATATAATAAAAATGACAAAATTAGGGACAATAAAATGTATGAATTATGTGCTTATCAAATACCCCCATACCTAGCTTTTGCTCGTCCTCGAGTAAAATAAAAAATAAAAACAAAAACTATACTACCCCATTTTCGTAGGAAACATGATTACACTTGGCATGTGCAATAAGCCTTTAAACCCCAAGGTAACCCCAAGTGGACGAGTTATGTCTCGTGAGGGTTTGCAATGAATATACCCATAAAATTCAAAATCAAATCTTTTTGAGTTTAATTAATTATGAAATCGAATGAAAACTTCTAAGTATACATGGGCATTATACATAAGCAAAATCAAATTCAAAATCACACTTTCACCTTATCAAAAATACTCAATCTTCATTCTAAACACCATCCTTCATAAAATTAATTCCATGTGATGCATGCATGTGTATGTGATGTAACTCTTAATAGGGACTTTTACCATGAAAATCAAGCAAACTCATTTTTTTTCTTTCTTTTTTTTCTCATTTTTTTCCTTGACTTGTGCAATGTCTCGTTTTCTTAGGCTTTTCAGAGTTACCCATGTAGCGAGTGTTGAACCAATGACTCATAAACCAGTTGGCTTTAGGGCACTAGGTGTAGAGACACCCCTAAGGGCTTACTAACTCGAGTAACAAAGGCCACAAAATTAGACTAATCAAGCTGCTTATATCCATCACACTTTTCAGCGTGAATATTGATGCTTTCTGAGGCTTGGATACCCAGTTATTTCGTTCAATGGACATTGAAGCAGTTTTCTTTTTTCAACTTTTTTCCAACTTTTCTATTTCTTTTTTTTTTCTTCAAAATTTTTCTTTTTGTTTTCTTGAAATTGCTCAAATCATAATTTATACCCCACAACTAAGAGTTAGTGCGAACGTGAAATGCCAAAAATGCACAGGAACTTTATTTTACTCAAGATAGTGTTTCGAACTAAGATTTTATATCTTATCAAAGGTTCAAGAGTTCTAAATCTTTCAATCTTACTTAAAGTTTTTGCTCCACAGACACTTATTAGAATTAATCCAACTCATAAAAAGGCAAACAAATTTTTTAATTTTTTTTAAAAAACAAAAAATTCTTAAATTTTTTCCTAAAATGAGAAAAAAAATATATCTAATACTATAATAAAATTTTTATTTTTCCTAAATTCCTAAAAAAAATATTTAAAAAATCTAATACTATAATACAAACTCCCCCATACCTAAATCATGCATTGTCCTCAATGTATGCAAATGAAAAATAGAGAACAAAGAAATGAAAGAATTGTACCTTGTATGTGGGGCCGTAGTGCTACAACAAATGTGGTGAAAAAGAAAACAAATGTACATACCTACAAATTTCATAAATCCTAAAACACATGTAATGATAAAAGAGTGAGACAAATGAGTATGTGAGTGTGGTCTCATGATTTTTCGGAGGTCTAGGAAAATGAAAATAACCATAATTTTCATCAGGAATGTGCTTAAAGTCTACCTCGGGAAAATATTCATTAATATGCTCAAAGTGTGAACGAATTGGCTCGCATGCATGTTTCCATTTTGTTGACTTATGTGAAGTTGATCTTAACATTTCATTGACCTTATCTAAATATTCCGATTCATTCCAATTTTGGTCAAAATGATTTAAAAAAAAGTCAATTGGATCATCTTCAATCATGAGTCTATTTTCAATTATTTCTTGGGTCATGGGCAACTCTTGGATCATGTTTACTTTTATGGGTTGATCCACAAAATCACTTGGTTGTTTTCTAGGAATAAGTCTTTCAGGATATGGAGCGTTAGGCTTATAGACTTTTTCAACCGACTCATTAAATGTGACATGATCAATTTTAGGCATAGACTCGTAATTTTTAGACTTCTCAAATTGGTTTGACTCAAAGTGTGTAGAATTAAATCTAAAATTTTCATTTTTCTCATCATTTTCACAGTCATCATGATTTTCAAAATTAACCTCATAGTCATTAGAAAATTCATCCACCTCTTGTTCATTTATTATGGTGGCTAACCGACTCATTTGAATTTCTAGACGGGATATAGCTTGATTCGTGTTTTGCATGAAAGCTTCCATAGTTTTCTCTAAGGTATTGAATCTTTCCTCTTCTTCATTTAAAAATTCGTGTGGATATTGAGGTTCTGGATCCGAATATGGATATGGAGATAGATATGGATATGAACTTAGATAAGAATTTTCATAAGTTGGAAAAAATTGATTTACTTGGTGTGCATTAAAATTTTCATAGGGTTCTTGATTACAAGCAAAATTATTATTCCAACTATAATAGGAGCCCATCTTTCCACAAATCACAAGACAAATAAACAACTAGCCACGAAAGTCACACAAAATGAAAATAAATAAATAAATAAATATCCTACTTCTACGGTTAACCTAAATAAAATCTAGACAGCTCCTAACTGTTCCAAGTTACACCTTAAGGTTCACCAAATTCGAAATTAATCACACCACTAGCTAGGTAAGTGTAAGAATGGTGGGAGTCGCTTTGTGGGTATAATGACTAATTGAATAACCACACGTTCTTTAGGCGTTTGCCTTTTGAACCACTTGCCTAGACACCAGTAGTTTGATTAATTAGAAATTCAGCCTCCTCTTGGAGTCGCTTGTCCTAATTGAGCTCGAGAGTCCTAGAGGCTAATGTCTACTTGATTTTATTAGGTCAAGGTTATGCAAAATGAATGGGTGGTTTGTGGGCCAAGGAAGGGTGATGAAATCCCCACCTTATCTTGTTATGGGTTGTGCCCTTAAGTTAAATTACAAATGAGAATGCACAAATAAAAAAAAACTATAAACAAATAAAGTGTCCTAAAACTATGTGAATTACGAAAGAAGGAGAAATTTGACGTACCTCAATCCTCCAGCAATCACCACAGTTTATAATTGACAAAAATAAGTAAAATAAAAACCTAAACAAGATGTGTCCTACGTGAGTGAATGCACGAATGCGACAATTAGTTTTCTAACTAACAATAAAAACTAAAAAAAAAAAACTAAGCTACTATTTTTATTTTTTTTGAGTTAAGATATAAAATACCAGGAATAACACAACAATAAAATCTTTATCTTTTCGCTCCTTCGATCCGCTTTGATAATCCTGGAAAGAAATAAAAATAAAATAAAAAAAATAAAAAAATTAGAGTTGAAAAACTAATTCGAATAAATAAATAGTAAGGGATAAAAAAAAATTAATTCTAGTCCCCGGCAACGGCGCCAAAAACTTGATGTGATAAAATTATGTAACTACAAGTGCATAGTGTCAAATTGAAGAACTGGCAAGTACAGGTCGAATCCACAGAGACTAGATTAATTTTAATGTATCATTAATATCTATTTTAGGCGAATTAGAAATAAAGATTTAGAATCAATTAACTATACTTAAACTAACTAATAATAAGGAAACAATCTAGGAATCCGAATCCATTAAATAATAAACATAACAAGAATCCAAATCCATTAAATAATAAACATAACAAGTAATTCAATCTCTTCTATTTTTATAACTTAATTATGATTTTGATCTCCCTTCCCTTTAATTTAGTAATTTTATAATTAATGCGGGCAAGCATAGACTATGAAAATTTAAGGATTAACTATAACCCATCAAAACTTATTTGAGCAAGCATGGATTATGAAAAACTCATATCTTAACAATATTCTATCAAAACCTCTTAATTAATTTAAAATCACATAAGAACTATAAAACGAAGGTATTTCAATAACGAATATGAAGGTGAAATCAATTAAACACAAAAGCATAAATAATAGAAGAGATAAAAAAATATTATCATGAATAATTATTTAATTTCATCTTCATCCTAGATTAAAGAAACTAGCTAGACATTAACAAATAAATAAACTAACTAAGGTAAAGAAGAAGAAGAAGAAGAAGAAAATTAAAAATAAAATAAAAAAAACTCCCTTTAATTAACGATCCTCCAACAAGCGTACAATGAAAAATAATTTAATTTACTCATACTCCTAACCTAAACTGATACCTCCCCTTTCTAAAACAAGAGACCTATTTATAGGAAAAACAAATCGGTGCCCTAATTTACATTCATTGAACTTGGCCTCTTTTGTTCCTTTTTCCCTCTTCTTTCCTTCTTGATTTTAATCTCTGCATGGTAAGCTCCCAAGAATCTTTTTCCATATAGGTTCCAACTTCCTAGTGGCAATCAACTTCTCAAAAATATCTTCTAGATTGACTTTCCTTTCTTCATTGGATTTGACTTGCACACCAAGATTGTTCCACCTCCTTCTTTTTCCTTGTAAAATTCTTCTTAGAAATTTTCTTAGATGAATAAGAGCATTAAATACTGCTTGATCACCAAGACTTTGACTTTATTGCAACAAAATATTAAATCCTACAAAATAAAATCAAACATATTAATTAAATAAACTAATATAATAAAAATGACAAAATTAGGGATAATAAAATGTATGAATTATGTGCTTATCATTACCCTTAACAAAATATTATGTAATTAATACTAAATAGATAATCATAATGCATAATTATTAAAATTTATGTTATAAGAAGAAAATAATTGGTGAGCGGCATGAAGAGAGTCTATTTTCAGAAATGTGAAAATACCATATGGGTCATGATCAATTATTTGATGAACGGGGGGAGATCCTTGCTTATAATCTTTGTCCTAAAAAATAGAGATGATATTAATAGGATAAAAGGATATACAAATGAGCCTATTACTTTTGTTTGAATAAATTTTCGCTTATAATTTATGTGGTGGTTTATCACTTTTTAATAATCAGAGCACATTTATTTTAAAATTGACTGAATCCCGTTAAATTATTTCATAGAAGTATATTGATATTTTTTGTTTATAAAATAATTCGCCTTTAATTCTTAAATAATTCACATCACTTTTGCTTCTATTGATGTCTTTTGTTTATAAAATAAATCACCTTCAATTCTCAAATAATTCACATCACTTTTGCTTCTATTCTAATAAAAATTTCCTTTTTATATGAAAAGACCACCCGTATCAATAATTATAATTTTACATATGGACAATTCCTCAACATCTTGTTCATTCACAATAAAAAAATTTCTCTGTGTCAATAAAAAAAACATGTGTTTTTGAGAGAAATGTTATTTAACCAATCGAGTAATGGGTACCTAACATATTTATAACGATTTTCCATAAAAGTGATAGTGACAAAACGTATAACTTTTACAAATCGATCTTTTCATTTTTCAAGTCGATTCGACTCATTCTTTTGTAGAGTTATTTACTCAATCGTAGATATTTTTGGAACACTTTTAACAAATGGACAAATAGTAAAATAATTACTTTGTCGCTATACTTTCACTATATTGATGTGGGCAAAATACACTTTTATTATATCAAGTTTCACCCTTCTCACAATTCGGCCCCTAAACTAATTGGGCTTACACATTTGTTACATCAACTACCTAATTTCACTCAATATCCATCCCAAATTCAATTTCTGGCTAAAATTAACCCAAAAAACCCGACTCGAACGGTAATTCAGTTGGAGCCTAATGGTTTTATACGGTTTGACTGTATTTAAATACGATTGACTTATTTAAAAAAAAAACTAACTTAATAACGTATAATGTTTAACAAAAAATAACAAATTAAAAAAAATAAATATTATACCAAATAATGTTTAATAAAAAATAAAAAAAATAAAAATGCTAATTAATACCGTATATGTATCAAAATAAATTTACACATTTAAATTTTAAACTTTTATAAATTAAAAAGAATATATAACAAAGGGAGTATTTATTTAAATTATACTCCCTCCGTCCCAAATTAATTGCTCAGTTTTGACTTTTTTAAGTCAAATTGATTATTTTTAGAATTAATAATTAAGCATATATAAATATATTTCTAAAATTATAAAAATTGAGGTTAGTAATAAATTATATATACTTTCTTTTGGTTATAATCTCTTCACCTATATTTTAGCAAAAATAGTAAAATGATTAGTTTTAAAAATGGTCAATTTGACTTTAAAAAATCAAAACTGAGCAATTAATTTGGGACAGAGGGAATAGTTTAGAAAACAAAGAAAAAAATAAAATAACTTTAAAATACAGAATAATTAACTCATATGCAAAATTGAAATAAATTTATTTTCAAATGCAAAATAAATAATACATTATAGTTAATATCTGAATACTAAAAGCAACCTATTATATTAAAACATAAGAACACATCACTCGCATAATAGAAAACGTGAATTTAGTTAGTATAATAAAAATTTAACATTATTTATTCTATGTGCTTTATCTAAATAATTATTTAAATATAAATAAAATAAATAACTAATGACTACTATTATTTGGCTCTATTAACAAAAAAAAATAAGTTTAATAGTTTTATTTTAAAATTAAATTTAGGATTTTGTGAATTTTTTATAATTAATTAATTTTTTTAATGAAATCAAACTGTATTTTAATACGGTAAAACCGTATAAAACTATTTGTCTTGTTGAAAATTTATGTATTTTGGCCAATTAGATATTTAATGTAACGGGTGTATAAATTTAATTAATTTAGGAGTTGAATTGTCAGGAAGGTGAAACTTAATGTACAAAAAGTGTATTTTGCCCTATCAATATCAACAAAAATTAAAATTTTAAATTTACATGGAAGTAATGCTTAAACTAATGATTTAAATTAAGAAGGCTTTAAATTATCCACAAGTGCATGTGGTATGGACATATTTTAACCTCCCTAGAAGTATATATCGAAGGGATCCAATTATAATGAAATTAGCATCAGTTTCACCATATTAAATTTATATAGTTTTTTATTATATTTATAAAAAATATTATGTTAATCATTGTAATAAAATATATAAAACTTATTAATATAATATTTTTTTATAACTAATATAATAATAAGTTAAAAAACTTACTACTATAAAATTGGTTCTAACTTCAGGTAGTTGTTTCCGACAATGATAGCCCCCGACTCTTTCTAGGAACTCCAATAAGAGAACTTGAACTCAAAATTATCGCAAGTGACCGTTGAAGCTTATACCGCCTCACCAGCTCCTTATCAAAGATTATTAAAAGCAAACCTATTTGCTTTTAATATTTGTATTCATTGCTAAAACTTGCTCCACCTGTAGAGTGTAGAGGCAATTAGCCAAGACATCAACTTGTCAATTGTGGAATTTTTATTAGGAGGTCCAGGTTTTCTTAGGACCTCCCTATACATTTTTGACACGTGTAATGGTCATACATAATTAATACAAATTGGCTCCCGCATGTTATGTGTTATTGGTTAAAAAAATAATTATTGTACACGTGTTAAAAATGTATAGGAAGGTCATTTTTCTAGTTGGAAGACCTGAACCTCCTAATAAAAACTCTCAATTGTGGGTCAACATCTCCGTAATTAAACAAATAAAAGGTTAAATTCATTTTTTCTTATTGTATTTGACTTCAATTTACAAATGTATTATTGGGCTAGAATTTTTAACAATCAACTCATTGAATTGCTTATTTTTTACGAATCGTCATAAATTTCGTCTAAACAAGTTAACTTTTAACAAAAAATTTAAAAATAATATTTTAAAGCTAGTTATCCGTGTGTAATTGTCAAATAATATTTACATATTAAAAATTTGTGAAAATACAAATAAATTTGCAAGTTAAAACAAATTAAGCAATTAAAATTAAATAAATGAAATTTTGGAAGAAAAACATATATCTTAATAATTCTATTAACTTGAGAAAAAATAGAAGAAATTTTATTTACAAAATAAAATATATCTCAATTAATTAAAATAAAGAACAATATATAATTATAACAAATTATTTAAATAACTTAAATAATTTAATAAAACCCATTAAACCGGATGAGTTTGAATTTAAAGTGTTTAACCAAAAGTGGATTTAACCCAACAAATAAATAGCACTCTTTTATCCAACTACTTCTACTTGGACTGCGTATCATCTCTCTCTCTCTCTCTCTCTCTCCTCCCTCCTCTCTCTCATTGATGGATTTAATTTTGAATCTGATTGTAAGCTCCTGTGCAATTGTTGTAGTAATATTTGTATGGAGAATCTTCAACTTTGTGTGGTGGAGACCAAAGAAGCTAGAAAAGATTCTAAGGCAGCAGGGTTTCAATGGAAATTCATATAGGCTATTGTTTGGAGACCTGAAAGATACGGCAAAGATAAGAAAAGAAGCCAAATCCAAACCCATCAATCTCTCTGATGATATTCTCCCACGCGCTTCCCCCATCACCCACAATACCATCAAAAAATATGGTATGTAATTCATTTGTTAGTTTTAGTTCTAAATCATTTTGAGCAAAATTAGTATGAAGTTACTGGTGATTATTTCAGTTCTTAGGATAAACCATCTCTGTAATTTTAATTTTTTAATTAGTTGGTCTTGTGGAGTATCTATTTATTCGACAACTGGGCACAAATTTTTGATTGATTACTTTTTAGTCCTAAACCTCATTAATTCTTACTGAATCTGTTAATAGACAAAAAATTATGGAAGAATTTTGGAGTGTCTCCTGGAGTTTGCACAGAATAATTTGAGTTTCTCACACCATGTTTGTGAGTTCCTAAGAAGATAGAAAAGAAAGGAAAAGCAGAGGAAATACTATTATTAGTTTTCTGTTAGATTAGTTATTTGTGATATTTTTAGGGGAAGAAAGTTTAAGGAAAAAACTATTCTAGTTAAATTTTCTTTCAGAGAATGAACACACTTGGACAGAAAATAAATTTTTTATGCTCCATATATATTATCCTGTATTTATAAACACAAGAAATTTAATAGAAAGATAGAGCAGAAATCTAAGTTGACCCTATCAATCCGGATCTCATCAAGATTGTTTGGATTAGGATTCAATAAATTATTGTTTATTTGGATCCTTTCAAATTTAAATATTTTAAAAACAGCCCCATTAATAACTGAAAATTTTGATACAGCATCTGCTTAGCAAAGTTTATTACTGATTTACTGTCTATACGATTTCCATTGATCTTAGGTGGGTGTTATTTCAGGAAAAGATTCATTTGTATGGCTTGGACCAAAACCATTGGTGTACATCACGGACCCTGATCATATAAAAGAGGTGTTGAATAAGTTTTATCAGTTCCAGAAGCCCAGGGGGGGTAATCCTTTGACAAAATTGCTTGCAACTGGACTATTAGATGCTGAGGGTGATAGATGGGTCAAACACAGGAAAATCATCAATCCTGCTTTCCATCTTGAGAAATTGAAGGTCCGTCTATCACTAATCTCGTTCTTTTACAAAGTTTCTAAATTGTTAAAGTTCAGAATATCTTAGTGGCAGCCCACGGACGAGTATAGGAGAACAAAAATTCGCCATGGCGCACTCTGCTTTTGTATTGTGTTTGTGAGTTTTAAAACGGACAGAAAAGATTAAAAAAAAATGTATAGTTAACCTAAGTTTTTGTGTTCAACTCTTAGGTTTGTGAGCTTTTTGACGGACAAAAAAGAAATGAAATTTTAAAAATATGAAACAGTTTTTTCCCAACTTTTCTCTCAAGAAGATTTGGAGAGTAAAGAAAAGAAATCTGTTTAAATGAGACTTTCATATTTCTAAAATTACCCTTTAATGAAAACAAAACCAAAAAAGTACGATCCTTACAAACTTTACTCCTAATCCTAAGCTAATATATTAGACCTTTGCTTATTTCCTTCCCTGTTTTTGGCAACTCAGAAACAGATAATAAGAAAGAAACTTATTCAAGTTTTCTCTGATAATCGCAGGGACAACATAGTGGAAAACTTATAACTTTTTCATTCTTTTCTTTTCTCTCATCATTTAATATTTTTGTTCTTTTCTTTTCCTTCAAAAACTCACAAATATAGTGCATAGTTTTGTAAAAGTTAAGGGGATCAATTTCTATATTCTAACATGGCAGTACATAAGCGGGCTATAATAAGCAAAAGTTGTAGATCCGGATTTCTGCATGAAATTTTGCTTTGCAGTGTCTTTAGCATCACCAAATGCTCTTTACTGAAATAATTATGATTAGCTAATTTTATTTGGTGGCAGGGCAAAGAATTTATGTAACTATTCTAGCTATATGGTACTTAAAATTTTTGGGTTTATCTTTTATCCTTGTATCTTTACAGAATATGCTGCCAGCCATTTATTTGAGTTCTAGTGAGATCATGAGCAAATGGGAGAAAATGGTTTCGACTAAGGGGCAATGTGAGTTAGATGTATGGCCTTATTTAGAAACTTTCACCAGCGACGTCATTTCACGCACAGCATTTGGCAGTAGCTATGAAGAAGGAAGAAGGATATTTCAACTGCAGAAGGAACAAGCCGAGCTACTAATTCAGGCTGCACAAACAATTTACATCCCTGGAATGAGGTAAATATTTCTCAGAATAGCTAAAGAAAAATTATAGTGATTCCTTAATTTTCTTTCTCTTTACATTTATTAAACTTGGTAATTATTGTAGATTTTTGCCAACCAAAAGAAACAAAAGGATGCAAGAGATCGCCAAAGAAGTGAAACTTGCACTAAAGAGTATCATTAACAAGCGTTTGAAGGCAATGGAAGCCGGAGAATGTAGTCATGATGACTTATTGGGTATATTATTGGATTCCAACTCCAAAGAAATTAAACAACATGGAAGCAAGAATTTTGGAATGACTATAGATGAGGTTATCGAAGAGTGCAAGTTATTTTATTTTGCAGGACAAGAGACAACATCAAATTTGCTTGTGTGGACTATGATTTTGTTGAGTCAACATCCATATTGGCAAAAACGCGCTAGAGAAGAGGTTTTGTTGGCCTTTGGAAACAACAAACCAGATCTTGATGGGTTGAATCACCTCAAAGTTGTAAGTTTTTTTATTTCAATATAAAATTTTTGGTGGAAGCATTAGTTTTCAATTTATTTTCTTTTCAAACTTGAATGAAACTCGTGACAATGGAACTTTTGTAGCCCAAAATTAAAGGCTTAAGAATAAATTATAACAAATTTCATATTATTAATTATACCTTGGAAATTTTGGTAGGAGCTAGGTACACGTTTTTACTCAAAGCCCTACATTTATCTTCTTGTTTCACAGGAAAATATGATTTTGCTTGAGGTACTAAGGTTATACCCTCCCGGAGTTACGCTTGCTCGAACTATATATGAAGAATTTAAATTAGGACAAAAATCTCTTCCAGCTGGAGTACTTCTCCATTTACCCATCATCATATTGCATCACGATCAAGAAATCTGGGGCGACAATGCTAAGGAGTTCAATCCAGAGAGATTTTCTGAAGGCGTGTTGAAGGTAACAAAGGGGAAAGTCACATATTTTCCTTTTAGTTCGGGACCCCGAATTTGCATTGGACAAAATTTTGCAATGTTAGAAGCTAAAATGGTGTTGGCGATGATTTTACAGCGCTTTTCGTTTGTGCTTTCACCATCTTATACACATGCTCCCCATACCATATTAACTCTTCAACCTCAATATGGTGCACACTTGATTTTACAAAAACTAGAGTGTTAAATTGTAATGCTAGGGGTCAATAAAGAATACATGTAGTCGTGAATTCAGACATACTGTGTTGTGGTGTGTGCTTGTTATTATTCCATGTAAATTACCTTTTGTACAAGATTGTTGAAGATTAGGCCTTTTAAATGAAAATAGTTATTATATTTTGTCCTAGTGTAACAATGCTGCTGAGAAAAAAAATGTATTTTTATCTCATAGAGCAATCCGGGGCTGGATATATCTTTTGATTATAGCTATATAGACTTCAACTTGAGTAGAAAATATTTCCATTGCTTTCATAGACCATTGTATTAGATGTTTGATCGACCGACCCAGTTCTGGTTTTTTTGTTTAACAACTGTCAGCTTGTTGGTTTTAAAGTTTTCGATTTGATTTGTTATCGATTTAGCTCGGTGCATGCAGTTTTTTGATTTTGATCGGTTACTTGTTGAGGGCTAATTTAACTAGCTAGTGATGAATCAAATTTAATATTGGCAATAATAAGAAAAGTTTTAATTTAACCGTAAATGTGTTATGGACAAATTTTAACATGTCTAAGAGTCCATTTGGGAGAGTTTTTGTGTGAAATAAAATCAATTTCAATTTATATGTAAAAATATTTTAATTTGATAACTTTTCAAAAACACCTTTAAAATTAGAGATTTGGATTTAAAAATATTTTTAGTTCAAACAAAAAATTTATACTTTTGACTAAAACACTTTAGGCAAAAGCTGAACGTATAAAATTATTCTTAAATTGTTAAAAAGATATAAAATTTTATACATCAAATTATCTTAAATTTATCATTTATATTTTTAAAAGCACATTTACAATAACCATGTAACCAAATTTTATTTCAACTTTCTTATAAAAATATTTTTATCAAAAATTTTATATTTAAAAAATATTTCATTTCACTGCAAATTGCATAGCTCCGTCGGTCAAACAGACACTAAAAATGTCCAAGAGATAATGATTATTTATCGTCTATTTTCTTGATGTAGAGTACAAAAAGGACAAAAGAAATGTTTAAAAACTATGACCGCGTAACAAGAAAATTGCTACGGAGCCAAACAGCGTTGTTCAACGTCTAAGGATTATTAAAATAAACTTCCACCATAATTTCAAACTCTTGTTCTAGTGTGATACGAATTAAACTTTCCGAAATTATTTAAATATTATGTTTGATAGATAAACATAGAATAAAAGCATATCATTTATCCTCTGTATTTAATAAATAATTACAGCTCTTTTAATGGAACATAAAAAAATTTATTATTAAAATATAATTTTGTGCACAAGAAAATCGTACTTTACTAGGATTAGAATTTTGTGTTGACTTTGGAGGTGATAAATCTACGAAGAGTACGAAATTGATTGATGAATTAAAGAGGAAAGAAGAACAAGTAAGTAATTACTCTAGTAACACGTGACAGAACTCTTAGGATCCAAGGTTATGTTTGTTTGCAAGAATTATACTTAGGATAAAACTATTAATTCCAAGTGTCTTGCTTGTTTTTAAATTTAGACTTGGGACTATTAGTCCAAAAATTATAAAATGACTTAATATGATGGATTATTTAAGACCATGTTCAACTAGATATTATAATCCTGAGATTATAATCCTAGGATTAAAAGTATTGAGATTATAATCTCATAGATTATAATCCGAGATTATAATCATTGCAAACAAATATGACCCAAGAGTCTTCTTAAGTATCTAGGGTTCAGAGAGCCTTCTTGAATGTCTAGAGCCTAGAGAGAATCCAAAGGTTCCTTCTACTGAAATGGAGGGAGTATTTATAAAGTTTTCTAAAAAGTAATCATGTGTTTTGACACATGTCTGTGTCATGTGCCTAACATGTGACCTTAGAAAAAATTTCAGAAATACCCTTAGTTACCCGAGTAATGTTCAAATCGTTTTGTCCTTCTAGCCACCAATACAATTCCTTAACCAATTCTCAAAATGAGTTGCCTTCATAAGCTTTCTGCCTCTGGACTCATGGAGGCCTCTCTCTGGTCTCGTACTCCAAAGTTCTTGCTGCTCAATTCATGTCTTTCCGCTCTTCTTTCTTTATCTGAACATCATGTCATGAAATTTCGCCATCTGGAATCTCGGAAGAGCTCGACACGGAACCGTGAAAGCCATGCTCTAGGGGGCTGAGTCCTAGGATGGCTGTAATAGTTTAGTATAGATGTGTGTGGGCCCATGTGCAAATTAGGGTTCATGTGACCTAATTAAATGTACAAATTAGGGTTTACAAAAACCTAATTAAATGCGTTAGACCCGGGGAAGTCTCCACGTGTTCCAAGGCAGAAGACTCGTGGATGCGACCTATTTTGGGAATTGATTGAGGGATTGGATTGGCGGCTAGAAGAACAGGGCAATTTGGGCATTACTTTGATGATTAAAGGGCATTTCTGAAATTTCTCCTTTAAAACATAATTAAAGGGTATTTCGGGAATTTCCCTTAAAAAACATGTGCCTGGCATGTGACTATTTCCCAGGAAAACTCTATAAATAGCCCCTCTATTCTGAGAAAAGGGGATGGCTTTCAAGACATTACACTAAGACTCTTGGAAGCTCATCACACCTGAAACTCTCTCACAACTCGAAGACTCTAGAAGGCTCTTGGAATCCCTGCTACCCTAACCCGGTTTCCGGATTCTAGGAGTTCTGCCACGTGTCATTGGAGTAATTGCCCACCTGTTCTTCTCCCCTCTTCAATCAATCAATCAGTTCCGTACTCTTCGTGGATTTCTCTCCTCTCCAGCCAATACGAAACCCTAACCCTAGCAAGGTATAAATTTCCTTACCTACAATGTGCAATATTGTAAAGAATATTATATTATGTTTATGTTAAGGTCTTACAACTTGTGATTAGAATGTGACATATTGTAATATATAGTAGTTACATTCATGTCGATAAGATTATTATGTATGAGTAATACTGCGACGTACCGGACCCGCATTTGAAGGTAGATCCGAATTTCGGGGGCGTTACAATGACTGAACTCTGGGGGCCAAACTCTAGATTCGTGCCTCTTTTGATCCTTTTTGTTCGACTCGACTTTTCTTAATCATTTTCATCATTTTCTCCTAATTCTTGGTCTCGTGAGAAGCTTCTTTTGTCATGAAAGATTAATTAAGGGGAAACCATTCCTAACCTCCTTGTTCGTTTCTGTGGTTCGGACTCACTATTCTGTCATTGCACCGTTTAAAATTTGTTTGACACGATTCTCAATAACATGAAACGGTGCATCTCTTAGGAGGCCAACCCCTAGGGTGGCCGAACCCTAGGGTGCCTAGAGGAGACACTTTAGCTATTTTTTCTTTTTTGTTCATTTTTCTTATTTTGTCCTTATATCATTTAATTTTAATATATTTATATCAACTAAAATTAAAACTAAAAAAAAAAAGAAGGTATTATAAGACACGTGGAGGGTGCACACTGCACAAAACAACATGCCTTCATTTCAATGCTAAAGTAGTAGTATTTACGGAGAAAGTAAAAGTTAATGAATTAATTGTCAAGGAGGAGTGAAGTACAAAAAACTAAAAACGCATAAAAGGTGGCATCAGACATGAATAACGTAGGAATCTTATGTATTTATATTATAAACCCTTCATGGGAGGTGGGTGATTTTGAGTTACATTTTTTAATTTTTTTTCACTTATTCTTACCACTTTAGATATACTTTTATTTTATTTTTTTATATTTTATATTTTATATTTTAATTTTTAAAAAATTTTATTTTACTTCACATCATTTATATGCATAACGCGTGTGTCACCGAATTTTAATATGAAATTAAAGAAATGAATATATACCATATTAGCATTAGATAACGACGTCAAGTTCGTCATAGCATAAATCACTTCGGACTTTGGTGCCCGTCGTTTACCCTACTTCGGCCTGCAATTCTGCAGTATGTCAGTATATCAATATATATATAACACTTTCTTTCTGTCTTTCAACGACCAATACTACAAACTCTCTCTCTCTCTTACGGTCATACTCCCTCTCCTACCTCTCTCTCTCTTCTCTTATTCATGGAGTTAGTTTTGAAGTTAATCTCAAGCTTTTGTGTTGTGGTGATATTGGGATGGAGAATTTTCAATTGGGTTTGGTTGAGACCAAAAAAACTTGAAAAGTACTTGAAAAATCAGGGTTTTAATGGAAATTCTTACAGATTATTTTTTGGAGACCTGAAAGATATGGTTGTGATGATAAAAGAAGCCAAATCCAAGCCCATCAATCTTTCTGATGATATTGTCCCCCGCATCATGCCCCTCAACCATAAAACCATCCAAACCTATGGTATGTAACTATTGTCTCACAATTCTAGCTTGATTCACAATTTCATATAAATATTAATTGCTATTTTTTCACCGGAAGAAGAAGAAGAAGATTTTTATTCTGTCTGAGTTTTATTCCTCCCCCAAAAGATAAGAGTCCTATTTTATTTTTAGAGTTTTTCTTGAGTTTTTATAGACATAATTTTTTTTCATTATTTCATTGTTGTTTTTAGG
Source organism: Aralia elata (assembly GCA_034770075.1). Taxonomy (NCBI): domain Eukaryota; kingdom Viridiplantae; phylum Streptophyta; class Magnoliopsida; order Apiales; family Araliaceae; genus Aralia; species Aralia elata. The sequence continues at coordinate 95,158,916 of CM068385.1, forward strand.
ACTAAACTACATATCTACATGTAAACTCAATCCGACACACAAAAAGAGTATGTTTTTGTTTTTCCTTGGAGATGGAAAATCCGACCCCCGAGTTTTATCAATTTGCAAATCTTTCCTCAGTTAGTTAAAAGAATGAAATTGGCCGGAGAGCCGAAAGAGCGAAGAAAGGGGAGAGGTCGGAGCTAGGGCAGCCCGCGCGCGACCCATACCAATCCTACACTCCTTTCTACTATTGTTTCTTTGTCACTTCTTGGAAATCCTCTGAACCTTTGTGATTTTTTATTTTCTTTTCGGTAGGTTTAAGTCTGGCGCGAATAATATTCTACGACTAGCAATTCATTTATTTTAAAACCGACCCATTTACTATCTATAATTTGATTGACTAATCCTTTATATTGGAATGGATGAAGAGTCAAATGTTTTGGCAATTCGTCATGAGAGGACGAATCGAGAGAATTTTGAATCAAAGTTCTAGAGTTTTCTTCGTCCCTCGCCGTAATAATATCTCGGGGTTTGCAGCGATAACTTGCTATATCTACTATACTTTTTATAGTCAATTTGTCAAATTCTTAAACTCAATATTAACATAAATTTATTTAATTTTAATTAATACAATCATAATTATCGTAAAATATGTAAAAAACATTATTAATTATAAAAATATTTTATTGTTTCCAAAACTTATATGAATTATCAAATTAATTTTTTAATTTAAGATTACAAGAATCTACCTCAAAAAATAAAAAATAAGACTATTTTAGTGGAACATGGGAGTATCTCTTTCTTCTTTTAATTTCTAGCAAGTTTGTTGATTTTGAAGAACAAACTCATCAATTCCGTGCGAAATATGAGCGATATGGATAATAATTTATTATATTAATTATTCAAATAATCAATTAAATATAGAATAAATATTTAATTAGGACTTTTAGAAGATATATTTACATATTAAATTATTAAATATTTATTTTAATAATAAATTAATTGTTGATTATATATTGTAGGTTTCTTCGACAATTATAAAGCTAAACATTTAAATGAATTACATATTTATTCAGTTATGAATATGCAAAAATAACTATTTTTATTTAATTAATTTGGTATTGAAATTTTATATTTGTGTGTATATTAACAAAATTTACATAAAATTTTAATCTGAATAGAACTATGAAACTCAAGTTTTAATAAGTTTTAGTTTAATTATAACAATTAGATAGTAACCAATCCACTATAAATTTTCAACTAATTTTACGGTTATTATATTTTTGAAAAATCACATATATTATTAACACACTTAATCATGTGATTTTGCAAAATTTCGAGTTTTAATAGATTTAATTTAGTTAGAGCATCAATTTAATAATAAAATTCACGACTAATATTACTATAATTAAATCGCAGTGATGTACTTAATAGATAATTTTGATATCTTAATATCTTAATAAAAGTTATTCTGCATAAAATTTGTAATGATATATTATCTTAGTTAGGTGCATGTTACACTTTTATTGCAGGAAAGAACTCATTTTTATGGCTTGGACCAAAACCAATGGTCCACATATTGGACCCTGATCATATCAAAGAGATCTTGACTAAGTTTTATCAGTTCCAAAAGCCCAGGGGAGGTAATCCTTTAACAAAATTGCTTGCAACTGGACTAGTAGATGCTGAGGGTGACAGATGGGCCAAACACAGGAAACTCATCAACCCTGCTTTCCATCTTGAGAAATTGAAGGTCATCTCTAATCCTAATTATTATTTTGTTTCTTCTAAATAGTTCAAACTTTTAAGGTTGAAGATAGACCTATATTTAGATGTAATGTCAAGACATGTAGGTTTTTCAAGTTTGATGTTGATATTATACTATATTTTTTGAATCTTTTCCTTGCAGAATATGCTGCCTGCCATTTATTTGAGTTCGAGTGAGATCATGACCAAATGGGAAGAGATGGTTTCTACAAAAGGGCAATTTGAGTTGGATGTATTGCCTTATTTAGAAACTTTTACAAGCGATGTTATTTCGCGTACAGCATTTGGCAGTAGCTATGAAGAAGGAAGAAAAATATTTCAACTCCAAAGAGAACAAGCTGAGTTAATAATTCAGGCTTCACAAACAATATACCTCCCTGGAATGAGGTATATCTCTTGGAATAGATAAGGAAAAATTCTAGTGATTCCTTAATTTTCTCATTTTTTTACGTTTATTAAACTTGGTAATTGTAGATTTTTGCCAACCAAAAGAAACAAAAGGATGAAAGAGATCGCCAAAGAAGTGAAACTTGCACTGAAGAGTATCATCAACAAGCGTTTGCAGGCAATGGAAGCTGGAGAATGTAATCATGATGACTTGTTGGGTATATTATTGGAATCCAATTCCAAAGAAATTAAACAACATGGTAATAAAAATTTTGGAATGACTATAGATGAGGTTATTGAAGAGTGTAAACTATTTTATTTTGCGGGACAAGAGACGACCTCAAATCTGCTTGTATGGACGATGATTTTATTAAGTCAGCATCAAGATTGGCAAAAGTGTGCTAAAGAAGAGGTTTTGCAGGCGTTTGGAAATAACAAACCCGATCTCGATGGATTAAATCACCTGAAAGTTGTAAGTTTTCTTTATATACTAACGTTTAAAGAAAACATGCGGACATATCGAATTTCAGTTCCAATATCGTATTTCACTTTCATATTATTAAATTTTAAACTAAAAAAAATTAAAAAAAATCTTATGTCATGGAACTATGGAAGGTTTACATATATTCCACACTATAAGTAACAAACTTATTTGTGAACCGTCACAAATTACCTTTGTTTTTTGCAAATTAAATAAGCAACTCTTGAACCAATTTTTTGTTGTGTAATAAATTAGTTTCAAATAAAATGTAACAATTTGCATATTATTAAGTAACGAAATTTTGAAAAGGTTACACAGTTAAATTTTATTATTTGTTTAACAGGTAAATATGATTTTACTTGAGGTTCTAAGATTGTACTCACCGGTAGTTTCACTTGGTCGAACTATACATGAAGAAATAAAATTAGGAGAAATATCTCTTCCTGCTGGAGTGTTTCTTCAATTACCCATGATTTTATTGCATTACGACCAAGAAATATGGGGTGACGATGCTAAGGAGTTCAATCCAAAAAGATTTTCTGAAGGTGTGCTAAAGGCAACAAAGGGGAGAGTCACATATTTTCCTTTTAGCTGGGGACCTCGAATTTGCATTGGTCAAAATTTTGCAATGTTAGAAGCTAAAATGGCAATGGCTATGATTTTACAACGATTTTCGTTTGTACTTTCACCATCTTATGCACATGCTCCCCACACCATCATTACTCTTCAACCTCAATATGGTGCACACTTAATTTTACAGTCACTAGAATAGCAGTCTTAAATGGTAATGCTTAGGGTCAATAAAGATAAAGTCCATGTGGGATTATGAATTGAGGTTCAAAAATGTCTTACTTTTGTGCGTGGATTACCTATTGTATAAGATTTCTGAAGCTTATATAAATTACATCTTTATATGAAAATAATTCTTATGTATGCGCTAATTTTTTAAATATTTTTAGGGTAAATTGTAAAATTGTCCCCTCATGTATATACTAAATTGCAACACAGATGTCAATGTTTTAATTTTTACAATGTGTTAGGACAAATGCATATTTGATTTGATGATGATATAATGTATATTTGTAATCAGTAGCTTTTGTGAAGTTTTTAAAATGAAATTGATGTAAAATGACTTAGATTAGGAGATCAAACTTGTTAGGTTGATCTATTTCGTTGAGTGAATAAAATGTATAGACTTTAGAAAATTATACGATCCTAAAGCTTATTAGACGATCGTAAATCTTATTGGTTGGATGATCGTAGAGCATACTGATCAAGTTCGTAGAGTCTACTCAGTGATCGTAAAATACATTAAAGATCGCAGAGTCTGTCGAAAATCGTAGAACACTCTATTCAAAGATCGTAAAACACATTGCAAGATCACAGAGTCTACCGAAGATCGTAAAGCTTATGGAACATAGAGTTTTCAGATCGTAGAATGACAACTTCAAGTGTTCTAAGTCTGCAGAATCATGGAGTTGTCTCTCAAGATTCTGCAAGTGCCAACAATGATCAAATGATTAGAGCAAGATTAAAGATCGCTTGAAGAGGGAAAGACTTAGAGAAACTTCGCAGAGTACATTGAAGTTTCGTAGAGTTCACTTAGCCAGATACTCTATGACTATTATGAAACTCTACGATTAGGCAAATCGTAGAGTACAACAGTTCTGACAATGGGCTGACAATGTTACGACTCGTAGAGTGAAGATCCTAAGATAGTTGCTGAATATCTTAAGGTTAAAAAGAAGATCAGATCGAATTGTGCCTAACATCTAGTTCGGTGAAGTGATAGCACCCACATGAATGTCACTGTAGCTGTTTTGATGTGACATATCATAGTTGAAAGCTGACTCATCCACTTCTAGAGTCAACAATCAGAGATCTTCAAGATCTAAGCATTAAATGAGTAACAACAACTTTCCAACAGGAAAATCTCAAGGACATCTGTAAAAGGCATACAGATTCAATCCAACAGTAACGATCATGAAAAGAAAAGTTGAATTGCTGCTCAACTCTCAAGAACTTTACTCTACGATCTAGAACATCTTGTTCTGCTGCTAAGTCCTCCATCTGCTGAACTTAAAGCCACTTAGCAGCACCTATCACACTCTCTCTTAGTAATTGTATAGGTCTTAGTGACCCTTTGTATCCAAGTCTTAGTGACTTGAAGAGATCTAAGTGATCTATTGTATGCAAGTCTTTGTGACTTGAAAGAATCTTTGTGATTCGTTAAGTGTAACTGTTCTATGTGAATAGATCTTTGTGATCACCCATCCTTAATAGATTATACATATTCGAAGAGTAGAAGAATGGATTAGGAGATCTTTGTACTCCGAACCACTTAAAATTTTTGTCTCCTTTACATTATGTACTTACTTTTCTGTCAAGCTCTTTAATTTGTTTATGACTTAATTCCACTTGTTTGCTAAATTCAGAACTACGAATTCTTTTAAATCTTTAAAGGGGATTTTCAAATCATCATTCCGCTGTGCATGGTTAAATTAACCTGTTTAATTTATAAGTTGGTAATAATTCCTTAAAAGAAAATTTTTAAAGTATCTATTCAACCCCCCTTCTAAATCTCTTAGCCCCTTTAGGATACAACACAATGTCATAGCTAATATTTCAATTTTTTGTAAAATCGTCTCCTCTAATAAATTTTGGTCAAAATTAGTAAGACATTTACATGTCACGTGAGTTTTATAAGGGCAAAATAGTTCATTCCTGCATAAAACTATTTTCTCTCCTAATAGAAGGACAAATACGTCCTTACAATAATAAAATAAATTCTCACATAAAAAAATTTGTTTTATTTTAACCAAATAAAATAATTAAAAAGAAATTAATTACAAAACTCAAAGATTTATTTCAATGAAAATTTAAGTAGCATATTTTGATTAAATGTAAAAGACAAAATCAAACACTAAAAATTAGATTAAATTAAAAGGAAAAAAATAATAAAAAATTATTAGTTATTCATATAACAAATAATTTACTTTATATACACACACACAAATATATATATATATATATATATATATATATATATATATATTTGTGTGTGTGTATATAAAGTAAATTATTTATTAAAATGAATAACTAATAATTTTTTTCCTTTTAATTTAATCTAATTTTTAGTGTTTAATTTTGTCTTTTATATTTAATCAAAATATGTTACTTAAATTTTCATTTAAATAGATATTTGAGTTTTGTAATTAATTTCTTTTTAATTATTTTATTTGGTTAAAATAAAATGAATTTATTTATAAGAGAATATATTTTATTATTGTAAAGACGTATTTGTCTTCTATTAGGAGAGAAAATAATTTTGTGCTGGAATGGACTATTTTGCCCTTATAAAATTCAAATGCATGACATACGCATGTCTTATTAATTTTGACCAAAATTGGTTAAAAGGAACAATTTTGTAAAAAATTGAGACATTAGCTATGACATTGTAAAAATTAAAACATTGAGATCTATGTTGTAATTTAGTATATGCATGAAAGGACAGTTTTATAATTTACTCATATTTTTATGTCTTAGTAGAGAGTTTAAATTGACTGCAAAATATTTCTGATGCTTCGATAACCGATCTATATGGTAAAAAATGATTGGCATAAAAGTAAAAGTTTGCATAACTACGTCCGTCAAAAACACACTAAAAAATAAAAATGTCCAAAGAGATGATGATAATTTATCGTCTATTTTTTCAATGAATAGTACAAAAAGGACAAAAGAAAAGTTTAAAAACCATGACTCTGTAACAAGAAAATTGCTACGGAGCCAAACAAAATTGTCCAACGTCTAAGGATTATTAAAGTAATAACGTTTCGAAATTATTTAAGTATTACTCCGCTTTAAAATTAAAAATATAATTTAATTTTTAAAATTAAATAACGGTATATTTAACTTTAACATTAATATAAATTTGTTTAGTTTTAGTTGATACAATTATTATAATTATATAGTATATAACAAAAATTATCAATCACAACATTTATTTCATTCTAACTTTTATGAATCATACCAATTTTAAAATTTAATATTCCGTCATTTGACCTTAAAAATTAAATTGTATTTTTAGTTTTGGAGTGAGGGAGTATGTTTTATAGACTAACATAGAATAAAAACATATCCTCAGTATTTAATAAATAATTAGATCTCTTTCAATGGAACATAAAAAATCTAATTAATAATAAAATATAATTTTTATTTATCTTCAAATTCGTACAACACATTCTTAAAAAAAAAGAGGAGTTTGTAAATAGGGTTAATTGCAAATTATATTATGAAGTATACGCCATTTTACCATTCGTACATCGATGTTTAAACGCTCTCATCCCGCTACCAAAAGTACCATTAAGTATCCATAACTGACCCTTTTGTAATTTTCGGCCAAAAAGTGGTCGGAACTGCCACGTGTTCCGGTTGAGGGGGTATAAATACGGTTTGACCGTATATTTATACATTTGACTGTATAAAATCAACGTAAAAATAATTTTATATTAATCATATACATATAACTCATCTTCTTCCCCATCTTCATCATCTTTCCCATTTACCATGGAACTCATCAAAAACCTCAATCCAAACCCAAATCAAAAGTTTTAACAATAAACCGAAATGAATTGAAAATCAAGTTTACAAATTGAAAATTGAAAAAACGTGAAGAATCAAATTTGCAAAATGGGGGTTCTATTTCTGGAAACCGAAATGAATTTGCAAGATCTGCAAGCTGCCATTGAAACCCATATGCAATTCCAAATGAGATACATACATAACAGAAAAAATCAATCCAGATTTGTAAAAAGAAGCTACCATTGAAACCCAATCGTTGAAGCTTCATAACAACTAGATCTACGAAAAGAATATTAAATCGTGGCCCAATCATGGCCCTTATTTCCATGTTAGGGAGAAATAATCAACCTTGTAGGCAGAAAGTCACAGATTTGTGATTTAGAATTGGATTGAAGAATGGGCGAGTCACAATCATCAAACTCATCCTTCAGATGCCGAGTCACTCTACTACCGCCACTTCTCCACCACTGAGTTCTTCTCCAGATACCTTGATTTCATTTTTAACAATAAATTCAATTTGAATACTTTTTCGGCCATTCCTATGATGAGAAGTGGATTGCTTTGGGATGTATTCTGGGTGACCTGCCCAAGTCATGGTCTGTGTTGTTTGGGTAAATAGTTTGCTAATAATTTTATTAGATTTAATTAGTTTAATTTGACAATTTATTTGACATAATTTGTTTTGTTAATTATTTTATTTGGATTAATTAGTATGTTAATTATTTTATTTTGTGTTAATTATTTGAGTTAATTACTTGGTTAGTTAAGAATTAATTATGTATGAATTTTTATACACCTTTAATATATTTTTATTTTTTCTTCTATGTATTTTTTTATTATTTTAATAAGTCAACTATGTATTTATACGATCAACTATATTTGAATATTAAATTATGACACGTGGCCATTTTTCGACAAAAAAAATTGACCGAAAATAATAAAAGGGTCCATTGTGGTTACTTAATGGTACTTTGTGTAGCGGGATGAGAACGTTTAAACATCGAGGTACAAATAGTAAAAGAGTGTATACTTCGTGGTTTAATTTGCAATTAACCCTCGTAAATAATATGAGACAAGTATTGTATTTAGTCATTACATGTATTCATAAGGTGGAAGTTTGCTCCACCTGGCGCGCTAAAACACCGTCAAATATTTTTCTACTTCCATCACCTAGCACTATATACTATATATATATATATATATATATATATATATACACACACACACACACACACACACATGCCAGATCAGGAGTAGACCGGTCTACTAGCAGACCAGTCTGCTCCTGATCCGGGCTCTTTCTCTCTCTCTCTCTCTCTATATATATATATATATAATTACATGTATTCATAAGGTGGAAGTTTGCTCCACCTGGCGCGCTAAAACACCGTCATGTATTTATCTACTTCCATCACCAAGCATTACTACATCATATATATACAGAGTCCGAATCTTAAGCTCACCTTTTATCCGACTCACCCAAGTTTACCCACTTTAGTGACGGACCCGGCGACAGTTCGGTCATACAACCGTCGTCTATATTTTTAGCGACGCTATATGTTGTCCGTCGCTAAAAGTATAGACGACGGTTGTATGACCGAACCGTCGCCGGGTCCGTCGCTAAAGGGGGTGAGCTTGGGTAAGTCGGATAAGGGGTGAGCTTAAGGTCCGAACTGTATATATATATATATATATATATATATATATATATATATATATATCACCCTTTCCGTCTGATTTCTTTCATTCATCACCCAATACTACAAACTCTCTCTCTCTTTTCTTATTCATGGAGTTAATTTTGAAGTTAATTGTAAGCTTTTGTGCAATTGTTGTGGTGATATTGGGATGGAGAATTTTCAATTGGGTTTGGTTGAGACCAAGAAAACTTGAAAACTACATGAGAAATCAGGGTTTTAATGGAACTCTTACATATTATTTTTTGGAGACTTGAAAGACATGGTTGCGATGATGAAATTAAGAAGCCAAATCCAAACCCATCAATCTCTTTGATGATATTGTCCCCCGCATCATGCCCCTCAACCATAAAACCATCCAAACCTATGGTATGTATCTATTGTTTTGCAAGTTCTAGCTTGATTCATAATTTCATATAAATATTAGTTGCTATTTTTTTGTCCAAAAAATAATTTATCATATACTCCATCCGTTCAAAAATTAGAGATATAATTTAACTTTTGAGGTCAAAAGACAATATGTTAAACTTTAAATTAATATAAATTTATTTAATTTTAGTTGTGTAGGTAGGAAAATTACACCTTGCTAGGGTTAGGGTTTCGTGTTGGCTGGAGAGGAGAGAAATCCCCGAAGAGTACGGAACTGATTGATTGATTGAAGAGGGGAGAAGAACAGGTAGGCAATTACTCCAATGACACGTGGCAGAACTCTCAGAATCCGGAAACCGGGTTAGGGTAGCAGGGATTCCAAGAGCCTTCTTGAGTCTTTGAGTTGAGAGAGAGAGAGAGTTTCAAGTGTTTAGAGCTTCCAAGAGTCTAAGTGTAATGTCTTGAGAGCGATCCCCTTTTCTCAGAATAGAGGGGCTATTTATAGAGTTTTCCTGGGAAATAGTCACATGCCAGGCACATGTTTTAAGGAAAATTCCCGAAATAGCCTTTAATTATGTTTTAAAGGAGAAATTCCAGAAATGCCCTTTAATCATCAAAGTAATGCCCAAATTGCCCTGTTCTTCTAGCCGCCAATCCAATCCCTCAATCAATTCCCAAAATGGGTCGCATCCACGAGTCTTCTGCCTTGGAACACGTGGAGACTTCCCCGGGTCTAGTACATTTAATTAGGTCACATAAACCCTAATTTGTACATTTAATTAGGTTTTTTGTAAACCCTAATTTGTACATTTAATTCAATTAGGTCATGTGAACCCTAATATGCACTTGGGCCCACATTTGCCCCATGCGCGAGAGTCACGATTCCTGAGAGACGCTCGTGCAAAATACTCCAGGCTTGTGAATGATTTTGCGTGACTCCACTTGTCCAAGTACTGCTTGGTAAATCATCTGAAAGCTTCTTCATTTTGCTCAATATTTATTTCCTTATTTTCTGAGAATTAAAACAAGGAAGATCATCAGCTCCAATAATCAAATCTTATTTTATATTTTAGAAACAAAATCTGCCTTTATTAGAATTTTATAAAGCAAGATTTTTTCAAACATTTAATATATATATATATATACATATATATATATATATATATATGTATATATATATACATATATATATATATATATATATATATAATTTCGAAATTGTCATACTATTATCAAATATATATATATTTTCGAAATTTTATTAAAATACCAAATTTAAGCAATTTTCGAAAATCTATATATTTATTTAGAAATAAGCTCAAATAAACTTATCTTGAAATTGCGAAATCTTCCTTAAGAGGAACATAGAGATTGTTTCCTTTACTATTGCAAGCTTGCAATTGGAATATATATATCTCCCAAGTCACTTAGGCCTTTCTTTTCATCGTGCAAAATTTTTCCTCTCCTCATTCAAGTCTGAAGATCACCAAGAAGTCGTCAAGCCAACAGTTTTCAGCTTGGGAACGAGGTAAAAAAAACAATTTCTTCTTCTCTTTTTTTCAATTTATTTGAGTACTTTCTGCCGAACTTTTTCTTGACTTGCTTCTCCTACGTCTCTTCTCAGGTTATTGTAGCTTTTCTTTTGTCTTCCGAGCCCCGTTACTTGGATTATATCTCGGTAGGGTTCCCTCGGATAATAAAGAAAAACACAATATTTATTGACAACGAAGCATCCGTTCCGAAAAAGTAATCTGTGGGGCACCAGAATTTTCAAGGTACAAAAAATATAGTTTTTTTTTTTGCCTAGGGGGCCGAACCCTAGGGTTTTTTTTTTTTTTTGCAGGAAGTCGAACCCTAGGGGGGGCCGAACCCTAGGGAGCGAACCCTAGGAGAAAATGTACTAAAATTTTAACATTGGGAAGCGTGATCACTGTTTTGACCATAACTTTTGTTTCGTTTGGAGTCTCGGGGCCCATAATATATCAAAACGACCGTATCGACGAGAACTTCAAAAGTCATCGCCAACGGCCATGACACATGTCGAAATAATCCAAAAAATGGCTCCGAAGGATGCATTTTGGTTGTCCGAAGTTTTGTGGAAAAATTTCAAATCTTGTTTTTCTTTCATAATTGTGATTTTGATCCTTCCCTGACTCAATTTCTTCTTATTGTCAGGTATTCTCAAGTGAAAAACTCAAATTCTCCCTTTGCCATGGTAAGTCTACTCAAGCTCATATGCCTTACTTGACATCCTTAGTATCCTCATGTGGAGTCTTTCTTACTTGCAGGCCTCGTCTACCGGATGTTCTGAAGACTTGAAAAGTTCCAGGGTAATTCCCTTTGTCAATGATTGGGGAAAGGCTCCCTTTTTTGGGCCTTTTGACACTTTTTGGGAGCATGTTCGAACTTATGATCGCACAACTTTTCCTGCGCCAGAGAAAGAGGGTTTGTTTCTTTATGTCGCGGCTTGGTGAGGTTGGGACGACTTCCCCCATTCCGGTCGCATTCCCCGCATGTGCATAGAGAAACAAGAATACCCTTTCAGTCCCTTTCGCTTCCTGTCTGACTCATCTAGCCGTCTTCAAGGATGGCAACATTGGACTGACGAGATCCTTGGGAATGTTGAGTACAAGGCTATACTAAAGAGTGCAGACATATATCGCTGCATTCAGCTATGTAGGGATCTACGTATTCAGCAGGATCATGATGCTCTTACTGTGTTGATTTCCCGCTGGTGCTCTTCTTCATGCACATTTGTTACTGCTTGGGGGGAATTCACCCCTACACTAGAGGATGTCTATGCTATCTACCAGTAAGCCTTTCTTTTTGTAACTTTCATTCGTTCTTACTTTCTCCTTTTTTTTTCTTTTTTTTTCTTCTTTTTTTTTTTCAAATTATATGCTTATGTTGGGTTTATATCTTGTAGCCTCCCTGTTGTCGCTTCGGCTTCTTGTGAGCCATCTAGTATGTCTGCTAGAGATGTTGAGTGCGTTGCCTATTTGATGGAGGCCTTCAAGCAGTCTTCCCATTATGTCTCACGATTCAAAGGTGACACACTCCTTCCAGATTTCGAGACCACTAGCCGACAAAAAACTTCATGGTTATCTTGGGTGCGCTACTTCTTTCGGGATTACAAGACTAACCAGTGGGATAGTTCAACTTATGACCAATCCGTCCTTGCTTTTCGTAAGGAGCCGTGTCCTTTTCCTTTGGCAGCCTATCTGGCTATGTGGTTGTCTCGCTTTCTCTTTCCCGGGTCTCCTGTGACGGTCCCTCAGTTCGTATATTTAGTTTAGCAGCTCTGCTATCTCGGGGTTTGGAGATTCCTCTTGCTTCCCTCTTTCTGGGAACCCTGTATCGCCGTTTAGATGAGGTGGCCTTCGCTTTGAGAGAATCTGTTGGAAGGTATTCGTTTTCATGCTTCCATTAACTGTCTTTCACATTGCACTTTTCTCTTCTTTTCTTGAATTATCAACCTTTCCTTTTCATTCACTCAGGTACGATGTGAATTGCTTCATTCCAGGCTCCTTCCTTCAGCTTTTCCTCTTCGAGCGTTTCAAGGGTTATTCTTCTTTTGAACATCTTTCTAAGAGGAAGAAGAAGTCTTCAGACCCTTTTTTATTACCCCACATCGACCCCCGGACAGCCCGCTGGATTGATTACCGCTTTAGCTCAGACTTGCGGCTTTTCATTGATGATTTTTCATGCTTCACCGCTCGTCCTTACACTATTGTTTCAGAAAATAATGGTCACCTTCCTCACTTTTATAGGCGTGAGCCTCGCACTTATCTAAATACCAACGGGCTGAGCGGTTCTTCATTGTCCTGGTTCGTCTTCCTTCGGGCTGCGGAGCTTCCATATTTTATTGAGGATAATGATTTCGGTACCGTACTTTATAATCCTCATAGGGTGATGAGGCAGTTTGGATTTGACCAGGAGCGTCCCTTTGGCCGTACTTGCAAGGAGACTTATGAGACTGCTCTACTCAATTTCGTGTCCACCTCTTCTTCTTTTTCATGAGCTTTTTCGGAACCCCCAGGTGCTCCTCACAAATCTTTTCCCGTTTCTTTTATCATACCACCTGCTACTCGGAGTGGGCGGTATACTACTGGTGAACGCAACTACTGGCAGATCAATCTTAAGAGATGGGAGGACGACACACTGATGTGCTCTAGACCAGCTTCTCCTCCCAAGCGTCTTCAATGGGCTAAGATGTTATGTTCTCCTAAGCCCAATGTCCGTTCAGAACGATGGCCAGCCAGTTGCCGCCTTGTTGAACGTGAGGCCTTGAGGCCTAAGTCTTCTCCTCCTCGGTCAGCAGGTATTTATTCTCAAAGTGACCCAGTTATCCTTCCTGCACAGGCCCCTACTACCTCCAGGAACCTTCCACCACGGGCCTTATCTCAGTTACCTTTGTCTCATATGCCTCCTCCAGTTCCTCCCAGGGATCCTCTAATGCCGGGGTGAGGATTACTTGTTCCAGAACAAGAACATCTACCCCTATGGATTCAGAGGTGGCTCCTCCTATGGCTTCTACCGTGTCCCAGGTTAGTCATCCTGGCCTCAGGCTTCGCTTAAGGCCATTAGCAAAACGCCCTCCTGAGAATGCTACTCCTACTGAGCCGGTAGCCGAGGATCCGGTCAAGAAACGCCGTAGAAATTTGGTATGTATTTATACATTTTTGAAGTATCTTCATTTTTGTCTGTTACTATCCATATAATTGTTTTCATGATCCCTTTAATCATTATGTCCACCGTTTTTAGATTGGCGATGCTGATGAAGAGGATGAGGATGTTCCTGTTGAATTTATGCCTATTACTGCAAATGGGGCATCCACGGCGGCTTCCACGAGTTGTGACCCTCCCCAACCTATCAGTGTTGAGTCCTCTTCTTCTCATGAGGCTTGTGTTAGTCTTGATGCTAAAGACACCTTATCTGATGTGAGTTCGAGCCTTGCTTTGGATGATGCAATAATTTCCTCGAACCCTCCTCCAGCGTCTCCACATGATAGGCCTAAGGAGACCGATGAGACTCCTGCTTCCGCGAGGGAGGATCCTTCTGAGACTATTGCTGGTGTATATCCTCCCCATAAGGAGTCTACCGAGTTGTTGAGTTCTCGGGAGGGCATTGTAGACAACATCTTGGGTGGGTTGAGCGACATTCCGCCTTCGGTAGCATCTCTCAACTACTTTTCCATTGACTATCTTGTGAGTATCTTTCTTTGGTAAATATATCATTTTTTTTATTTATTATTTTCAAATATATTATATGTTTTCTCATCTTATTTTCCAGAGTGAGAAGATGCAAGAGTTGCCTTTGCCTGTTGATGCGCTTGCCTCATTCGATGCTCTCAATCCGGATGTTGACACCTCACTAGATAATGACCTCGGGTATCCTCCAGGCTGTCTTCCGGATGACCAAGGCGTTATGGATTCATCAGCATCCCAGCAGCCCCGTGCTCCTCCATCCCTTATCTCGACCAATTCTATGATGGCATCCAAAGTTGCTCCTGTCAGAGCTTCCTTGAATCCAAACGGAGACCTTGTTTCTTGGAGGAGCTTCCGGATATCATCATCTAGTCGGGAAAGTCTTGAGCGCCTCTTAACTTAGTTCCCACATATACTCGACCAGCTAATTATTAAGGCGTCTTCTGCCCAGACCTTCTTCCTAGATCAGCTCGCAGGCCTTGTGCTTGGGTTGCATACTCTTTCCTTATACTCTTTGCGGGCTGAGGACTTGAAGAAATTTAGTGATGATGTAGACGACCTTGCGGCTGTGGGTGTTGACATGTCCCCTTTTCGGGCTAGGCTGGATCTCCTTCAGTCGAATTTCAACCTTGTTGAGCTACGTTCGGAGATTGCTATACGTAAGTGTGAAGATGACTCCTTTTCAGCACAAATCTCAGAGTTTGACGAAGCCATAAACAAATTGAAGATTCATGCGCAAGGTTTAAAGTCTCAAGTTCAGGAGGTAGAGCGACGGCTCCAGGACTTAGAGTCAGCTACTCAAGATGTCAAGAAATCAAAAGCTGAAAATCTCAAGATTCAGGATGCTGCCATTAGTGATTTGGAGGCCTTAGCTATGCCTTCGTTGCAGTTTGATATGTCGTGGCCTTTAGATCATGACTTGCTGTAGTCTCTTTTTCCTTTTCCTGTTTCAGAAACTCATTTACACATATTTTATTTATCAAATTAGAGTTTCTTTAACCTTGTTGATTGCCTTTAATTTGAATGACTCCTCAATATCATTTAATTTCAAGTTACTCAAATTAATACTCCAAGGCAACAATAGGTCTTATGAATAGATAAATATGAATGTTATCAATAACATGTATATATATATATATCTTTTCGAAAAATAAGTGAATGAAAGTTTGATAATTTATTGATGATCAGGTTGCTTTTAATGAAAAGCATAACGTTTCAAAATTTTCATTAAAAAAATAATAAATCTTGCTTTTGTCGAATAAAGCATAACGTTCGTCACTTTTAGAGATAAAGTGTAACTTGTTTTTTCAGGTTGAGGACTTATAGTCAGGTGCCTCGATTACTTTTAAAGTTTGAAAGTATAACTGTGAGGGCTTATAGTCAGGTGCCTCAACTACTTTTGAAGTTAAAAGTATAACTCTCGTGATGACTATCTCATGTGTAATATTTCTTTACCCATTTCAGGTTCAATGGGCCTGAGATAGCATTTGATCCCACGCGAGATATTTTGCAATACCCGCTTTCGGAGATCTCTCGTACCCTATACGGGCCTTCCCATTTGGGGTAAAATTTGGTGGTTGGTGTTCCCCTCATGACTTGATTTGCTGTCTTGAGCACCAAGTCCCCCACCAGAATTTGTCGCGGTACCACTGCGGTATTGTATTGTCGTCGCAGTCTTTCGTGATACCGTTCCAATTTTTCTTTGGCTCGGTCTCGGAAGTCAGCTAAGGCCTCTAGGGCTGCTGGTCGGTTCTCGTCCTCGACTAAGCTTCGGAGTCTCATCCTAGCCGAAGGGATTTCTATTTTGGCGGGCAAGATAGCTTCTTCTCCATAAACTAAAGCATATGGGGTTTCATCCGTAGGTTTTCTTTTTGAAGTTCGATATGCCCATAATGCTATTGGTAATTGCTCTGCCCATGTCTTCGGATGATCATCTAGGGTTTTTGACAAGATCCTGATCAAGGTTTTGTTTGTGGCCTCTGCTTGCCCATTGCCTTTCGGGTAGTATGGCGATGACTTGTAGTGCTTCACCCTATATCTTTCCATCAGACTTTTGATGTCTCTATTAATGAAAGGAGTTCCATTATCTGACAGAATAATCTTCGGGATCCCGAAACGACAAATGATATGTTCCTTAATGAAATTCGCCACTCTCACTGCTGGACCCGTAGCCTTTTTCAAAGGGATTGCCTCTACCCACTTTGTATACATCTCAGTGGCCGTCAAGATCCATATGTTGCCTTTAGAATTAGGATGAATGGGACCTATAAGATCCATTCCCCATGTATGAAAGGGCCATGGTGTTGCTATGGTCCGTAGGTCTACAGCGGGAGCATGAATCAGATTCCCGTGAATTTGGCAGATGTGGCACTTTTTGACAAAATCCAAGCAATCTCCTTCCATCTTTGGCCAGTAATAACCATGATCAATAAGTTGTTTGTATAACTTGGCTCCCCCTTGGTGCTCGTCTTTATGCATTTGGTAGACCAAATCTTTGGCTTCTCCTACTTCCAAACACCGTAAGGGCTTGCCATTGAACCCTCTTCTAAACAATTCTCCATTTTGCAAAAAGAATTGTTGTGACTTTCTCTTTATCAAGATTGCATCCTTCTTTTCGGCAGGCAGATTTCCGCTTTGTAAAAATTCTACATAAGGGATTCGCCAATCCACCATGTCATCGATGAAGGCGCATTCCTCCTCCCCAGGGTATTCTTGGCATGAAACACATCGTCGTTGAAGTGCATCTGCTTCCTTCTTCATTTCAGGCCAATAATACCCGTGGCGCTGTAACCTTCGATACAATCCAATATCGGCCAATCCACAATTTTCTGCATGTACCTGATGCAAAACGCGCTGTGCTTCGAGCCTCCCCAAGCATCGTGTCAAATACCCCATCTGTTTCTTTATGGTACAAGACTCCCTTGATGATGGCGTATTTCTGAAGTTCCACCGGTGATATGGTCCCCTCCTTCGTTTGCAATTGATGGGAAATGTTATGTCTCCAATCATCGGTCAGGTCTTTGGGGAACAAGTCTAACACCGTGGTTGGGAGGGTTCTCTTCATTACCTTCACATCTAGGTCTTCTCCTTGGACATATACTCTAAATGCTACCGTGGCTAATGCATCAGGTTGGTTATTTTGTCCTCCTGGCACGTACTCAATAACCACCTTCCTGAAGTCCTCCATCACTTTTTGTGCCACAGTTCGATACGGTGCCAATATAGGCTCCTTCACTGCGAATTGCCCTCTTATTTGCTGCACAATCAAGTTTGAATCTCCCCTTACTTTAAGGCGTTTAGCTCCCAACTCTCGAGCCGCTAATAATCCCAATATAAACGCCTCATATTCTGCTTCATTGTTCATGCAGGGGAAGTCTAACTTGTATGACAAAGCTACTTCCTTTCCTTCTTTGGTGGTCAACACCACGCCTGCTCCACTTTTCCCTTCAGCAGACGACCCATCAAAGGCTAAATACCACCATTCCAAGTCGTCATCTACTATGTCAACTTCTTCTACTTCTCCCCCTGGAAGATCCTCAGAGGGAGGTTCGTATTCTCCATTTGGAAATTGAGCTAGTAGATCTGCCAAAGCCTGACATTTGATTGCCTTTGGTGTTACACACTGGATATCATATTCTGAGAGTATCATCATCCATCTTGCAGGTCTTCCTACCAATGCCGTCTTAGTCAGTAGGTATCTGATCGGGTCAGTTCTTGTTGCAAGCTTCACTTCGTGTGCCAAAAAATAATGTCGCATTTTCTGCGCTACAAACACCAATGCAAGGCAATGTCTTTCCACCTGCGAATACCGGGTTTTCGGTCCTCTAATTATCCGGCTGATGTAGTACACAGGTTTTTCCTCGCCATCCACCTCTTGTGTGATTAATCCCCCTACAGACTTTGTGGTAGAGGTGATTGATGAGTGGGATTTATACCTACAAATCATGTATTGTTAGACTTAATTATTGTGGTTTTTAAGTGTTTATAGAATTATTTTACTTGTTTTTGGTGTTTATTTATTGTAGGTTGGAGCTGGAGGGGCAAAAGGGTGATTTTGGAGCTTAAAACACACCTAGTGGCATTTTCGTAAATAGCTGGACAAGGTTGAGCGCCAAAAGCGCCCATGCAAGCGCCAGAGGCGCTACATATGCTGCACCATAGCGCCAGAAGCGCTCATCATAGCGCCAGAAGCGCTAGGCTCGATTTTGGGTTGCTAAATTTCAGTTGGAGGAGGAAAAGGGAGCCAATTCTGAAGAGGATTCTAGTCTATATTGATTAGATAGTGAGAAGGAAACCCTGAGTATAAAAACTTGGAGACTTTTAGTAGTTTTTTTTATCATAGATATATTTTACTTTTCTAGAGAGAGGGATTTTTTTTAGTGGATTACTTTTGTTCAAGCCTTGGATTTTGATGTGGGTTTAAGCTTATCTTGGATTTTATTCTTCAATTGGGTTTGATCAATCTATTTCTTCTTTCTTCAATTGATTGTTTATTTTTCATGTTTAGTTTTGATCCCATAATGGCTTTTGGTTCAGACATGAACTAATCTCCATTATGGGATTCTAACGGATTTTAATATGTAGTTTAATTATAAGCTTGATTGTTAGATTGTTTTGCATATCATAAGGAACTTTTATCATGATTGTTTTACATGTATGAATGCTTGATCACCATTCGATTTCAGTACTTATATGGAATTGAAAAATAACATATAGGTATGGATTGTAATCATGATAACTTGCGAATATGAGGCTTAATTGGCACTACAAAAAAATGGGCCTTTAGCAACGATTTTTCGGGCAACGACTTTATAAGTCGTTGCTAAAAGTATATGTTTAGCAACGAAATTTGTCCTTCGTTGCAGATTATGTCAGACTTTCACTTTTTGCAATGAAATTCATAAGTCGTTGCAAAATTTCATTGCTAATTCATTGGCGGGAAAAACTTTCGTTAGAAATTCGTTGCAAAATTTTCGGCCACTTGATTACCCGTCATCGTGGGCAACGAAAGTTTTTTTTGTTGCTAAAAATGGGGCTTTAGCAACGATTATTCAGGCAACGACTTTATACGTCGTTGCTAAAAGTGTATGTTTAGCAACGAAACTTGTCCTTCGTTGTAGATTGTGTCAGGCTTTCACTTTTTGCAACGAAATTCATTAGTCGTTGCATAATTTGGAAACAAATTTCGTTAGAAATTTGTTGCAAAATTTCTAACCACTTGATTTCTCCTCATCGTGGGCAACAAAAGTTTTTTTGTTGCTATATTTCGTTGCCTAATATGGACCACATTCATTGGCAACAATTTTTATTTTCGTTGCATATTTTATACAACTTTTTGCAACTATTAAAATGTTGTCTTAAATTAAGATAATCTCAATAAGCATGTTTTTGTAAGACCATATTCGGTATTCGGAGAATTGTCAAAAAATATTCGTATTTAGTATTTAAAAATTATGTCCAAATGCGGAAAATATTCATTTCTATTTTTTATTCGAATAAACAAATTATTCAAATATCCGAATTCGAATGTCAATCACCTAATAAACAATTTATTTACTTATAAAAAGTAAAAATAAAAAAATATTGACCAATTACTAACAAATCACAACCATTTAAAGTTGTAAAAATACATATCATAAATGGGAGACATATCAAATACATCATCATTCATAATTGATCATAAAAATCAATTAAAATTTACTAATATAAATTGTACATATAAGTTGTATAAATTGTACTTATAAGTTGTTCCATATTATTTAATTTATTTTTTGCTAAATTTAAATGTATATAAGAGAAAAGAGATACATATACTTAGGGGCATTCCCCAGATCGATACAAAATGTCAAGAAAAGGAACTCAACATGACAAACAGTGAAACTCAGATTCTAAGACAATACAGAGCATAAGGCCAAAACAGATCAAATGAGCACTGCATTGGACTTCAAGAACACTGCAGAGCATCCGACCAACAAAATAATAAACGGACGGAATGCTGACTGTGCATATTGGCCCGTTATTTTTACTGACGTGGCCCGTTATTGCTGACGTGGAGGACAGAAATACCTGACTTAAAAATATCCTTAAAGAAAATGTTGCTCACAAGTATCAAACTCCAAACCTCTCCAAACTAGAAACCTTATATTCCAACAAAAGCCACTAGATCAACTACCTATTATGCTAAAATTTATGTAACACTAATATTTAAACCACCTAACATCGTTTCTATGCATGTGAAGATGAGATAATACACTTTTTGGACACTGTACTAGGAATTGTAATAATAATAATAATTGTAATAATTATTATTGTAATAATAATAATAAATTTTAAATAATTAAATAATAATTAAAATAATAATAATATTTAGATAATAATAAAATTATTATTATTATTATTATTATTATGGTACTAATCCTGCAAAGCCCGTCAGTATTAATACTTGAACAAAATACAAAAGATGATATATTGAGATATAAATTTCAACATAGAGTTGGCAGCCATGAAATAAGTCATGCTGCTTCATGCCTGCATTTACCAATGTTAGAAACTAAAAAGTGTTCACAAGACAAAAGTGTTTACCAATGCGATAATTAAAATTTTAAATAATAATAAAATAATAATAATAATAATAATTTAATTATTATTATTATTATAATTATTTTAATTATTATTATTATTTAATTATTATTATTATTATTATTTTAATTATTATAATATATTTCAGACTTACAATTTGGTGGAGTTGGAAGAAGAAGCAGGAGAAGATGAAGGGAGAGTCGGTTTGGGCCTGTATTTCTTTTGAAAAATATGAGTTCAAACTTTAACGGATCCAAAAAAATTAAAATAGTTAATCAACCCAAATGATTCGATTCTAGTTAATATAAATCGACTCATCAGTTTATAAATCAAATTGCCAAAGTCTAGGTGATAATTACCGGAAAAAAATAATATAGTAGTGATACATAACGATAATTTATGATAGCAATAATATCACACATATAATGTCTTATGTAACACAATCAACCAAAATGTCGTCTCCAGCCATGACCTCCCATTGCCCTATCATCACCCCCACTAGAATCAGGGCTATAGCCTCCCATCCATTTAGCCTGCCCATGAAATCCATTGCCTTTTGGGCTTGGGCTCTTTGGGACTTGATAAGTTATCGTTCCTCCACCAGAACTGGATGAGTCACCATTACCCAACCCAACAACCGGCCCTCTCTTTGTAGATGGATTCCACTGGTTCACTGATGGGCCTCGCTGCTCTACTGACCCTGAGCTCTGACTTCTCACCTTGGCTTTTGCTGATTTTGTTGGGGCCATGTAGCTAGGGACATCATCCAAACCAGACTGTCGATGCGGCCTAGTTGGATATTGGGCTGATTCAACAATGTCCGAACTGAGCCGATCTGAAATGTATGTGTAAAAAAAAGAGTATAGTTAGTCATTTGTAAGTTGACTTAAAGTACATTGATCAAAAAAACATTTAACCCAATCTGAAATGTATGTGTAAAATATTAGGTTTACACTATTTTAAATTAATCATTGCCTCAAAAATTAATATTTATTAAAGTTAGGCTTACTCGTGTATTTTAAAAATAAGAAATTAATTTTATTTTTGTAATAATCTTTTTTCTCAAAATGAGTAAAATGTATTTCATTTTATGGGAATCATGACATCAAAACATGTAATCTTATGTAAATCTGAAGTGTATGTGTAAAATACTAAGTTTATACTATTTTTAATTAAGCATTGTCTCAAAGATTAATATTTATTAAAGTTAGGCTTACTCAACTATTTTAAAAAATAAGAAATTAATTTTATTTTTGTAATAATCTTTTTCTCAAAATGAGAAAAATGTATTTCATTATATAACAATATAATCATGGTCTCAAAACATGTAATCATACATAAATCTATAATGTATGTGAAAAATAATAAGATTACACTATTTTTAAT
The DNA here is from genome assembly GCA_034770075.1 of Aralia elata. Classification (NCBI taxonomy): domain Eukaryota; kingdom Viridiplantae; phylum Streptophyta; class Magnoliopsida; order Apiales; family Araliaceae; genus Aralia; species Aralia elata. The sequence goes on from CM068385.1 coordinate 95,181,353, forward strand.
TAATCATTGTCTCAAAAATATACTCACCCCGTTTGACTTTACATGTCCTAATTAACTTTTTATGATCAAAGCCAATTTTAATATTAATAATTTAATAAATGTATTTAAAATATTGAAATCAAATTAGTTGAATTTGATAGCATATTCGATGTACTTTCTTATGATAATAATTTTATGTTTATTTCCAATAAACTTAAAAATAAAATTTGATTCTAAATATGGTCAATTTGACCATAAAATGTCAATTAGAACAAATAAAGTTTGACAAAGAGAGTAATAATTATCAAAGTTAGGCGTACTTAGAGATTTTTAAAATGTAAAAAAAAATTAATTTTTGTAGTAATCTCTTTCTCAAAATATGTAAAATTTATGTCATTATGTAGTAATCACGGCATCAATACATGTAATTTTATGCAAGTCTAAAATGTATGTGTAAAATAATAAATTTACACTATTTTTAATTAACCGTTGACTCAAAAATTAATATTTATTGAAGTTAGGTTACTCAGTTATTATAAAAATAAGAAATTACTTATATTTTTTATAATAATTTTTTTCTCAAAATTAGTAAAATGTATTCCATTACGTAGTAATCATGGTATCAAAACATGTAATCTTATATAAGTCTGAAATGTAAGTGTAAAATAATAAGTTTTACACTAATTTTAATTAACCATTGTCTCAAAAATTAATATTTATTAAAGTTAGGCTTATTCAAGTATTTTAAAAAATAAGAAATTAATTTTATTTTTGTACTAATCTTTTTCTCAAAATGAGTATAATTTATTTCATCATATATCATATAGCAATCATGGTCTCAAAACAAGTAGTCATACATAAATCTATAATGTATGTGAAAAGTAAAAAGATTACACTATTTTTAATCAAGCATTGTCTCAAAAATATACTCCCTCCGTGTCACTTTACATGTCCAAATTGACTTTTTTATGGTCAAAGCGACCAATTTTAAGATTAGTAATTAAATAAACGTATTAGAAATATTGAAATCAAATTAGTTTCAACAATCACAAAATAATAATATAGATGACGGCTCCTAGTGATGACTAATTTTGCCATCACTATAAACTACTTGTGACAGTCAAGGCAATCACTAAAAAACAAGCATATATGACCAACCAATATATTATGTGATGGAATTTGTGACAACCATTACAATCACTGATTTTTTCGCGTAAATTGTTTTTTGTTTTTTGAAAGGAGGCGGGTACAATTGATAAAATTTTCAACGAACGCGGGAATATATTTGTTTTGCCATTTATCGAAGGAGGTCTTTTTTCAATTTATTTTTCTTGATTGTGTTTAACCATCACACAATATTTCATCTATAGGAACATATTAAAACTTATGTTAGAGAATATTACTCATACCTATGCAATCACTTATATTTTTCTTGGTCTAATAGTTTTTTTCAATTTTCCTTTTTTATTTTATTTTTAATTTCATGTACTCACTACAAGAAATTATGTATGTACCGAAGGAAATTTTGTGAAGGAATGAATTCCTTCACATGAGGAGTTTTTATTTTTAAGTGAATGAATTGTGAACGAAAATAAACTTTAAATTGAATAATCAAAGTAAATAAATTTACAATAATTTAAACTTTAAAATTTCATACATTGACCATAAAAAGAAATTATAAAAAAGAGGATAAGACTCTTATGTGGAATAGACCATAAATGCTAAAAAATTACTCATCTATTCTGCAAAAAGAGTTAAGTTTGAGTGTTATTCTTAGTTAATTTATGATATCATACCACTCAAATTGTAATGTAATTAATTTTTTAAAATAAAATTTTATTCTTAATAACACTTTTTAAATAATTTATAATATTAAATGTTTTATTAATTAAAATATTAAGTTACAATAATTCAAATTTTAAAATATTATAAATTGATAATAAAAAATTATAATAATTAAGACTATTTTTGTGGAACAGATCACACATGTGCTAAATTATTACTTTTCTGTTTCACAAAAAAGTTATATTTCAGTTTGTTATTAACTAATTTATGACATCTTAAAATTAAAATTAAAATTTAAATCTATTTAAGTTTTTGAAATAATAATTTTATTTATAATATTACTTTTTAAAGAGTTTTTATTTTTATAAGTTAAAATCAAATTCTTTTTTTGAAACAGAGTCGTTGTGTACTTGGTATGGTAAAAGAGGAGCTTGACGTGAAAACCAGTACAGAGGCAAACCAAATCGCATCTCACTCTCTGCCTGCCCTAACCCGAAACCCCAAATCGCATCTCCTCCTCTGGTCTCTCCGCGTCTCTGACTCCGCCTCCGCTCTACTGACTACTGGTACGTCAATTGTTTTGATTTTTTGATCTTCATTCCACGAATTAAGGCTAGGGTTTGAACATGTCTATGGGCAATTTTAAAATAGGCATGACTTGTACTGAAATAGGAATCTATGGCTCATGAATTGCTGAATTAATTAGACTAAGACGAAAACCTCAACTGAGAATATCTAATAGATTGTACTGAAATAGAAGAGGTTCTTGATTATTGTGGTTTCGGGAGGGTTGAATCAGCAGAGAAATCAGATTGTTGATGCGGTTGTTATTGCGAGAATTGTTGAAGCTGCATTGGTTGTACCAGTTTTGCAGGTCAATCCCATTTGGGAAGATGAAAGGTAATATTAGTTAGGAGTTTTCACTAGGATTGTTTTGTTTGTTTGTTCCTTTGGATTGAGATTTTGTTGGGGTTTGCAACCATTCTTGTATTTGATGAGTTGACTATTAGCTCTTAGTTTGTTGTCAGCAATGTTTTAATTTAAAATTAAGCAATTAAAAGCCTATCATTCATCTGGGGGAAAAATAAATAAAAAACAATTCAGTTTTTGTTCAAGCCTATGTTAAATGCTTACTTTTTCTTGATTTTCTAAGCTACTGAAGGATACTAATAAACAATGTTTTTCTACTTTATTTAGAAAATTGCAGAACTTTATGAACAGATCACATATTTCCTTAATTACTAAGCTGCTAATTTCTGTTTCTATTTGAGAAAGTTATGGACCGATGTGAATTGAAAGAAATGGTGAAACAGAATTTTCTTTTTTATTCAGTGGGGTTGAAAGAAATTATTGTGGTTAGGCTGTTCTGATCTGGGTTGAGTATGAATACTTAGTTCAAAATCCCTCTTACTAACTGGAATCAAAGCTGTTTTTGCAGTGAATTTTCCGACATTTTTGATGTTGAACATTTCAAGAGGACATTAAAAGCTGATGTCCGAGTGGTATCATCGCTTCCATCCACCCATTTGGTTTCAAGACAGTCCATTGAAAATGAAATTCCATACCATGTTCCTCCACTTTGGATTCGTGCTAGATTCTTGAGACAAGTAAGATACTCCATTTAATCACCTACATTTTGCTTGATAGTAGGGTATAATCCATGATTTAAAGAAGCAAATTTAAGATTTTTCTTTGACAGTGCATGTGTTCATGTGCTTTAACTTTGATTGATGCAGCTAAATGAAGAAGGATTTCTTGTATTAAAAGGGTTAGATTCTAAGCTCTCCAGGAACCATCCCCTTGATCTTCAGAAGCTTCGGTGCAAGGTCAATAAAAAAATTGATCACTCTTGGTTCATAGCATATATATATGCATATAATAATAAAGTACTAGCTAGCTGACACTGTGGTAAAAAAATTATATTGCAGGTAGCCTTTCATGCACTAAAATTTTCAGCTCCAGTGATGGAACTTGGGAATCGGATTGCCAGAAGAATGTGGATTGAAGGTCCTTACATTGCCATTCATCTCAGGCTAGATGTGTGGTTCAGAACCGGATGTCTCACAGGTCTAGGCCCTGAATATGACAACATTATAACGAGGGATCGAGACTCTCACATTGAATTCCTCACCGGAAAGCTGAACATGAGCAACACTCAGCGACGACTTGTCGGACTCTGCCCTCTCAATTCATTTGAAGTGGCAAGGTAAATCAGAAACTTAAAAATCCTTAAACATTCAGCTGCACCTCACTTTTTTTTTGGGTATGCCTAAAAACAAGCTTAAATGTGGTGCAGGCTCCTAAAGGCTTTAGGTGCACCAAGAAATGCACGACTATATGCTGCGGGAGGAGAGGCATTTGGGGGCAGCCAAGCCCTGCAGCCCCTTGTGGAAAGATCCGACGGTCACTGATATCTGTCATTTTTCCCCCAATTAACATCTTTTTTTCAAAAATCTATCCACTCAGTGCCCTTCCTTATCTCTCTCTTTACGTTACAGTCTCTCTCTTTAAAATTAGGCGAAAATTGGGAAGAGATTTGAAGGGAAGGTGGCGATTTTGACTGCTTCAACTCAGGGCATCGACTATGGCATCGCTGAGCGCCTCTGTTGTCATCTCCTCTCGCAAACAGGTTTCTTTTCCATTCCCCAATTATTAATTTCTTTTAGATTGACGGATTTTTGTTTTTCATCTGGGTTTCAACAACTTTGCTCAACATCTGGGTTTCATTTTTTGTTACATGATCAGTTAGTTATCTCCCACACTTTGTTCCTTTTCATGTTTATTTAGATAATTTTGATGTAATCAATATGGGTATTTTGAATTTTTTTCAAACTCAATTACTTTATGCAAGTGAGTTCAAATGGTGTTGGGTTTTGCTTGGTTGGTAGAATAACGTAGATGAGACAGTGGAAAAGCTTAAGGCTCGAGGAATTTTTTTTTTCCTTAACTGTTCAAGTATTTTTTGCTCTTTTTGGAGTTCTCTAATTTGTTTTGTCTTGTGAAGGCTAATACTAATAAAATACTCTGTTTTCTAGCTAATACTAATTGTTTACATAGTAGTGATTATTTGCTCTCCGTATAATTTAGCTGTTGAGTTTTTCATGTTTTAAAGAGATGGTTTTAGTTTAACTGTGGCAATTATAGATTGTTTTTTATCCATTTCTTTCATTCTCTCGGAATCATGGATTAATTTTCTATTTTTTTCAATAGATTGGTGCATAAAGTATTGCATAAATGTTGTTGATTGAAATCTTTGGATTTAAGCATCGAGTATTCTTGGGTGCATGCAACATTAATATTTTTATGATGTTATGAACTTCATTTACGTGGTTGCGTTAGTTGGTAAATGGTTGTGTTAGGCAAAATTGTGGTGTGATAGTTAGACATTTAGTAACCTTTTTGGGTATGAGAACAAATTGTGTATACAGGTTGAAAATTTTCTGATGTCCCATTTTTAGGGGAAACTTTGGCCAAATTTTTTTTAAAATATATGGAGTATATAACTTTTTGTCCAATGAATTTATTGCTAATTGTTGGTTACTGAGCGTCTTTAGGCACAAACACAAGATCAATTGAACCAATCATTTTGATTTGTTTTAGTTTTGCTTAGATTTTGAACTTATTGTTATATCAATTTTTATACGGGAGCTGATATGGATGTTAATTAAATGTATGTTGTTGTGGTAGTTGATGAATGGTTTTGTTAATGCAGAATTGAGGCTTACCCAAATTCAGTGTTCGATGATTTTTGAATTGCACCGTGCCTTCAGGCACGGGTTATCCCTAGTGAACAAACAAAATAAAGATGATGTTGCTGCTGCTGCTTATGTATGTGCAGGAAAAGTAATATGCCTTTTAGGCACATTAATAATAAATACTACTTTTGGAACATAAATAACAACTTACCCATTTCCTGCCCCCTTTTTATTATTTTCATATATGTTAATAAAGTAAGTAAGATATTTAATTTCATCACCTAAAATACTCAAAACAGTTTTTTCCTCCATCAATCATCAACTCCTGCAATTATTTTCACCTTTTTGGTAGAAATGGCCATGGGCATGGGCATCAGAATCAGATCGCGTGAGTTATATGGGCCGGCCAATAATAAAACGGAAAGGTTTGGCCCTGGGACTACCGGTCAAGGGCCGGGCCAGGCCAGGCTAATTCTTTTTTAATTTTTTGTATTAAGCACATAACTTAGTTAGGTCAATAAAACCTAGTCAATTGTAATTGCATTATTTAACTGTATTTGGATGATTGAGTTTTTCACAGTTTCTTTTTAGCTAGTTGTACTAGTAATAATTTGATAAGTGAGCAATCTATTAGCCTACACTTGTAAGAAGCTAACATTTAAATTTTTAAATATTCTAGTAATTTAGATGTTCCTTGTAAGTTAGATTATCTGAAGGATCCAATAGCTGTCCCTTCTCGATTTTGAAGTTGTGGATGAAGACCTGGGGGTGATATTGGAGAAAAGAAAATGCCATTCGTTCTTTGGAGTTAAAAACAGGGTCCCCCATTTAGGAGATCATGTGCTTGAGGTCCTTACTTCTCTTTCATCTTTATTTCCAATTTTGATAATTAATGAGTTTAACTTGGCTTGCTTGTATTTCCAGCTGATAATTAATGAGTTTAACTTGGCTTGCTTGTGTTTCTAGCTGCCCTGATGCAAGTTCTCGAGCTGCTCTGAAACTTGTATGTGATCTTTATGCAATGGAACGAATCTGGAATGACATAGGGACTTATCGTAATGTGGATTACATGGCACCTAACAAAGCAAAGGTATTAACTTACTTTATTGAACTTCAGGCATATATTAGGTATACTTTAATAGAATTGCCCACAGAAATGTTAATTTTGTATTCTGTATAATAAATAATTAGGCTTGGATTTGTGGTGACCATTCACATCTTATGAATATGAATATGAAAGTGTAAGGTTATTTCAATAATTTGACCAAAAGATAGACATTATTCATCTAGATTTTGCGTTGTTAATATTTTCTGGATTTCCTTGTAATTTCTGATATGGATGCATACTGTGTTTCTCATATGCAGGCAATTCACAAGTTGACAGAATACCTAAGTTTTCAGGTGAGGAATATCACAAGAGAACTTGTTGATGCCTTTGATATGCCAGATCATGTTATAAGGGCTCCTATTGGCAAGCAGACACCTGTAGAAGCTTATTCGGAGTATAGACAACATGTAGGGTTCTAGTTTCAAAAGAAAGCTGAAAACTGCTTTCGATATATTGTTACAAATTTGTTAGCCGAAATGGGAGAAATAATGGAGTAGTATTTGTTCCAAGCGTTTATACTTTGAGAGCAGAAGGGGTATCCATGTATTTCCTTACTTTTGTTAACAAAAAAAAACAAATTTGGGTACCTCCAATAGAGAACACTCTGCCTTGTAGTCTCGAAGAGCTTTATAACGGTACTACCAAGAAGATGAAGATATCCAGAGACATTTTTGATTTGAGTGAGTAAGTACTTGCCTAGTTTTAGTTTTTTGATATTGTACTAGATTTGGTGTATTTTTTAGTTAATATTTTATCTACAGTGTTATTAAGATTTAGGTTTATGCTATGAGATGATCCAAGGATTCTTATTGTAAGAATATCTGTGATCCTGAATTTGTGTCTTCTTTGACATATAAAAACCTTTTGCTTTAAATGTCTTATTGATGCGGTGCTGAACAATAAGCAGGTGCAATTTAACGACACAAACACATTGGAGAGAGCATATCTGTTCAAGAATCAAATGATGGAAAAATAAATTTGAATCTGCTGTAAATACATTTTAACACTTTGCTCTATGTTTTCAGCCATGATTCTTATTTTTATATTACTGAGTTTATGTGGATTCCAGCGAAGGATTCATAATATTACTGTGTTTACGTCATATATCTTTTGGTATAATGTTATATTGTTGTGTTGTTGATGTTGGCCTGTTGCATGTTGTTGTGTGCCTGTGTTGCTGCTAATTTGCTGCTGGTTGTTGCATGTTGCTACTGCATATTGTTGCTGAGTGCTGACTTCCTAGGTGCTGGCTGCTTGCTGCTGCTGCATCTTGCCGCCGGTGAAGGTATGTATATAATTATCCTTTATCTTCAATTCTATTATAGTATATTTTAGGCATAATCTTATTGCCATACATTATATGGGATATCTGTCACTTTCTACTTGGGAAAAAGATGTTATTTTTCCATTGATATTTATCTTGTATTGTTAATACTGAAATGGGTTTACTTGTGTTTGATTGTGATTTGTACTGTAGTGATTGATGTAGAGAGGGTTGGTGTTAGAACTATGCAAATCTTAATTTTTTAAATTAGTTTTTTGACTTATACTTCATCTCATATTTGCTTAATATATATTTATAATTTTTCGGACACAATGATGAAAACAATTGAGATGATAAAGATTAAATCAGTCCATCATTTGCTTGTATTTGAGTTTCTGTCGGTCTATATTGAATTCTTTTAGTATGGAAAGAGTGTTAATTTTTTTCTCTCACTACTGTTTGATGAAAGAGAGGGAGATGGGTTTTTTTATTTACTATCTCTAATTCCTTTGCTCTACTTTTGTTCAGAGTTGAGGTTGCTTTTCTGAATTTCCCTATCCTTGTGACATTGTGGTGGATTTTATGCTCTACCATGTTAATGGCAGTGGTGCTACAACAATATATAGAAATCTAAACATTGTTATTTAAGATTGTGTGATGGTATTTAAGATTGTGTGATGCTTGTGGTTGTTGAATGTGACTGAATTCTGACTTGAGGTCAACATATAATAATAATCTACAAGTCTTGTAACAGAAAATATGTTTACCACTATGCTTACTGAAATTAATTCATGAAATGGCCGATTAAGATTCCAATTTTTTCTTGTAACAGAGCAATCATATAGTTCGCACTGAAGGTTCTTTTTCTATTTGGATTTGTAGCAAAAGATATTGTGATTGCCTATTTGTCTTTTTCTGCTTATGAGCAATACGGTGTACATTAGTACCACGTAGCAACTCTATTGTCTTTGATTTTTGGCATTAAGTGCCTCTGGTGACCTATTTGCTTCATTTTTCTGACTTGATATTATTTTTGAATATGTGCAGGAAGACTGCTTCTACGACCTGCCTTACAATACTGGGTATCAAATTTTCGTGCTACGTTTACGGAAGACAAGGGACAAAATTATAAGTGTACTCTCTCTATATATGTAGATATATACTTTGATTGAAGAACTGTGGTAGCTTTAGATGGTTAATTGTAAAGATAATGAATGATTATGTGGTGGATGATTTTATTAAGTTAATAATATTTTAATTTTTTGTATTTTTGCCATTATTTGCAATGAGGACATTGAGCCAGCCAGGTACACAAAAAGAATGTCAAATTTTGATTTGGCAACAATATAATTCGTTACCAAAGCATTGAATAAGTTTTAATATAGCAATAATTTTTTATACATTTAGCAACAAATTTTCGTTGCTAATGGCATTAAAAATATAAAATTTGGCAACGAAAAATTAACCTAATAACAACGGAGAGGATATTGTTGCTAATACAAAAATAAAATGTAACATTTTTTATCGTTGCAAATCATATCAACTTTCGTTGCACATATAAAGAAACGACAACATATAATGTCGTTGCTAATCGACGACTTTCGTTGCTATTGAAAAATAACCAGCAACAAACATTTTCGTTGCTGATTCAGCATAATGTCGTCAAATAATATAATCAGCAACGAAAATCGTTGCTAAAAAGTTTACATTCCGCAACGAAAGTAAGCTTAGGCAACAATTTTCATAATTTACTGCAATGAAAAATGTCGTTGCAAAATGGTGTCAATTGCAACGAAAATGCATGGCGTTGCAAAAAAAAAGAGTTCATTGCGTTGCCAATTAGCAGGCTTTTGCAACGAAATGGGGTTTTTAGCAACAAAATTTTAATTATTCTGCAACAATACATTTTGTTGCTAAAGGATCGATGTCTCTGTACGAAAGCCAAATTTCGTTGCAAAATGTATTACTTTTGGCAATAAAAAAAATACGTTCGTTGCGGAACAATTAGCAACGCTCATTGCGCAACGAAAGACGCAACGACAGTAAAGTCGTTGCCAAAACCCTTTTGCAACGAAATTTGACACCTTTAGCAACGAAAATAGGTTGTTGTTGAAGCCCCATTTTTTTGTAGTGTGGATAGCTTAATATTTTGTGAATCAGATAGAAATATACTGTTTTACCGTAAGAGTCAAAATAAGGGCTTGAGCTTAAAATCAATATAATTGCAATTTCACATAGAAATATAGTGATTTTGGTTATAGTGGTGATTACATGGTGTCTATTGAGTATGGATATTATGTAAGTAGGTCATAATACATTGACAGATGATTATGTCTATTTTAGTGTCCTTGGCTACTTTTCTGTGATATGTGCATTGTCTAGCATGATAGCGATAATTAGATGAACTATTAAATGAAGTTAGGATCCCATTAATTCCAAGCTTAATATATTTCGTTAGTATTTGCATATTTAGTTATTAATTAATTTAGAAATAATTTTATCAACACAAGTAAGACAATAGTTTAGGCAAATAAGTATAGTGATAGAACTGATGCATAGTGAATTAATTTAATCCTGTCTCTGTGGGACGATACTTTACTTCCTCTGTATTACTTGTTGACCACGTATACTTGCGTGAGTTAGAGCTCTTTTATTTAAGACTTAAAAAGAGGCAACAAGTTTTTGGCGCCGTTGCCGGGGACAGGCGTTAGATTTTTATTATTATCATTAGTTTTAAGCTATATTGTTTGACTTAGACAACTCTAATCTTTTCTCATTTCTATTTTTATTTTTGTTTTGATTTCAGGTACTTGTAGAATTTTTATGCACACACGCTCATCCAACTCAGAATTAACACCAGCTCAGGATAATATTGACGGAAGAGGTTGGAAAGCAAGAGTGCGTAGGAATTTGCAAGCACAGTTAGAAAGAACTATTCCAAAGATGGCGGAGGAACAAAGAATTGAGCAAAGAGAGGAACATAAAGCTTTGAGGGACTATTCCATGCCAAACATCAATGGATTGCAGTCTAGCATAGTAAGACCGGCAATAGCAGCAAATACCTTTGAGATTAAACCAGGAACCATTCAAATGGTGCATAATTCGGTCCAGTTTGGGGGTGCTGCTACAGACGATCCTAATGAGCATCTTTTGAGTTTCATTGAAATTTGTGATACATTCAGATACAACGGGGTGACGGAGGATGCTATCCGACTAAGACTGTTTCCATTTTCATTAAGGGATAGAGCAAGAAGTTGGCTTCATTCTTTGCCTGCAGGATCAATTACTACATGGGAGGACTTAGCACAAAAATTCCTAGCCAAGTTTTTCCCAATGGCTAAAACTGCAAAACTAAGGACGGCAATTTCTCAATTTGAGCAACAACAGGGTGAGTCCTTATACGAGGCTTGGGATAGGTACAAGGAGATGCTAAGGAAGTGTCCACACCATGGGATGCTAGATTGGATGGTGATCAACACATTTTATAATGGATTGGGATGGCAGTCTAGGCAGATGGTAGATGCAGCTGCGGGTGGAGCTTTAGGGGCAAAGAGCTATGACGAGGCTTATAACCTTATTGAGACTATGGCAGCAAATGATTTTCAAAATCCTACAGCCAGAACGTCACAGCCCAGAGTTGCAGGTTTGTTGGAAGTGGATGCTATTACCCAGTTGTCAGCACAGATGGCAGCTATGGCAAAGAAAATAGATTCATTGTCGGAAAGCAAAGCCAAGTCAGTTGCCTTCGTTTGTGAGATTTGCGCGGGGTCGCACTCAACAGATCAATGTGCTATCAACTCGGAGTCGGTGCAATATGTGAACACTTATAAGAAAGACCAAGGTCAGTTTCAGAACACATACCACCCCAACAACCGCAATCATCCAAACTTTAGTTGGTCAAACAACCAAGGAAATCAGCAGCAGCAGTTTCAGCAGAACAATCAGTTTCAGCCGGCGCAGCAACAGTATGCTTCACGACCACCTTTTCCACCGGGATATTCTCAACAACAACATCCTACTCCATACGCACCTCCGCAGGAAAAGAAATCAGAAATGGAGGAGATGATGTTAAAGTACATGGCAAACACAGAGGTGATGATCAAAAGCCAGGCAGTGGCTATTAAAAATCTGGAAGCTCAGATGGGACAAATGGCGACTATGCTTAACAGCAGGCCCCAGGGTTCATTGCCAAGTGACACAGAGGCAAATCCACGGAGAGAAGGTAGGGAACAGTGTCAGGCCATTACACTCAGATCGGGAAAGCAATATTCAGGCAATGCACCAGAAACAGCAGCACCGAGTTTACAAGGGGATGATACTAGGGTAGAAACTGAGAAAGAAATTGAAGCCGAACAGAAAGAGAAGAAGGATGAGTCCGAGTCGCAGAAAATAGAGAAGAATAAAGTAAGTTCAGATAAGAAGCCCGTGACTACAGTACCACAAGTTCACCCTCAAGTTCCATATCCTCAGAGATTGAACAAGCAGAGGGATGATAATCAGTTCAGAAAGTTTTTAGAGGTTTTTAAGAAACTGCAGATCAACATACCTTTCGCGGAGGCATTGGAACAAATGCCAAGTTATGCAAAGTTTATGAAGGGTATACTGTCTAGGAAGAGAAGGTTAGACGAGTTTGAGACAGTGGCCTTGACAGAGGAATGCAGTGCAGTGCTTCAACGTAAATTACCTCCAAAGCTGAAAGATCCGGGCAGTTTCACAATTCCATGTACGATCGGAAAGATGAGCTTCGATAAATGTTTATGTGATCTTGGTGCAAGTATCAACCTGATGCCGTTGTCAGTGTTCAGTCAGTTGGGATTGCCAGAGCCAAGACCAACAAATATCTCTTTGCAGTTAGCCGATAGATCAATCACATATCCACGAGGAATAGTGGAGGACGTATTGGTAAAAGTGGACAAATTTATCTTTCCGGCAGACTTCATCATCTTGGACTATGAGGAGGACAAAAATATACCAATCATACTAGGGAGACCATTCCTAGCCACGGGGAGGACTTTGATAGATGTGCAGAAAGGGGAGCTCACAATGCGTGTACATGATCAGGAGGTGAAGTTTAAGGTTTTCAAGGCAATGAAGCTTCCCACTGATGAAGAAGAATGCTTCATAGCTGACTTAGTGGATAGTATAGTGAATGATGACGGGGAGAGTTTCTTGAACTATGAACCACTGCAGAGAGCAATTGTTGAAGATTTAGAATTGGAGGATGAAGAATGTGACGAACTTGAACTTAAACCACTTCCAGAACATCTCAGGTACGCATTTTTAAATAAATACTCAAAGCTACCTGTGAGTATTTATTCTGCACTAACATCTTTTCAGGAGGAAAAACTGCTACGAGTGCTTAGAGAGTTTAAATCAGCTATTGGATGGACCATAGCAGATATCAAGGGGATAAGCTCGTCTTTTTGCATGCATAAGATCCTACTGGAAGATGGTAGCAAGCCGTCGGTTGAGCAGCAAAGAGGGCTTAATCCGATAATGAAAGAAGTGGTCAAGGATACAGGAAAAGTTGAATCGAATGATGATCGTTATTTTCTGCTAATGGATGAAGATAAGTTTGGGGGTTTTCAAACGTACGATGATGCCACGGAATTCAAAGAAAAGACTAAGAGGAGGCATGCAATGACATTTTTTGCGTTTGAACCAGGATGAGATTCAGAGACAGTCAAGCTAATTGACTATAACTTAGCGCTATCTGGGAGGCAACCCAGCATTTTTAATTTTCTGTTTTGCTTTTGTTTAGTCAGTTAATTTTGTTTTTTTTTTTTTTTTAAAAAAGAAAAAAAAGAGATAAAAAAAAATAAAAATAAAAAGGGGTTTCTTGCCACTAATTTTGGATTTTGGGTTGATTGGTTTGCAGATAGAAACTTGAACTGGGAAAAATTAGCTAAGTATGGGTTTTAGCGCCTAAAGCGCTCGACAACAAGCAAGCCATTTCAGTTCCACCAGCTCCTCCTTTATCTATTTACCCACCACCTGACTCGCCTCCTGATGCGGATGAGGATGATGATGACGCTGCCGATGGCAGTGATGATGAGTAGTGTTCTTCATCAGGGGCGTCCTCTATTCTTAATCTCTTATTATTTTTCAATGAGGACATTGACTTGTTCAGTTTGGGGGGTAGTTTTTTTGTTTTTATGCATATAGTTTGTTTTGTTTCCTTGTTTTGCATGATGCATGGTAGTTACATTGCATTTTTAGGTTGTGTTATGCATTTAGTTTCATGAATTAAGCATAAATTGATATAGTATCTAATGTGGCCAATGATAAGACTGGTTTCATGGTTTTAACTTGAGAAGAATGGAAAACTAGTGCTTAGTGATGACTTTGATTAAGAAGAGAAGTTTAACCTGTCTGAAACTTTTGTTAGTAATGAAAGCACACAATCAATTGTTTTGATCAGTTTATTTCAAATTGTTGTATAATTTTCTTCTGGTAGAAGATTTGGGTTAAAACTTGATAATATCAGTGAAACGTCCATTAAATGAAAAACAGGCAAGAATCTAAGTTTGGGGGAATCTTGGGGTGAAAAAATGAAAAAAAAAAAAAGAAAAAGAGAAATTTGAAAATTTTGAACTTTTCCCAATTGAAGAATGGATCATGTGGTGGGTTGAGATGGAGCGTAAAACGCACTCACTCATAAACACATGGAACGAGATGGAGCGTAAAACGCACTCGTTCAGAAGAAAGTGAGATGGAGCATAAAATGCACTCACTAAAAAGAAAAAAAAAATTTTGTTCTATATTTCTGGGGAAGGGTTTAAAAAGGATTTATATGTGTTAAATAACTTTCGAAAAACCCCTATGCTTAGTGATTGCTTGAATCAGTTGAATTGGTTGTGTTCACGGGTTGAATTGAGTTACAATTGAAAGTTTTCTTCTAAGAAGTCAATTATGTGATGGATTTGAGTTGTAATTGATTGAAATGGTTGATATACACACACGCACGGGGACATGGGTGACGACAGGTGTAATCTTAACTCATTGGTTAAAGTTAGAAACTTTGCGTTGGTTAGAGATTCTACTTAAGTATTGTATGATATCTTTGAGGCCTGGTGTTGGATACTATGTTGGTTGATTGTTGGATTCGTAGGCATGATAGTTTAGTTTGCATTTGCATCATTGCATTGCTTGAGGACAAGCAATTGGTCAAGTTTGGGGGTATTTGATGAGTGGGATTTATACCTACAAATCATGTATTGTTAGACTTAATTATTGTGGTTTTTAAGTGTTTATAGAATTATTTTACTTGTTTTTGGTGTTTATTTATTGTAGGTTGGAGCTGGAGGGGCAAAAGGGTGATTTTGGAGCTTAAAACACACCTAGTGGCATTTTCGTAAATAGCTGGACAAGGTTGAGCGCCAGAAGCGCCCATGCAAGCGCCAGAGGCGCTACATATGCTGCACCATAGCGCCAGAAGCGCTCATCATAGCGCCAGAAGCGCTAGGCTCGATTTTGGGTTGCTAAATTTCAGTTGGAGGAGGAAAAGGGAGCCAATTCTGAAGAGGATTCTAGTCTATATTGATTAGATAGTGAGAAGGAAACCCTGAGTATAAAAACTTGGAGACTTTTAGTAGTTTTTTTTATCATAGATATATTTTACTTTTCTAGAGAGAGGGATTTTTTTTAGTGGATTACTTTTGTTCAAGCCTTGGATTTTGATGTGGGTTTAAGCTTATCTTGGATTTTATTCTTCAATTGGGTTTGATCAATCTATTTCTTCTTTCTTCAATTGATTGTTTATTTTTCATGTTTAGTTTTGATCCCATAATGGCTTTTGGTTCAGACATGAACTAATCTCCATTATGGGATTCTAACGGATTTTAATATGTAGTTTAATTATAAGCTTGATTGTTAGATTGTTTTGCATATCATAAGGAACTTTTATCATGATTGTTTTACATGTATGAATGCTTGATCACCATTCGATTTCAGTACTTATATGGAATTGAAAAATAACATATAGGTATGGATTGTAATCATGATAACTTGCGAATATGAGGCTTAATTGGATAGCTTAATATTTTGTGAATCAGATAGAAATATACTGTTTTAAACCGTAAGAGTCAAAATAAGGGCTTGAGCTTAAAATCAATATAATTGCAATTTCACATAGAAATATAGTGATTTTGGTTATAGTGGTGATTACATGGTGTCTATTGAGTATGGATATTATGTAAGTAGGTCATAATACATTGACAGATGATTATGTCTATTTTAGTGTCCTTGGCTACTTTTCTGTGATATGTGCATTGTCTAGCATGATAGCGATAATTAGATGAACTATTAAATGAAGTTAGGATCCCATTAATTCCAAGCTTAATATATTTCGTTAGTATTTGCATATTTAGTTATTAATTAATTTAGAAATAATTTTATCAACACAAGTAAGACAATAGTTTAGGCAAATAAGTATAGTGATAGAACTGATGCATAGTGAATTAATTTAATCCTGTCTCTGTGGGACGATACTTTACTTCCTCTGTATTACTTGTTGACCACGTATACTTGCGTGAGTTAGAGCTCTTTTATTTAAGACTTAAAAAGAGGCAACAGTGATGTATAACTGCAACGGGTTTCCTCTTTGTGGTACTACCATCGTTTGTGCTGAAGCCAAAATTCCCTTCACCTTCTCGAAGGCTTGTTGTTGGTCCCCAGTCCCATTTTGCCTTTCCTTTTAGCAATTTACCAAAAGGTTCTGTGACTTCTGCTAATGCTGGCATAAATCTTCTCATATAAGAAACTTTCCCTAGAAAGCTCTTCAGCTGTTTTTGTGTTTTTGGTGGGGGCATCTCCACAACTGCTTTTGCCTTGCTTGGGTCTACCTCCAAGCCTCTGTTATGCACCAAGAAGCCTAAGAATTTTCCAGCCGTCATTCCAAAGGCACATTTCTTCGGATTCATCTTCAGATTGTATTTTCGGCATCGCTCAAACACTTTCCTCAGGTCCTCCACATGAGTTGTCGCCGTCTTGGATTTCACTACTATGTCATCAACATAGTCTTCTACTATATCATGAATCATGTCATGAAATATAGCATGCATTGCCCTTTGATAAGTTGCCCCCGCATTTTTCAACCCGAAGGGCATTACTACATAGTAGAAATTCCCAAACGGAGTACGAAAGGCCATCAACTCTGCGTCTTCTACTGACATTTTTATCTGATTGTACCCCACAAACCCATCCATGAATGACATCATCTCGTGATTAGCCGTTGCATCTACCAAAGTGTCTATGTTGGGTAATGGGTACATATCTTTTGGGCATGCTTTATTTAAGTCTCTGAAATCCACACATATCCGTAACTGACCATTTGACTTCTTTACTGGTACAATGCTGGATAACCATATCGGATGTTGAATTGGCTTGATGAACCCTACTTCCAGCAACTTCTTGATTTCCTCCTTGATTTGGGTTTCAACTTCGGGTGCATAGTTGCGAGGAGCTTGCTTTACTGGTTTTATTCCCGGGCTTACATTCAGATTGTGCTCTACCAACTCTTTATCAATCCCGGGCATCTCGTCATAGTTCCAAGCGAAGACATCCCTATACTCTCGCAGCAGTTTCACGAGCGCCTCTTTCTGCTCAGCATTCAGTTCTTTGTTGACGTAAGTCGGTCTTGGTGTTCCTCCATCTGTTGCCAAATCCACTTCTTCTACTTCATTTTGTTGAGGTTTCGGCCTATCCTCAAAGCATTCTGGAGCTGGTTCTACTTTCTGCTGCACAATTTCTTCTTCTTCATTACTGCTGGAGTGGGGGACACCTCCTGAGCCGTTGGGTTTGCACTCTCCCTTGGGCTCTTCCCCCTGAGCCGTTGGGTTTGCACTCTCCCTTGGGCTCTTCCCCCTTGCACCGTCATAAGCGAAATACTATCTTTCCGTCGGGTTTAACAACACTCTCCCATTTCGTTCTTTGGCCATCATCTGATTGCATTGTCCGTTTGTCATTGATTATGTTTCTGGCATCTTCAGGATCTGCTGGCCTTTTCTTTTCTCCTTTTCCTCCCTTCTCTAGGTCTATTACCACCGGCTTCTTGTTATTGGAACATTCTCCTTGTCCCGAGGTCTTCTTCTTTTCTTTTTCCTCAGGCACAAACTTGTCTGCCTGTACTTCCTCCCAACTGACTAATTTTAGAGAATCAGGTCTTGCAATCTGGTTCTCTCCCTCTTCAGTGACATCATCAAAGAAAGTTGCTTCGGCGATGTGTGCCTCCTCTGGTCCAAAGGGATTTCTGGTTGCTGGTACCTTCACTTCTTTTCCCTTCCAGATAGCTTTCAAGCATTGATGAAAAACGGAGGGTACCACCCCATAGTCGTTTTGCCAAGCCCTTCCTAGTAAGACATGATACGCTGCATCCACCTCGGTAACATGAAACATTACAGGTCCTCGAATCTTTCCAACCTGCATGTCCACCTTGATGTGTCCCAGGGTTCTGGCACTTTGGTTGGCAAACCCTGTGATGTTTGTTGGTTCTTTCACAATTCTCTTCTCCGGCAGGCCTAACTGCTTAAACAAAGTGTAGGGCATAATATTTATAGACGCTCCATTGTCGATGAATGCCCTCCGCACCTCTATTCCATTTATGATTGCCGTCATATACAGCGGTCGGTTGTGCGGGTATCTTATCTCTCTGTCAGCTTTAGAGAAAGATATCTTGCTTTCTTCCTCTTCCACTGCCTTCACAAATCCTTTGCTTACCGCCATGCATGTCTCTTGGGTTTCGGCTGCTTTGATGATTGCCCTGGTTGCCTCTATCCTTGCTTCCTTGGCTAACCCTATTTGGTCGAAAAATTTTCTGAATTTAACTCCATTCATCAACGCCGTCACCTGCAGGCCTGGATCAACATCCATCATTTCTTCCATCCTCTCTGCATTCTCCCTCATTTCCACTTCTGGTGCCTCACTATGAGTAATAGTGTTGCACGTTTCTTTTCCCTTATGATTAGGCAGTGGCTTATCATGCACGCTGCTTCCTTTTCCCAGCTCGATTTCTCCTGCCGCCAATTTTTCATGGTATATCCTCCGCAGACTATAACAATTAATAGTGGAATGTCCTGCATATTGATGGTATACACAGAAGTCTGGTCTTCTTTTTATTTCTTCGGTCACAACAAATCTGGGCTTCGGAGGCCTCACCACTCCATGTTCTACCCATTGCTCATACAGGTCTCTAAAGGCCTTCTCACTGCATGTGATAGCCTCTGGAACGGGCATTCTGGTATACTTGTCCCCTTGTTTCCCTTTACTTCGCTCGTTCTTCTCCTTCTTGCCCCCTTGTGGTTTTGACTGAGAGTCAGCCAAAGCCACAGTTGCTGTTCTCTTACCTTTCTAGGTAACCGTCGCATGATTGACGGGCACTGTCATGATTCCTCCCAAGTCTTGTGCAAATGATGAGAGAGTCGCAAATGAATCACATGCCTTTGTAATGAGATGGGGCTTGAAGGAGTCTAGTGCACCATTATTGCATATGCTAACCAAGTTCTTCTCCTCAATTGGCTCTGCACACTTCTGTGCTTGGGCCCTGAATCTGTCCACATAATCTGACAGCTCCTCATTCGGCTTCTGCTTGAACCGCATCAGCTCTACGATAGTTACCTGTTTCTGCACATAGAAAAATTTCTTAAAAAACTGTAATTTCAGATCATCCCAATCATGGACTGATCCTTTCTCCAAATTGTAGTACCAACTGAAGGCACTATCCGTCAAAGTCTTGTTAAATTCCCTCATCAACAGATTGTGGTTATTCACCTCATCATAACCCAACCACGGAGACATCGACTCCACGAACCTGGCAATATGCTCCCTGGCATTCCCTTTCTCCCCGTTATACTTTGGGAACTGCGGGGGATGCTCAATATACCCTGCCGGGTAAGGTTGTCTTCGTATGTGTGCCGGGTAAGGTGGAGTAAAGTCCAACTCTGAAGGTCGGGATGTCTGCTTGCGAAGTTGATTGATCACGTCGATCATATCATCCTTCGTCACATACTGGCTCGTGGTATGGACTCTCTGAGGGGCTGTGATGTATTGATGCATAGGTGGTGGGTATGGTAAGGAAGTTGGCTGCTGTACACTTCCATCTTGCACGATTTGAATCGGTGGTGCTTGTTGGCTTGCTCGTTGGATGTGGCTCGGGATGGTCGGTATCTGCACTTGTGAAAATGCTGGGAGAGTAGTCGGGATGATGTTGGGCTGAGGCTGACTTGCTTCCAATCTGAGTTGTGGCACATCACCGCTGTTTTGGGGCTCCAAGTGGATGATTGGAATCAGCTGACTCTCTGTTGTTGGCAGCACAGTCGGATTCTCTTTGTTGTTGCTGTTGTCCTCCACTTCTGCTCGTTCCCCCTGCGAACTTCCTGGGAACATAGCCCTGAAAGTGGGGATTTGCATCAACTGCTGACGGAAATTCCCCATTTCTTCTTGCTTCCTCTACATCTCCAACATCATGGTCATCATCATCCCTTGGCCTTCTCGTGCCTCCTGTAAGGCTTTGAGCATCTCCATCTGCACAGCATTCGCAGTTGTCTGCGCCTGATCCGGGCTCTCTCTATATATATATATATATAATTACATGTATTCATAAGGTGGAAGTTTGCTCCACCTGGCGCGCTAAAACACCGTCATGTATTTATCTACTTCCATCACCAAGCATTACTACATCATATATATACAGAGTCCGGATCTTAAGCTCACCTTTTATCCGACTCACCCAAGTTTACCCACTTTAGTGACGGACCCGGCGACAGTTCGGTCATACAACCGTCGTCTATATTTTTAGCGATGCTATATGTTGTCCGTCGCTAAAAGTATAGACGACGGTTGTATGACCGAACCGTCGCCGGGTCCGTCGCTAAAGGGGGTGAGCTTGGGTAAATCAGATAAGGGGTGAGCTTAAGGTCCGAACTGTATATATATATATATATATATATATCACCCTTTCCGTCTGATTTCTTTCATTCATCACCCAATACTACAAACTCTCTCTCTCTTTTCTTATTCATGGAGTTAATTTTGAAGTTAATTGTAAGCTTTTGTGCAATTGTTGTGGTGATATTGGGATGGAGAATTTTCAATTGGGTTTGGTTGAGACCAAGAAAACTTGAAAACTACATGAGAAATCAGGGTTTTAATGGAACTCTTACATATTATTTTTTGGAGACTTGAAAGACATGGTTGCGATGATGAAATTAAGAAGCCAAATCCAAACCCATCAATCTCTCTGATGATATTGTCCCCCGCATCATGCCCCTCAACCATAAAACCATCCAAACCTATGGTATGTATCTATTGTTTTGCAAGTTCTAGCTTGATTCATAATTTCATATAAATATTAGTTGCTATTTTTTTGTCCAAAAAATAATTTATCATATACTCCATCCGTTCAAAAATTAGAGATATAATTTAACTTTTGAGGTCAAAAGACAATATGTTAAACTTTAAATTAATATAAATTTATTTAATTTTAGTTGTGTAGGTAGGAAAATTACACCTTGCTAGGGTTAGGGTTTCGTGTTGGCTGGAGAGGAGAGAAATCCCCGAAGAGTACGGAACTGATTGATTGATTGAAGAGGGGAGAAGAACAGGTAGGCAATTACTCCAATGACACGTGGTAGAACTCTCAGAATCCGGAAACCGGGTTAGGGTAGCAGGGATTCCAAGAGCCTTCTTGAGTCTTCGAGTTGAGAGAGAGAGAGTTTCAAGTGTTTAGAGCTTCCAAGAGTCTAAGTGTAATGTCTTGAGAGCGATCCCCTTTTCTCAGAATAGAGGGGCTATTTATAGAGTTTTCCTGGGAAATAGTCACATGCCAGGCACATGTTTTAAGGGAAATTCCCGAAATAGCCTTTAATTATGTTTTAAAGGAGAAATTCCAGAAATGCCCTTTAATCATCAAAGTAATGCCCAAATTGCCCTGTTCTTCTAGCCGCCAATCCAATCCCTCAATCAATTCCCAAAATGGGTCGCATCCACGAGTCTTCTGCCTTGGAACACGTGGAGACTTCCCCGGGTCTAGTACATTTAATTAGGTCACATAAACCCTAATTTGTACATTTAATTAGGTTTTTTGTAAACCCTAATTTGTACATTTAATTCAATTAGGTCATGTGAACCCTAATATGCACTTGGGCCCACAAGTTGATACAATTATTATAGTTGTATATTATATAACAAAAATTATTCATTACAAAATTTATTTCATTCTAAATTTTTATTAATCATATCAATTGTTGATTTATGATTTTTTGGTTTTAATAATGACAAGTTTTTCTATAAGATTTATATTGCATGAAAATATTTATGGAAGCAATTTAATTAGATATGAAAATATTTATATTAAGCCTTCAACATTTATATAGATCAAATGTTCTCTAATTGGTTGAATCATATGTCCTAACAATGCTTCCTTGCGGATTGGTCAAATTGATTTGGTTAAATGATTCTCTCTCTTTCCACTTGTATACTGCAGTCACATGATATTCATTAAATAACATACTAATGTTTCCTACTTACTCTCCACTAATCAACATGATAAATTAATATTTTAAGCATACATGTCTAACTCATGCTTTAGTGTATTCATATGAATAATATTTCAGACATCCTCTCTCTAGAATAGTGCGGATATTCCACTCCCTAGAATAGTGCATGAATATGGTCCATTGCTCATATTAAGAATAGATGCTGGCACATGCTTTTAACTTTATTATATTTAATGTTGCCCACTTACTTGTTTTATCCCATCCGCTCACTTCTCATTCCTTGCTCAATATCAGTATAAGGGATTTCTTTAATGTAATTAAATATACTACTAATATTATTATCTATGTGGATCGAATCATGGGGACAATAGTTGTGCCAAATAGCTTACTAAATGATCAAATATGTTGTCTATTACATGAATTCCCTCCGTACATTGCTGCACTCTCATGGACAAATAAATCCCACTAATCTATAAGCAAATATTCAAAGAATATACTGCTCCCCATTCCCTACATAAAATATTTTTGTACTCTCTTGGGCAAATGAATCACTTTACTGAATACATTCCCCTACACATTGCTCCAACACCTTGTGCAGATAATTTCCTTCTTGAAGGAATTACTTGCCCATCACCTAATTGCAGGTTGCATATTTGAATTAAGCATACGGGACTTTTATTGAATATTAAAAGTTAAGTATTGTATTGCCTATTCTATTAAGTCTTGTGCTTGAAATATGTTGCTGCCCATACTTGCTTGGCTTTCATATTGGGCTGACACACTTTGCAAAAGAAGTAGGCATGATATTCCCACAAACTCACTATTCTTGATTCTTCACTCTAGAATATGGCTGCCCATTACTTGTGCTTTCTGCTACCTTTTGGAATCCGATTAATTGAAGCTGCTCATCATCTCTTGCCCATCAACTCTTCCTCAGGTGACTATCTTAGTAGACCAAGTTTTTACTTAGAGGAGCAACCAGTCTCGGTGTCTAACGGATATATCTCTCATCTTCTATATATGCTTATTTGACTGTTTGCAAAAGGGCGTGGGAGGTCAGGAAGTGAAAAATAGTACACATAATTCAAATAGCCACATTCAGTCTAAGCTTAAAAGCCTTCTCATAATATTTTCAGCAATCTCTGTATCTAGATATTTTCTTTCAGTTGGAATACTATAAGTGATAGTGTAATATCTATTTACTGTATCTTTAATCCAAGTCGTGTTTGGCTTGGTTGATCCTGTTGTGGAAAGGATTGTACTAAGTAAGCTCTCTAGGTCTCAGTAGTGAGAAAGTTGCAGAGGTGCAAAAGGGGCAGTTGTATCCAAAGTGCAGAGTCTACTTATACAGGGAAGTAATTATGTAAATTACTGTGTATTATTTTAATATAAGAGATCTCCAATACCAATTGGTATTAGACGTGGATTAGGCCACTAGATTAGTGGATAGGGGTCGAACCACATAAAAATCTTGGTGTGTCTTTGGTTTGCTAATTTTCCTATTTATCTTGCTTAATTTCTGCACTGTTAAATCCAGAAAAATTTATATTTACTATTGATAATTGTTTTGACCATAAACACCTATTCAACCCCCCTTCTAGGTGTGCACACACGGAATTACAATTGGTATCAAAGCTTGGCTCTACTAATATTTGTCTTTGCAGACTGTAGGGTAAGATTCTATGGCACACTTTAATTTACAAGAAGGGCAGTCCACTAGCACTACAAAAAAAAAGGTCATTGCCGACGGACGTTCCCGTCGCCAATGACTCACATGCCGTCGCCAATGAGTCATTGCCGACGGCAACTCCCCGTCGTCCACGCCGTCGCCCCCTAGGTCGTCGCCCATGACTCCCGTCGACGGCCGTCGATAAAGTACTCATTAGCGACGGGGTCATTGGCGACGGGGACGCCGTCGGCAATGAGTCATTAGCGACGGGAACGTCCGTCGGTAAAGCCGTCGCTAAAGAGTATATAAAATTATATATAAAATAGTCATTGGCGACGGCATAGTCCGTCGGCAATGATCGCCGTCGGTAATGAGTAAGCACTAACAAATTTTGTTTTTTTAAAAAAAAAATTTAAAAATGCAAATACCTTTATAATTGTAACTATTATCAACTAAAATAAATAAATAAAATCCTCAAAAACGCAAATCAATAACCATCAAATATCTAGGTATGATAAGGTATAAAATATTAATAGATACAAAAAACCATCAACCGAATTACATACAAAACCCAAGTTTATACAACGCAAAAACTGTATCTGTACATACATGAAAATAAAAATATAAACACTAACTATATCCCCAGATCAGGAGTACCGGTATCATCATCGCCATCTCCCGTACCACCGCCGGTCCCACCATCGTAGCATCATCAGCATCAGCCCGACGGTCATCGCCTTCACCGCTACCTCCACCCCCCACGAGGCTCATCAACAAGTCCCTACAAAATTAAAATATTAATTACAAAGTCCAAAAGAGAGCATATTTAAATAATTATTCTAAGTGTTCTTTCATTTATACAAGTTCGGCAAACAAACTGATAACTCGGCCTCTTTTTCGACTATTGTTCTAAGTTTTTCTTTATTTTATACAAGTTCGGCAAACAAGCTGATAACTCGGCCTCCTTTTGGCCTCTTTTTCAACTATTGTTCTAAGTTTTTTTTATTTTATTACAATTCGGCAAACGATGCTGATAACTCGGCCTCTAGATCTCGGAATCGAGTTCCGTAAGTTGTGACGTGTCCCAAATATCTATGAGGTGCTACGTCTACGGTTTTCGTATTGGTTTGACGCTCGAGGCGGGGTTTTGGCCTCTTTTCGACTATTGTTCTAAGTTTTTTTTTATTTTATACAAGTTCGGCAAACGAGCTGATAACTCGGCCTCCGGATCTCGGAATCAAGTTCCGTAAGTTGTGACGTGTCCCAAATATCTATGAGGTGCTACGTCTACGGTTTCGTGTTGGTTTGTCGCCCGAGGCGGGCGGTTTTGGCCTCTTTTTCGACTTATTCTTCAAAGTGTTCTTTATTTTATACAAGTTCGGCAAACGAGCTGATAACTCGGCCTCCGGATCTCGGAATCGAGTTCCGTAAGTTGTGACGTGTCCCAAATATCTATGAGGTGCTACGTCTAGGGTGTCGTGTTGGTTTGACGCCCGAGGCGGGGTTTGGCCTCTTTTCGACTATTCTTCAAAGTGTTCTTTATTTTATCTTTGTTCGGCAAACGAGTTGATACTCGGCCTCCAGATCTCGGAATCGAGTTCCGTAAGTTGTGACGTGTCCCCAAATATCTCTGAGGTGCTACGTCTACGGTTTCGTGTTGGTTTGACGCCCGAGGCGGGTTTTGGCCTCTTTTTCGACTATTCTTCAAAGTGTTCTTTATTTTATCTTTGTTCGGCAAACGAGCTGATAACTCGGCCTCCGGATCTCGGAATTGAGTTCCGTAAGTTCTGACGTGTCCCAAATATCTATGAGGTGCTACGTCTACGGTTTCGTGTTGGTTTGACGCCTGAGGCGGGTTTTGGCCTCTTTTTCGACTATTCTTCAAAGTGTTCTTTATTTTATACAAGTTCGGCAAACGAGTTGATAACTCGGCCTCCGGATCTCGGAATCGAGTTCCGTTAAGTTCTGACGTGTCCCCAAATATCTATGAGGTGCTACGTCTACGGTTTCGTGTTGGTTTGACGCCCGAGGCGGGTTTTTGGCCTCTTTTTCGACTATTCTTCAAAGTGTTCTTTATTTTATACAAGTTCGGCAAACGAGCTGATAACTCAGCCTCCGGATCTCGGAATCGAGTTCCGTAAGTTCTGACGTGTCCCAAATATCTATGAGGTGCTACGTCTACGATTTTGTGTTGGTTTAACGCTCGAGGCGGGTTTTGGCCTCTTTTTCGACTATTCTTCAAAGTGTTCTTTATTTTATCTTTGTTCGGCAAACGAGTTGATAACTCGGCCTCCGGATCTCGGAATCGAGTTCCGTAAGTTCTGACGTGTCCCAAATATCTATGAGGTGCTGCGTCTACGGTTTCGTGTTGGTTTGACGCTCGAGGCAGGTTTTGGCCTCTTTTTCGACTATTGTTCTAAGTTTTTTTTATTTTATACAAGTTCGGCAAACGAGCTGATAACTCGGCCTCCGGATCTCGGAATCGAGTTCCGTAACTTGTGACGTGTCCCAAATATCTATGAGGTGCTACGTCTACGGTTTCGTGTTGGTTTGACGCCCGAGGCGGGTTTTGGCCTCTTTTTCGGACTATTCTTCTAAGTGTTCTTTATTTTATCTTTGTTCGGCAAACGTAGTGATTTTAATTTTCTACAAATTGCTGGTTTATTTATTTTGTCTCTTACTCTTCAACTCTATTGAAGAAAAACAACGTGCATAATTAATGAAACTTATCTCTATATAAATTTACTCTTCAATGTTTGATAGTTTATATAAACAATATAATATGAAAACCCGTGAATTAAATAAAGACAGACATCAATAATTATATTTACCTCTCGAATATGTCGAGGAAAGAGGTTGGCCAGGACAACCGCACATACACGAATGGCTTCCTCTCGGACCAGACCCATCATCTCGTCGGCAGATGAATCCGGATCGATGGAGCCGTGGACGACCTCCTGAGCAAGCTGGTAGATACGCTGGCGGGATGGTGCGCCTGATTGTATAGCATTGCTCTCCATGCACCCCTCTACGATCCGTCGGAAGAAGTCGTCGGATAATGAAGGGCCGGCACCCG
Source organism: Aralia elata (assembly GCA_034770075.1). Taxonomy (NCBI): domain Eukaryota; kingdom Viridiplantae; phylum Streptophyta; class Magnoliopsida; order Apiales; family Araliaceae; genus Aralia; species Aralia elata. The sequence goes on from CM068385.1 coordinate 95,208,421, forward strand.
ATCCACTCGCACCACCTGCTCCGGTGGGTGGGCGACGCCTAGCTCGCGCAGCAGGCACTAATGTGTAGGCCGGGACACGTGGAATGCCCACAACTCTACCCTTCTTAGGTCCTCCTGTAGCCTGCAACCAGTCCTCCAGCTCCTCAGCCTCGCGGGTCTCGGCATCTATGACGCCATCCGTCCTCTGGCTGCTCCGCTCCGCTGCGAGTGTCTCGAACCGTCGCTGAAAAAGAATATATAACAATATGAAAAGCATAATTGTTTAAAGAATTTTAATACGAATTTCATGAATAAAAATATCACTTAAATTAAAAGGATAACATTACTTACAGCAATGCCCTCTGCCTCAGGTGAGATATAACCACCATCCTCTTTCTTTTGATGGGCGTGCACACAAAACTCTAAGCGGGAAGGTGGGCGCTGCAGAGTATCCTTGAGCCTCTCCCGAAAAAGGTCGTACGACTGAGAGCCTGTGCAATGGGGCAGGCGACTCTGCTGTCGGGCTGCCGTACGCTGTGCCGACTTCTTCTGAAAATCCGCTCCCTCCCAGATACTGCACATCTGCTCCCAAACTGCGCCACCAAGAAATTCTGGGCGGACATCTCTAAGCGTCTGTCCATCTATCATCCTGCTCTGGGCTTTCTTCTTCCACTCGTGGACCCACTTGTGCCAGTTCATCTCTAGATATTTCTGAAGCACAGTCATGCCATGAGCTTCTTGACCGTCCTCAAATCGATAATATCTCTGCACATTATACATTATTAAGCTTAGTATACAATATAAACTGAGAAGTATATAAAAAAAACATGCAAATGTAATATAATGACATTTTACCCGAAACTCATCGATAATCAGCTGACGTGTGCGGTCATCCACATCTGCCCACCTCATCCACGCGCTGGAGAATCGATTGCGCACGATCCCAAGCAACGTGTTCCTTGGCGTCGCATCAAGGATACTACAATTGAAATTAATACATTTGTAAATTCTAAAGTATATATACATGCAGGATTTTATGTAAACAAATGTAAAATGATATAAACAGATAATGAAATTACCTGTTAGTCCCGACACGGCATATATGAGGCGCCTGGGGGGGATTCCCTAGCAAGCCACGTGCTAGTCCCCGCGGAGGCCTAGGACGCGAACCTATATGTAGTGCAATATGTGTTCATTTTAATATAAATGAATATCATGACAATACTATATAAGAAAAAAGTAAGACGTAAAAGAACTTCACATGTAATTGTACCTGAAGATCCGGGCTGATCATCACTCCCTCTACCTCCACGGCCCCCACGACCTGTACTACCAGCTCGCCCACCACGATCGCCGTGTGGTGTACGAGCCATATGTATGTAACTGTAAATAGGAAAACAAAATATTATAGGTAATCATAATAATTTTGCAACTTAAATAATAGAATCGAATATGTTACACCATCATGATTGCAATACTACAAACTATTACATATAGGTACAAGTAAATAGACATAAGTAGTACATACTCCTAATCATTTATATCATCAAATCCATCAATATCAGAATCGTCATTTTCGCGCAATAGCTCTTCATTCTCGCTGTCATCACCATCCTCGTCATCCTCAACAATCTCTTCATGTATATCTTATTGCCAGCCGGTAAGAACTCCTGCACAATGTTGAGCAGTTCGTTAAAACCCCTCTCACTGCAGTCATGCTCGTTCTTGAAATGTAAAAGCTTAGTCACTGCGGATAAGACGGTGTGCTTTTCGTGTCCGTCATACAGTGGCGTCGCTGATTCGTGCAATAACTGATAAAAACCCTTAGCCCCGTCATTCGGCTCTTGCTCAATGCTTCTGTCATCCCTGTGAGTATTCCACTGGAAGAATGAACCAGCAGCTTCGACTATCATGTTACTACAGTCAAAGGTTTCGTCACCTCTGGATTCTGGCACAGATTCATGTTCATTTAACCAGGTTTCCCCATGATAGATCCATGTACTATAACCCTGCTTGAACCCATACGCAAATAGGTCGCACATGACATCACTCCTTTCCTTCCACACTTCATTCACACACCTCTTACAAGGACATCTAATCTCATCGCCGCTAACTTGCTCAAATGCAAAATTGAGAAACTCTTCAACCCCGAGTACGGTACTCAGAGCTAAGCCCACTCTTATCAGTGGCGACCCTACGTTCCATCCAACTTCGATCAACAGACATCTTGGTCTATACACTAGAAGGTGCTATATATGAGGAAAAACAAAACACAAACAGGATGGTTAATGTCTATACATACATATGAAGTACACAAACAGGATGGTTATTTGGGACTGTACATTTTATACATCATTTTTCACCCTTAGGGTTAATTTTATCTGCCAATGCACTCATCCAGATACATTCTTAATTATTTTTCATTCTACCCGCTCATTACAAGCTAATAGGGATAGCTAAAAGAAGCGAATTTGCACTTTCCAGTAATAATGAGCTGCAACGAATGTAGTTTAGAAAGCATGAGACATAGTCCAAATACCAAAAAAATTATAACTATTGACGCCCGCAAACAACACACTATTACGCTATCAAGTTTATGCTGCTTCCTGAAAGGGTATCTGTTTTTCTTGGACATTGTTCTATCTTCTTCACTAATAACTTGCATTCATTATCTATTTATTGCCTTTTATATTTCTTGCTAAATCTACAAGAGTGCAGACAATCATACATAACTCACCTATAAACAAATGCTTGCAGCCTTGCACAAACCTAATGTTTGAGCTTAGCTAAGAGAGATAACTAAGATCACGGAAAAATCACTAAGATCACTTTAAGTAGATAGCTAAAAGAGAGTAATGTGTTAAAAGAAAAAAAAAATTGACTAACATTGTCAAGAAAGTAGGTTTCATCAAGTATATGATGGGGGCTTGCAGACATGCTACATTAACACTTAGTGCAATGCATACATAGTTTTTTCTATTCCCAGCAAACTTATCGATGTTTATTTATTCCTACTTTTGTCTTCTTGATTTTCTGTTCTTTTAAGTTGAAAACTCCCATTGAACTATTAAAACAGATGTTTCAGTTAAGTTAGCTAGAGGTTTATCTGTAGAAAACTTTACTGATTTTGGTGGTTGACACAGTGGTCATTTGTGCTCAAACAGCGGTGTAACTAATTGTTTGGTTTCGGTAGTTTCCCATTTGGGACATACTTTTCTGAACATTATTGCCCATGAATACATTGTTTATTCCTTTATATAATTCATGATAATGTTGATTATCCATAGAAAAAAATTATCGTGGACGTTTTTGTCATTACCATGAACGTCGACATATATTGAATTTTGATCATCTTCTGATACATAGATGTTTTCATAATAAGAAAATATATTATTTGTATTTTAAATTTTCAAGGGACCAAGAGGTATGGTCGATAAGATCCTTATATTGCATTGCTGAAAATTTATTGCACTCTTGAGCTTACTACATGAAGCATTATTTCCTTTGGTTGTGTAAGCTTTTTTTCTCTTCAAGAATTTTCAAAATTGGATAAGTTTTTGTTGTTACTTAAATTCATGTGATTTTCTGTATGCATTTAAGCCTATCTAATATGATTGGAAACTCTTGAGAGTGCTGACATTCCTTTTAGGAATGGTTAGGAATCTTATTTCATAGTTTCTGGTATAATTGATCAAGAAAGGAACATAAACGACTTAACAGTTGAATAAGCAAGCTGACTAAAATAAAGATGTATCCTCCACCAAATCAAACCTTCAATTTACGCATTCAAGTTTATGCTGCTTGAAAGGCAATATTTATAGACCCAACAACTTGGATGTATCCATATATTCCAAGAAAAGGAATCATATTATCCCGATAAATCCCAAATAAAATCAATATAGCAGTAAATCAAAAGGAGGCTATGAACAATAGACATTAAATTCTGAGGAAATAGTGAAAAATACCTGAGGTAGGCGTCGCCGGAGGGGGGTGCGGCCGGAGTTAGGTGTGGCCGGAGGTAGGCGTTGTCGGAGGGGCGTGGCCGGAGGCGGCGATTATGGTAGCAGAGAGTGAGAGGGAAAAGAGAGGGAATGGAAAATTTAGCTGTTGTCGTCGACATTAGGGATTTAACTCAGGACTCATTCTCGACGGCAGAGCCGTCGATATTGACCCCGTCGCCAATGACTCATTCGCGACGGCCGTGCCGTCGACCATACCAAATATCGCCGTCGCTTATGCCTTTCCCACTCCCGCAAAAATTTCGCACCAAAATTACCCGGGCAAAAAGACTATTCTCGACGGCACATATTGGCGACGGCGTAGCCGTCGATAATGACCTCAATAGCGACGGGAAAAGTGCCGTCGATAATGGTGCCGTCGCCAATGACCTATTTTTTTGTAGTGTAGTAGACCTCCACTGTTGTTTGGCAGTGATAATTTTAATTTCTGGAAATTCAGAATGAAGATTTACCTCAAGAGGGATCCATGTGAGTGGTGGATAGTTGACAACGGACCCGTCATTCCAAGGCATGATGATGGCAGGCCAAAAACTCTCCTGGAGATGGACTCTAATGAATCATATATGGTGTCATGTGATTCTAAAGCCATGAACACTTTGTTGAGCGGGATGGTACAATCAGAAATTGACAAGGTCTCTAGCTGCAACACGGCAAAGGAAATCTGGGATACCATCATCATGAGTCATGAAGGAACTTCCAAAGTGAAAGAGGTGAAACTAAGCTTGTTGATGCAAGACTATGAACTATTCAAATTGGAGAAAAATGAGACGATCAAAGAAGCTCAAGCAAGATTCCTCACTCTTATGAATTCCCTTAGTATGCTTGGGAGGAAAATTGATCAAAAAAAAATTAACAGAAAGCTGTTAAGAGTTATGCCCAAGCGATTCGCTCCAGAAATCACAACTCTTCAAGACTCGTCAACAATCAACACTATGGAGACACTCACATTATTTGGAGAACTTGAGGAGTTTGAGAATCAGCTCAAACGATTTAATAACCAAGAAATTTTTAGTCTTATTAAAAGTAATATATTAATTAAATATTAGTGGTATTGAAACCTTGGAATGTGTTGAGATTGATATGTGACTATTATAGAATATTATTGTCTATAATAGTAAATAAAAAGAAAACTATTTGGCCTAATATTAAATATTAAGGATGAGAATTAAATAACCTAAGAGTTATAGTATTGGGGAATTGTAGTATTTAAATTATATACTAATCCAAGGGATAAATTTTATTATCTCAATGTATAAATTATTTGAACCAATTGAAGAAAATTTAATTTGGGTTACATAATTAAATTTATGTAGGTGACTCATGTAAAATTCCAAGACAAGTGGATTAGGAACCCTAATTTAATAATTAGGGTAAGACAAAATTTAAGGTAGTGGACCATGACAATTTTCATGGCCCAAACAATTTAATTAGAAAGTCCTAATGAATAATTGAAGGCCCAAAGCATGGCCCAATTATGTAGGGACTTGTTAGACATTTTACTTATCAAAGTTAGCAATAAAAATAAATCAATAATGGAGAAAAGAAGGGAGAGCATGCCGGCAAAAGGAGGGAGTAAATAAGCATGTGATTGAATTTTTTTTTTTACTTTACTTTAGTTGGCAACCTACTCCCTTAGGTGTCAAGCTACAAATTAGACAACATTTATGGCCAAACTTGCAAGCAACAAAGAGATGATTAAAGGAGAATTAGTAGATTTTTTTTTCTAGTCCCATTCTTTTCCTTCTAGCTAGAAGAGAGCAAAGAGAAATCATTTGTATACTTGCATTTTTTTTAAGCTTAGAGAGAGAGAGAGTTGAGAGAGAAATCATTTTCTTTGAGAGCAAATCAAGAGAGGTCAGCCGACATCTAGAGGAGAAGTAGGAGAAGAGTGTGGATGCCATCCAAGCTCATAAATTACTTTGGTAGAAGAAGAAAGCAAGCATTTAAGTCCAAAAGGTAAAAGAAAACCTTAAAAACTCTAGTTTTCCATGCTTTATATATTTTTATGTTTGATATATGAAAATCAAACTCTAAATATCTAGAAGCATGCTAGGATGATGGATATAATGTTTAATAGGTTTAACTTGAGTGTTGGTATATGTTTATGTGGAAAGTTATGGCAAAATGCTTAAAAACATTTTTACCGACGAACAAAGCATAACTTAATGTATAAAATTATACATTTCAAAATCTACAAATGTTTTTCGTGATTTTTCTTTTTTTGGTATATCTTGGGTAAGTTAAGGACAAAACCTCATTAGAATCACTTAAAAAGAAATTAAAATGAGTGAGTTATGCAATTTATACCAAAACACCCCAACTGTTGAAGGGCTGTGCATAACAGTCTATTTTCGGACTATTTTTAGGGACCAAACCATGTCCAAATCTGGATTTTGATGATGGAAAATTATAGTTCGGAAAGATACAAATCCAACGAGTCTGACTAGGCCTAAATTGAAGTTGTAGATTTCATTCTATGAAGGTTTTTCGTAAAGGACCCCGAATCTGGAAACTAAAAGAAGAAAATAGGAAAATAGGAAAAATCGGTTTTCCGGTGAACCGGCGGGACTTTCCGGCGGCCGGTTCACCTACTTTCCGGCCGGTTCCGGCGGTGCTTCCAGGACCCAATTGTTTCTAAAATTGTGAATAATATTTTAATATTTATTAGGTAATTTTTCTGGACAGTTTGATAATTATTAGGTAATTAATGGTTTAAACTCATTTAAATCATTTATAACTTACTAATTAATAATTATTAAGGCCATTAAATAATTATTAAACTAATTTCATATAATTTAAATATTATTAAATACTTAATTATCATTTCAAAGAAATTAAGTAGAATTAGTATTAATAAACTAACTATTGATTATTTAATTGAAGTTAAATAATAAATAGAGTTAACTAATTGATTAATTATTATTTAATTTATATTAAATAATAATTAAAGAGTGTTTGAGTAATATTAAGTAATTACTCACTTTCATTATCATAATAAAATAATTATTTATTATTTAATATTAAATAATAAATAAGTACAATGTTAATTAATTAATTATTCTTTTATTCATAAGAAAGAATAATTAAAGGTTTATGGAGTGAATTAATTATTTACTATTCAAGGGAAAATAATTTATATTATTATTATTATATTAAATAATAATAAAAAAAATGTTAATTAATTATTCTTTAATAATAAAGAATAATGAAAGAGATATAACAATTATTTTCAAAGATTGGTAATTCATTAATTATTATTTAGTTAATAATTAAAGAAGAATGGTTAGTAATTAATTAATTATTATATAATTTATAATAATTAAAGATTAATAATAATTTGATTACTTAGTATTTAATTGATATTAAATACTAAGTAGATTTATGTAGTTATTAAATAGTAACTAAAAATAATTAAGTGATTACTATTTAACTAATATTAAATAGTACTCAAGTGAAGGTATATATAATCAATAAATAGAATGGTAGAAATTCATTAATTAAACAATTATAATAAATTGTTTAAAGGTTTAATAAGTGTATAACACTTAAGATAAACATTATTAAATAATTAAATTATTAACCTAAGATCAATTAAATGTCTTAAAAGGTTAATGATAGCGTATTATTATGTGTATCTTGTAATGAATATACCTACTAAATGAATAGCCGAAGTAGGTGTATTGATGAACAATTACGTGCTATACTAATTGATAGACCTACGTTATTAATGCTAGGTCACTCAACGAATTTTAATTAAAGCTAGATAGCAGTAGCTCGTCGAACAGACAAGTTTCCTAACTCAACTCGAGTTATTATTTTTCAAAGCATAGTAGTGAATAATTATTGATGATTATTCGCATCTATAATATTTATTGACATTCGCACTTCGTGCAATTAAATTCCTGTTCTATTAGTTTTGGACTGTGAATTGTTTAAAGTTCTTTCATCAATGAACTATTATGAACTGGATCTATGCTAATTGTATCAGCTAGATCGAACACATAAATTCAATCATTTTAAAAGCTAATCCTACCAGTTGATTGGTATGGATTCTTCGACTAAGATAAAGAACAGTTTTATTAAAGCATTAATTGAAAAAAATAATTATTGCTCGATTATTAAGTGTTTATGCATAAATCACCGGGTATGAAAGGCTGATGATTACCAAAACTTATTAAAAGGACCAGTTTAAATACTGACAACCTTCACATATGTTCATGGTTAATTATAACCACTCAGTATCTATTGTTTCATCATTGAATCTTGTTGATTGTTCTCGTCCAGTTGAATTTTATCGTTGAATATCTATAAATAAAATCCTTTCTAATCATGATATACCTCCTTTTTAATTAAACTTGCTAAGCAAAATAGTTGCTTACCCTTGCTATATCATGACGTTTATTTCAGTTAAACCAGAAAGTGCTACAAAGAAAGACAAAGGAAAGGTGCAGGAGTAATTTAGTATAAACTCTTAGATTTTATAATTGATGTAATTATTATGTAAACCTTTTGTAATATTAAAGGTATATGTTAAGTTAAGGTTAAGTAGACCTGGAAAATATTGTGGTAGACTTAATTATAATGAACAATGTATGTTTATTATTCCGTAATAGTATGTAGAATGTTTATGATGTTGATGGATCGTGAGCACCAAACCCGAGGTTAGAGAACCCGGATTTGGGGGCGTTACAAACGATATGATGAAGAATATGAGGCACCAAAGAAGAGGACCTTAGCTCTTCAAGCCGAAGGCAACAATGAAGGAGATTATGAAGACTCTGATGAGGAGATAACATTGATGACCAGGAAATTAAGAGACTTAATCAGAAAAATGAACCAAACAAAGTTTCAAGCAAAAAACAACAACAAGGAGTTCAAACATAAATCTCAAGAAGAAATCTGCTTTGAGTGTGGAAAGCCTGGCCATTTCAAGAGGGACTATTTTCTTCTTAAAAAGAAGAACAAAGGGAACACTTTAAGAAACCGAGCATTAATGACATGAAGCGATGATGAATCAGAACATGAAACTGAGCAAGATGATGAAACTGCCCAACTCTGCTTCACAGGATTAGATAACCATGAAACATCCGAGGTAAACAATGAAATCCTTGAAGTTACCATTTCAGATTATATTGTGCTAAAAAATGAGAACCTACGCCTTAAAGAAAAAACTGCTCATTTAAAAAATTGGATAAAAGATTTAATGAATGAAGTAGAAAAGCTTATTGAAGAAAAATAAGATATAGTGAAAGATTGTACATCAAATGAAATATCTATATTAAATGCTAAGAATGATTATTTGGATAATTGTAATAAAATTCTGCATAATCGTGCTAATAAATTACATGAAGAAAATATTAGTCTTAAGAAGGAAAATGATATTCTAAAAGAAAATCTAAAAATGAGAGACACTTGCATAGATGCTTTTAATGATGGAAAAATAATGAGTATCCAAAATGATGATAATAAAGAAATAATGTCATTAAAAAGGGACCTTGCAAGATTTGTTCAAGGAGAAGAGAATTTGAATATTATGTTGGGTGCTCAAAGATCAAGTCTTGATAAAGAAGGAATTGGGTACAATCCTATCAAAAATGTGAAAAGTACCACTAATAAAAGTAGAATAATCAATAATAAACCAAGGCACAAGACACTTTATTGCTCACCTTTTATTACTTGTAAAAATTGTGGTTTAAAAGGACATTTTGATACAAACTGCAATAAAATAAAGGTAAAACAAGTTTGGGTAAAGAAAAGTGAATTATTGGTTGCTAACAAGAGTGGACCCAAACTGATTTAGGTACCAAAAAGATGAGATATCTTTTAATTTTGTAGGTATGTTTGAAGGCTAAGGTTCCATCAAATAAATGGATATTGGACAGTGGGTGTTCTAGACACATGACAGGTGATAAGTCTAAATTCACCTCACTTGTCTCAATGAAAGAAGGAACTGTTACATTCGGAGATGACAACACATGTCAAATTATCGGTAAAGGTAAAGTTGAAAATGGTAAGGTCTTTATTGATAATGTTCATTATGTTAATGGCCTGGAATATAATTTGATTAGTGTAAGCCAACTTATGGATAGTGGTCATAAGGTAATATTTGATAAAGATAAATGTGCAATAATTCATGCATCTCACAATGTTCCCCTAGTAGCTAATAGAGAAGGAAATATATACACAATCTGCTTTGAACATCAAAATGAAGATGTTTATTTAACTGTTATTCAAGATCAAGTTACTTTATGGCATAGAAGGTTAGGGCATGTTCACATGGAGCTGATTAGTAAGCTAGCTGCAAAGGACCTTGTCAAAGGACTTCCAAAGTTAAAATATGAAAAGAAAGGTATTTGTAATGCATGTCAGTTAGGTAAACAGGTAAGAAATTCATTTTCAAGTAAAAAATCAGGTATCTTTTTCTTTACCATTACAATTGTTCCATCTTGATTTATTCGGTCCTGAGAGATATGCTAGCTTAGAAAATAATCATTATGCATTCGTTATTGTTGATGACTTTTCAAGATTTACATGGGTATTATTTTTAAAAACTAAAGATCAAGCTTTTGCAGAATTTGATAAGCTTATAAAGAATCTTGAAACAAAGCATAATCTTAAGCTAATCAGTGTTCGGAGTGACCATAGTGGTGAGTTTGGAAAAGACTTTATTCCTTATTGCAACGAGAAGGGTGTTACACATGAATTTTCTGCACCAAGAACGCCCCAACAAAATGGAGTGGTAGAACGGAAAAATAGAACACTCCAAGAAACAACAAGAACACTTCTTCAAGAGAGTAAACTACCTAGAAAGTTTTGGGCAGAGGCAGTAAGTACTGCATGTTATATTTTAAATAGGGCATTAATTAGACCTATTTTGTTAAAAACACCATATGAGCTACTAAACAAAAGGGTACCTAATATCAGCTATTTTAAAGTGTTTGGTGCTAAATGTTTCGTTTTAAATACTCATGGTAATCTTGGTAAATTCGATGCTAAATCAACCGAAACTATATTTCTTGGTTATTCATTGCATAGTAAAGCATATAGAGTTTATAATCTTGATAAGTCAAAAGTTGAAGAATCTGTGCATGTAATATTTGATGAATTTAATCATGATCTGTTAAAAGATGAGGATTCTGCAGGAAATGACAATTTGAATCATGAAACCCAAATAGTTAAATCCGGACAGCCTAAGCCATCTGCATCATAAGGAAAGACAGATGAAATCCTGACCCGTCCGTTTTAGAAGAAAACTCAGAAATGCAGACACCTAAATCCAGACAGCTCGACCCGTCTGCATTAGAGGAAAAATCAGACGAACAGTCAGATGCAGAACTTGACATTCCAGAGCCTGAACCTGAAGAGCAAATGACTGCAGCAAGGCTTCCTAGATCATTTAGAATAGTGAGAAATCATCCTCCAAATCTGATCATAGGTGATCCCAATACTTGGATGAACACAAGAAGGAAAGCAAGGAATTATTGTGCCTTTTCAGCCTTTCTTTCACAAATAGAACCAAAGAATGCGAAGGAAGCAATTGAAGATGAAAATTGGTCTATTGCCATGCAGGAAGAATTAAACCAATTCGAAAGGTGTCAGGTATGGGAACTTGTTAAACCTCCAAAAAATGCATCTATTATTGGTACAAAATAGATTTTTAAAAATAAACTAGATGAAAATGGTATAATCACTAGAAATAAAGCTAGGTTGGTAGCCCAAGGCTACAACCAACAAGAAGGTATAGATTTCGAAGAAACTTTTGCCCCATGTTGCAAGGTTGGAAGCAATTAGAATCTTGTTAGCTTATGCATATTATAGAAAGTTTAAATTATATCAAATGGATGTAAAAAGTGCTTTCCTAAATGGTTATTTGAATGAAGAAGTATATGTTAAGCAACCACCAAGATTTGAACATGGAAAATATCCTAATTATGTTTACAAGTTAAAGAAAGCATTGTATGGATTAAAACAAGCTCCAAGAGGCTGGTATGATAGGCTCAACAAGTTTCTACTAGATAATGGTTTTAATCGAGGTAAAATTAATTCTATTCTTTTCATTAAAACCAAAAAAAAAAGATTTTCTTATTGTTCAAATTTACGTTGATAATATAATTTTTGGTGTTACTGCTAACTGTTTGTGCGAGTGGTTTTCTCAATGCATGCATAGTGAATTTGATATGAGTTTAATGGAGGAGTTAAATTACTTCTTGGGGCTTCAAATTAAACAATCTGAGGAAGGAATTTATATTCATCAATCAAAATATGTAAATGAACTATTGAAAAGATTTGGTTTTGAAAATACCAAATCAAAGGCAACTCCAATGAGCACTACCATCAAGTTAACCACTGATGTTGCAGGTAAAGATATTGAGGTAACTAAGTATAGAGGTATGATAGGGTGCTTGCTTTATTTAACCTCATCTAGACCTGATATTATGTATAGTGTCTGTTTGTGTGCAAGATTTCAAGCCCAACCGAAAGAATCTCATCTTAATGCGATAAAAAGGATATTTAAATATTTATCTGGTACAATCAATCTTGGAGTATTTTATCCTATCTCTCCTAGTTTTGAACTTATTGGATACTCAGAAGCAGATTATGCAGGGTGCCAAGTAGACAGAAAAAGCACAAGTGGTGCTTGTGAATTTCTAGGACAAATTCTTGTATCTTGGCACAGTAAGAAACAAACATGAGTTGCTTTATTTACTACAGAAGGTGAATACTTGGCGGCAGGTAGTTGTTGTTCACAAATTTTGTGGATGATTCAAACTCTACATGATCTTAATATTATATGTGAAAGTGTGCCTATTTTTTGTGACAATACTAGTGCAGTAGACATCTCTAAAAATCCAGTGCTTCATTCTCGTACTAAACATATTGAGGTTAGACATCACTTTTTGAGAGATAATGTTGTTAAAGGATTGATTAAACTGGTATTTGTCCCAACCGAGCATCAATTGGCTGACATTTTTACAAAACCTTTAAGTGAAGAACGTTTTTGCACTTTAAGAAGAGAATTAGGCATGACTATCTATGAATAACCTATCAATTATGAATTGTGCATTATGGGCTTATTATGACTTCTTCTTTTTGCTAATGACAAAGGGGGAGAGATAATCTACATGGATGGCTGTTGTATTTTGGCTGCTGTATTTTTTTGAATATGACAAAGAGAGAGAAAAAGATAACTAATTTGTTAAGCTATAATTTGTTAAACTATAAACTTAGGAGGAGAAAAATAAATCCATATGTGCTTAATGATTATATGCATAATTTTAGGGGGAGCCATATATTTAGGGGGAGTTTATATATTATAGGTTGTCATCATCAAAAAAGGGGAGAATGTTGATTTATGATTTTTTGGTTTTAATGATGATAAGTTTTTCTATAAGATTTATATTGCATGAAAATATTTATGGAAGCAATTTAATTAGATATGAAAATATTTATATTAAGCCTTCAACATTTATATAGATCAAATGTTCTCTAATTGGTTGAATCATATGTCCTAACAATGCTTCCTTGCGGATTGGTCAAATTGATTTGGTTAAATGATTCTCTCTCTTTCCACTTGTATACTGTAGACACATGATTCATTAAATAACATACTAATGTTGCCTACTTACTCTCCACTAATCAGCATGATAAATTAATATTTTAAGCATACATGTCTAACTCAGGATTTAGTGTATTCAAATGAATAATATTTCAAACCTCCTCTCTCTAGAATAGTGCGGATATTCCACTCCCTAGAATAGTGCATGAATATGGTCCATTGCTCATATTAAGAATAGATGCTGGCACATGCTTTTCACTTTATTATATTTAATGTTGCCCACTTACTTGCTTTATCCCATCCGCCCACTTCTCATTCCTTGCTCAATATCAGTATAAGGGATTTCTTTAATGTAATTAAATATACTACTAATTTTATTATCTATGTGGATGGAATCATGGGGACAATAGTTGTGCCAAATAGCTTACTAAATGATCAAATATGTTGTCTATTACATGAATTCCCTCCGTATATTGCTGCACTCTCTTGGACAAATAAATCCCACTAATCTATAAGCAAATATTCAAATAATATATTGCTGCCCATTCCTCTACATAAAATATTTTTGTACTCTCTTGGGCAAATGAATCACTTTACTGAATACAATCCCTTGCACATTGCTCCAACACCTTGGGCAGATAATTTCCTTCTTGAAGGAATTGCTTGCCCATCACCTAATTGCAGGTTGCATATTTGAATTAAGCATACGAGACTTTTATTGAATATTAAAAGTTAAGTATTGTATTGCCTATTCTATTAAGTCTTGTACTTGAAATATGTTGCTGCCCATACTTGCTTGGCTTTCATATTGGGCTGACACACTTTGCAAAGTTAGCAGACATGATATTCCCACAAACTCACTATTCTTGATTCTTCACTCTAGAATATGGCTGCCCATTACCTGTGCTTTCTGCTACCTTTGGAATCCGATTAATTGAAGCTGCCCATCATCTCTTGCCCATCATCTATTCATCAGGTGACTATCTTAGCAGACCAAGTTTTTACTTAGAGGAGCAACCAGTCTCGGTGTCTAACGGATATATCTCTCATCTTCTATATATGCTTATTTGACTGTTTGCAAAAGGGCGTGGGAGGCCAGGAAGTGAAAAAGAGTACACATAATTCAAATAGCCACATTCAGTCTAAGCTTAAAAGCCTTCTCATAATATTTTCAGCAATCTCTGTATCTAGATATTTTCTTTCAGTTGGAATACTATAAGTGATAGTGTAATATCTATTTACTGTATCTTTAATCCAAGTCGTGTTTGGCTTGGTTGATCCTGTTGTGGAAAGGATTGTACTAAGTAAGCTCTCTAGGTCTCAGTAGTGAAAAAGTTGCAGAGGTGCAAAAGGGGCAGTTGTATCCAAAGTGCAGAGTCTACTTATACAGGGAAGTAATTGTGTAAATTACTGTGTATTGTTTTAATATAAGAGATCTCCAATACCAATTGGTATTGGACGTGGATTAGGCCACTAGATTAGTGGATAGGGGCCGAACCACGTAAAAATCTTGGTGTGTCTTTGGTTTGCTAATTATCCTATTTATCTTGCTTAATTTCTGCACTGTTAAATCCAAAAAAATTTAAATTTACTATTGATAATTGTTTTGACCATAAACACCTGTTCAACCCCCCTTTTAGGTGTGCACATACGGAAAACTTAATTTTAAAATTTAATATATTGTCGTTTGATTTCACAAGTCAAATTGTATATCTAATTTTAAAATAGAGGAAGTATGTGTTTTGTCCTATTTTATTTGTTGACTTTTTTTGTAATGCTTTTATAGACAAATTTTTTTCATTGTCTTTTTTAGTACCAAAGTACTACATGTCGCATGTGAACATGGGAGCATCTCTTTAATTCTTCTTTTAGTTTCTAGTAGCCTACTCACGGGCATATCTGATTACTGCCCTCATCAAGACTGTTTGGGTCGAATATGATTATTTTTTATTATATTCTTTTAAATTTTAGATTGTTTTTTTAAAAAAAAGCACTCTCCGTATCTTAAAAAAATTAATATAACATCTACTCAGCAAATGTTATTACGGCCTATAGGATTTCCTTTAAACCCAATTAGGTGTTATATTATACTGTGATTGCAGGAAAAAACTCATTTTTATGGCTTGGACCAACACCAATGGTCCCACATAATGGACCCTGATCATATCAAAGAGATCTTGACTAAGTTTTATCAGTTCCAAAAGCACAGGGGAGGTAATCCTTTAAGAAGATTGCTTGCAACTGGACTAGCAGATGCCGAGGGTGACAGATGGGCCAAACACAGAAAACTCATCAACCCTGGTTTCCATCTGGAGAAGTTGAAGGTCATCTCTAGTCTTAGTTATCTTGCTCCTCACTTCCTCTACATTGTTAATATTATACTCTTTTTGAATTTTTCGATTTTTTCTCCGTGCAGAATATGCTGACACCCATTTATTTGAGTTCGAGTGAGATTATGACAAAATGGGAAAAGATGGCTTCTACAAAGGGGCAATTTGAGTTGGATGTATGGCTTTATTTAGAAACTTTAACGAGCGATGTTATTTCGCGTACAACATTTGGCAGTAACTATGAAGAAAGATATTTCAACTGCAAAAAGGACAAGCTGAGTTAGTAATTCAGGCTTCACAAGCAATATACCACCTTGGAATGAGGTAAATATATCTCTCAGAATAGATAGAGTAAATATGAAAGTAATTCCATAAATTTTCGTCTTTTTATGTTTATTAAACTTGGTAATTGTAGATTTTTGCTAACTAAAAGAAACAAAAGAATGAAAGAGATCGCCAAAGAAGTGAAACTTGCACTAAAGAGTATCATCAACAAGCGTTTGAAGGCAATGGACGCAGGAGAAAGTAGTCATGATGACTTATTGGGTATATTATTGGAATCCAATTCCAAAGAAATTAAACAACATGGTAATAAAAATTTTGGAATGACTGTAGATGAGATTATTGAAGAGTGTAAACTATTTTATTTTACGGGACAAGAGACAACCTCAAATCTGTTTGTGTGGACGATGATTTTATTAAGTCAGCATCAAAATTGGCAAAAGCGTGCTAAAAAAGAAGTTTTGTAGACGACGTTTGGAAACAACAAACCCGATCTTGATGGATTAAATCACCTAAAAGTTGTAAGTTTTTCTTTATATACTAACGTTAAAGAAAACATATGGACATATCGAATTTCAGTTTCAATATCGTATTTCATTTTCATATTATTAAATTTTAAACTAAAAAAAAATAAAAAAAATTTTATGTCATGGAACTGCGGAAGGTTTATATATATTCCACATTATAAGTAACAGACTTATTTACGAACTGTCACAAATTACCTTTGTTTTATGCAAATTAAATAAGAAAGTCACTCTTAAACCAATTTTTTGCAGTGTAATTAGTCTCAAAAATAAAATGTAACAATTTGCATATTATTAAGTAACGAAATTTTGAAAAGGTTATACAGTTAAATTTTATTATTTGTTTAATAGGTAAATATGATTTTGCTTGAGGTTCACTTGGTCGAACTATATATGAAGAAATAAAATTGGGAGAAATATCTCTTCCTGCTGGAGCGTTTCTTCAATTACCCATGAGTTTATTGCATTACGACCAAGAAATATGGGGTGATGATGCTAAGGAGTTCAATCCAGAAAGATTTTCTGAAGGTGTGCTAAAGGCAACAAAGTGGAGAGTCACATATTTTCCTTTTAGCTGGGGACCTCGAATTTGCATTGGTCAAAATTTTGCAATGTTAGAAGCTAAAATGGCAATGGCGATGATTTTACAACGATTTTCGTTCGTACTTTCACCATCTTATGCACATGCTCCCCACACCATCATTACTCTTCAACCTCAATATAGTGCACACTTAAGTTTACTGTCACTAGTATAGCAGTCTTAAACGGTAATGCTTAGGGTCAATAAAGATAAAGTCCATGTGGGATTATGAATTGAGGTTCAGAAATGTCTTACTTTTGCGTGTGGATTACCTATTGTATAAGATTTATGAAGCTTACATGAATTACATCTTTATATGAAAATAATTATTATGTATGCGCTAACTTTTTAAATATTTTTAGGGTAAATTGTAAAACTGTCCCCTCATATATACACTGAATTGCAATATAGACGCCAATATTTCAATTTTTGTAATATCATATCTAATGTCTCAATATTTTGCAAAATTGTCCTCTCTAACTAATTTTGGTCAAAATTAGTAAGTCATCTACATGTCATGTGAGTTTTATAAGGGCAAAATAGTCTATTCCTGCATAAATCTATTTTGTCTCCTAATAGAAGGGTAAATACGTTCTTACAATAATAAAATAGATTCTCGCATAAATAAATTTGTTTTATTTTAACCAAGCAAAATAATTAAAAAAAAATTAATTACAAAACTTAAAGATTTGTTTAAAGGAAAGTCTAAGTAGCATGTTTTGATTAAATGTAAAAGACAAAATTAAACACTAAAAATTAGATTAAATTAAAAGAAAAAAAATTCTTAAGTGAGAATCGAACACCTCTTAATTCCTGATTGGATAGGAAAGGAGAAATGGTAAGTGGAGCCAGAACAATTAATAGTATTGTCTAGGCAAATAATTGAACAATTTGTACTCGAGCAATTAAACGTTTCACAATTAGTAAACTGAATTTATTGTCATAACCCGCATTTTCCAACAAAATAGATCTATTTATATTTAAACGATGATCATGAGCAAGTGCATAAATATACTCCTGAAAGATAAGTGGATATAAGAAGTAGTGTTGTTGAGATCTATCTAGCTCTAAATATCTTTGGAATTCCTCCATTTGAAATTATAGTTGAACTAAAGGTAGAGGATTTAGAGGGTTATCAAATAATACATAGTGCGATACAGTCAAAACAAGGTATTATAGTAAGAAACGAACGTTAATACTACTGTTATTGATGTTATAATGTTGGCTAATATGCAAACCGAATATAAGATAAGACTGTTGCACCTGTGATCATGGGCCGATCCAAAAATATTTAAGTGTGGAGAATCTAAAATGATTAGTTAAATAATTTTATCATAATAAATAATAAATATAAAATTTGTCAATGCATTATAAAATTTTTGATTTTCTCCTAAATTCTTTACGTGCCGTATTATTATTAAAAGGTATAAAACTCTAGTTTTACAGGCTATCTATATATAATTTATTCTCATATTCATTTATCATATTCCCACTGCCTACATTGTTCATGTCTAGTGAACAATTTATTTTATTTTATTTTTTATAAAAAAAGAACTCCATAATTGGCTGAATTTTCAAGTTTCTTATGTTTTATCTTAATATTGGACTCTTCTGAAAATTATAATTAAAAATATAGAATTTGAGCTAGACGATTGAATCATACGTGTAATGATGACGATAGATTTTTTTTTTTTTTTACTAAAATGTTTATTGCAACAAATTTGAGTATATTTACAATAAATAAGGATTTTAAACTGAGATTCATTTTCTAAAACTATAGTAATGTTAAGGTGGGAAATACTAATGAGTTTGTTTTGAGAGGAAAATAATTGGTGAGTGGTATGCAGTGAAATTATGATTTTGAGATTTTTGACTTAATTTATGATCAATCAATTATTTGGTGAATGATCAGTAGTTATCGGTTATTATTTGATGAATGGATGACGTTGTTATTACTTCTCCCGTTATACAAAATGAATTTCACTTTTAAAGTTAATAAATATTGTGTTTACTCTTAAAAATATAAATTATTAGTTAAGAAGTGGAGGCGGTATAATAATGAAATTATGATGATAAATCTGAGAATATTGTGTTATTTTATATTATTTAAATAATAAAAAAAAATAAGCTTTTTGATATAATTTTCTTATAAATGAGATTCTTTTTATAAAATAGAAGAAGTAATTTACTATCAATGTCTTAAAGAAATCGCAGATTAACTTTTTTATGCAAATAAAGCTTTAACTAGTTAGTGATGAGTCAAATTTAATATTGGCAATAAGAAGGTTTTAATTTATTGTAAGTGTGTTATGGACAAATTTTAACATGTAAAGAGTCCATTTGGGAGAGTTTTTGTAAGAAATAAATATAAAAATATTTTATTATTAGGTAATTTTTGAAAAACACTTTTAAAAAGTAGAGATTTGGATTTAAAAGTATTTTCAGTTAAAGCACAAAATTTATACTTTTAGCTAAAACACTTTTGGCAAAAGCCAAAAGTATAAAATTATTCTTAAATTGTTAAAAAGATATGAAATTTTATACACCAAATTATCTTAAATTTTTCATTAGTAATTTTAAATGCACATTTATAATAATTAAATATTATTTTAAATTTTTTATAAAAATACTTTTTTATTTATTAAAAATTTTATATTTAAAAGTGTTTTATTTCACTAAATTGTCAAACAGATACTAAATTGTCCAAGAGATGATGACTATTTATCGTCTATTTTTAACAAGAAAATTGCTACGGAGCCCAACAACATTGTCCAACGTCTAAGGATTATTAAGGTAAACGTTCCACATAAAGAGTGGAAGTTTGTAAATAATTCGAGAGAAGTACAGTATTTAGTCAACTGCATTCACAAGGTGGAAGTTTGCTCTACCTGTCACACCAAGTATTTATCTACTTCCATCACCAAGGACTACATTTATATATATACTACATTTCATCAACCAACTCTCTCTTGCTCTCTCTCATCCATGGAGTTAATTTCAAGCTTCTGTGCAATTGTTGTCGTGAAATTAATGGGATGGACAATTTTCAGTTGGGTTTGGTTAAAACCAAGAAAGTAAGAAAAGTGCTTGAGTTCTAATGGAAACTCTTACAGATTATCTACTTTCACCTCTCACGCTAAAACACCATCAAGAAATTATCTACTTCAATCACCAATTGGCAATGTTGGAAATTTATGGAAGAGGATATAATTAAGAGAGGAAGTCCTTCAACCATCTTCTTTGTTGCTAGCAATTTTAGACTGTCATAATTTAAATGACCATACCTGTCATGCCACAACTTGAAAATTCCTTCATCAATAGTAGAAAAACAAGAAATGTTAGCAACTTGAAGTTTTATAGGAAAAAGATTATTTGAAGTTACTCCAATTGTTGCTATCAGTTGATTTTTCTTTGACAAAAAACAAGCATTATCATGAAAATGAATATCAAACCCCTTCTTCAAAAGGTGACCGGTGCTAAGCAAATTATTTTTTAAACCAGGAACATATATAATAAACTTCAGACATCTTCTCCACTTTACCAGATTTTGTTTGAAAAATAACTTCACCAACACCTTGAATTTTGTAGGCTCTATCATCTCCAATTTTTACCTGTCCATGGTTAGATTCAACCAAGTCTGAAAATAAGTTCTTGTTTCTAGTCATATGTTTACTTGCACCACTGTCTAAATACCAAACATCATCCATATTATCACCTTGGAATGCCAGCAACAAAGTATCCTGCACATCTTTTTCATCAGTTTTATTTTCATGCGTCAATCCAGTCTCATTTTGTGTTCCCTCCATTCTAAAACGACATTCTTTATATGAATGACCGAGTCTATGACAATGGTAACATTCAAAATAGCCACGACCTCTTCCTCTTTGATAGCCATTACCTCTTTGATAGCCACGACCTCTTTGGTAACCACAACCTCTTCCTCTTTGGAAGTTTTTGATTAAATTTTCTCCACCTTCATTTGAATCATTTTTGTTTACATAGCCTCTTTCTCTGCCTTGAAAATGAAGGTCTTTACATCTAATGTTGCTATTAAATTACAAGCATCAAGAAATACTCGAATCCTTATACTCCAAACGTTGTAATTTGTGAACACTAATTTGACACCAAACCTAGAAAATATCATTTTTCTATAATTTACCTCTCCAAAACGCTATCAATATGGCGACTTTTGTGACGTGCTTCAACTCACAAACTTCTTTTTTAACTTTTTTTCTCAACAAGCACCTTTGCTAGATTGCGTTCCGGAGCTCTAACGCGCACACTTTGCACTCGCCCAGTAGAACAATTCAATAGCACCAAGTCACCTTTCTTGGGTCGTCGATTTTGCCTTCGCCACTTTGGTTTTAACCTTCTCTAAACCTTCGAATTAACTTTGGCTCGGATACCACTCGTTGAAAATATATGGAAGAGGATAAATTATAGAGAAGAAGTGAAATCAAAGTATTCTTGAGTGTTCTCCTAAATTATATTTCACTTCTTCTCTATAATTTATCCTCTTCCATATATTTCCAACAAGCAAGCGCTACTATATATATATCACCCTTTCTTTCTGTCTTTCATCGAACAATACTGCAAACTCCTTCTCCTACCTCTCTCTCTCTCTCTTCTCTTATTCATGGAGTTAGTTTTGAAGTTAATTTCAAGCTTTTGTGCAATTGTTGTGCTGATATTGTGATGGAAAATTTTCAATTGGGTTTGGTTGAGACCAAGAAAGCTTGAAAAGTACCTGAGAAATCAGGATTTCATTAGAAACTCGTACAGATTATTTTTTGGTGGCTTGAAAGATATGGTTGTGATGATAAAAGAAGCCAAATCCAAACCCATCAATCTCTCTGATGATATTATCCCCCGCATCATTCCCCTCAACTATAAAACCATCCAAACCTATGGTATGTAATTATTGTCTCACAAGTTCTAGCTTGATTCATAATTTCATATAAATATTAATTGCTATTTTTTCATCGAGAAGAAGAAGAAGAAGAAGAAGAAGATTTTTATTATGTCTGAGTTTTATTCCCTCCCCAAAAGATAAGTCCTATTTTATTTTTAGATTTTTTCTTGTGTTTTTATAGACATAAAATTTTGTCATTATTTCATTGTTGTTTTTAGGACTAAGCTACATATCTACATGCAAACTCTATCCTCTATCCGACACACAAAAAGAGTATGTTTTTTGACTTTGTATAGTCACTTTGTCAAATTCTTAAAGTCAATATTAATATAAATTTATTTCATTGTAATTAATACAATCATAATTATCATAAAATATGTAAAAAACATTAATAATTATAAAAATATTTTATTGTTTTCAAAACTTATATGAATTATCAAATTAATTTTTAAATTTAAGATTACAAGAATCTACCTCAAAAAGTAAAAAATAAGATTATTTCTTCTTTTAATTTCTAGCAAGTTTGTGGATTTTGAATAACAAGCTTATCAATCTCGTGCGAAGTACGGACGATATAAAAAATAATTTATCATATTAATTATTAAAATAATCAATTAAATATAGAATAAATATTTAATAAGGACTTTTAGAAGATGGTTGTACTTGTTAAATTATTAAATATTTATTTAAATAATAAATTATTGAATTATATGTTATAGGTTTCTTCGACAATTATAAAGCTAAACATTTAAATGGATTACGTATTTATTTAGTTATAATTATGCAAAAATAATTATTTTTATTTAATTTAATTTTGTAATGGAATTTTATATTTGTGTGTATATTAACAAAATTTACATGAAATTTTAATCTCAATAGAATTATGAAACTCAAGTTTTAATAAATTTTAGTTTAATTATAACAATTAGTTAGTAACCAATCCACTATAATTTTCCAACTAATTTTACAGTTATTATGTTTTTGAAAAATCACATATATCAAAAAAAATTAATTATATGATTAAGCAAAATTTCGAGTTTTAATGGATTTAATTTAGTTAGAACATCAATTTAATAATAAAATTCACGACTAATATTAATATAATTAAATCGTGTGACATGTTAATAGATAATTTTGATATCTTAATATCTTAATAAAAGTGTAATAATAAAATTATTTTGCATAAAATTTGTAATGATATATTATCTCAGTGATATAAAAGCTTGCAATAAATTGGTAGAACCAAAGAAAAGAAATTTCTTTTCCTGTTATAGATAAAATAAAAAATAAATAAATAAATAAAAAGATGCTTTTGTTTTTTTTCTAACAGGTTGGGATTTCTCTTAATTACTTTACAATTTTGGATAGTACTTACACTAATTTGAATAGGAAATATAAAGGCTAAATAAAAAATTTGTAAAATAAAAAATTGGTAAAATTATGTTTGTGCTTTTAATTATATAGTTGATAGTTGATTAAGTAGCCATCTTCTACAGACGGACACTTGATTGCTGCCCTAATCAAGACTTTTTGTTCAAATCTAATTATTTTTGTTATATTCTTTTAAACTTTAGAAATTTAAAAGCAGCCCCTTGATCTGAAAAATTGAATACAACATCTACATAGCAAATATTATGACGGCCTAAATATATGATTTCCTTTAAAGTTAGTTAGGTGCATGCTACACTGTTACTGCAGGAAAGAACTCATTTTTATGGCTTGGACCAAAACCAGTGGTCCATATTATGGATCCTGATCATATCAAAGAGGTCTTGACCAAGTTTTATCAGTTTCAAAAGCCAAGGGATAATCCTTTAACAGCATTGCTTGCAACTGGACTAATAGATGCTGAGGTGACAGATGGGCCAAACACAGGAAACTCATCAACCCTGCTTTCCATTTTGAGAAATTGAAGGTCATCTCTAATCCTAATTAATTATCTTGTTTCTTCTAAATAGTTCAAACTTTTAAGGTTGAAGAAAGTATATTTAGATGTAATGTCAAGACATGTAGTTTTTTAAGTTTGATGTTGATATTATACTATATTTTTTTAAAAAAATTCCTTGCAGAATATGCTGCCTGCCATTTATTTGAGTTCGAGTGAGATCATGACCAAATGGGAAGAGATGGTTTCTACAAAGGGGCAATTTGAGTTGGATGTATTGCCTTACTTAGAAACTTTTACAAGCGATGTTATTTCGCGTACAGCATTTGACAGTAGCTATAAAGAAGGAAGAAAGATATTTCAACTCAAAAGAGAACAAGCTGAGCTATTAATTCAAACTTCACAAACAATATACCTCCCTGGAATGAGGTCAAGATATCTCTTGGGATACACATAAGGAAAAATTCTAGTGATTCCTTAATTTTTCCATTTTTTACGTTTATATATTAAGCTTGGTAATTGTAGATTTTTGCCAACCAAAAGAAACAAAAGGATGAAAGAGATTGCCAAAGAAGTGAAACTTGCACTAAAGAGTATCATCAACAAGCGTTTGCAAGCAATGGAAGCTGGAGAATCTAGTCATGATGACTTATTCGGTATATTATTGGAATGCAATTCCAAAGAAATTAAACAACATGGTAATAAAAAATTTGGAATGACTATAGATGAGGTTCTTGAAGAGTGTAAACTATTTTATTTTGCGGGACAAGAGACAACTTCAAATTTACTTGTGTGGACGATGATTTTATTAAGTCAACATCAAGATTGGCAAAAGCGTGCTAAAGAAGAGGTTTTGTGGGAGTTTGGAAACAACAAGCCCCCGATCTTGATGGATTAAATCACCTTAAAGTCGTAAGTTTTTCTTTATATACTAATGTTCAAGAAAACATGTGGACATATCGAATTTCAGTTCCAAAATCGTATTTCACTTTGATGTTATTAAATTTTAAACTACAAAAAAAAAAAAAATCTTGTCTCATGGAACTATGGAAGGTTTATATATATTCCACACTATTAATTAAGTAACAGACTTATTTACGAACTGTAACAAATTACCTTTGTTTGTTGCAAATTAAATAAGCAAGTCACTATTGAACCAATTTTTTGCAGTGTAATTAATTAGTTTCAAATAAAATGTAACAATTTGCATATTATTAAGTAACGAAATTTTGAAAAGGTTACACAGTTAAATTTTATTTTTTGTTTAACAGGTAAATATGATTTTGCTTGAGGTTCTAAGATTGTACTCGCCGGTAATTTTACTTGGTCAAACTATACATGAAGAAATAAAATTAGGAGGAATATCTCTTCCTGCTGGAGTGTTTCTTCAATTACCCATGATTTTATTGCATTACGACCAAGAAATGTGGGGTGATGATGCAAAGGAGTTCAATCCAGAAAGATTTTCTGAAGGTGTGCTAAAGGCAACAAAGGGGAGAGTCACATATTTTCCTTTTAGTTGGGGAGCTCGAATTTGCATTGGTCAAAATTTTGCAATGTTAAAAGCTAAAATGGCAATGGCGATGATTTTACAACGATTTTCATTTGTACTTTCTGAAAGTAATATGCCCTCAAGCCAATTATATTTGATGTAATAAGCATTTACTTTGTAATCTTATTCAAATATTAATAATAGAATAAAAGGCATATTTTATCCATGTTAATTGGTTGAATTAATAAATGTGATGAACCCATAGTTTTCGAGCAATGCTTTTAGAATCATGATGAGATCATGCTAGTGAGATCTAAATTCAAGAAAGCTCAAAACTAAAATGTTCCTAATCGTTGGATCACTAATATTGGGATTACTGATCCGGATAGATTAGTACATACTATGCTTGATCTTTAGAAGATAATGATTGATCTCATAATCATTTGTGTGAAGACACTAAAGCAAGTATGTAGGTGCTTATTAGAGAATAAGTTCACTGAACGTGACTCGCTTAAAGAACCCTAATGGAGTTTTATTCACCTATCAATAGGGAAGTTCTTAAGTGATAGTTGTACAAGTGATCCTTGGACTTGAGATCATCATAGTACCTTGTGTATGTTAAGTTATACTTTGTCATATTCCTTAATACCTTAGGGTATGTCATAGGGTATGTACGGGTATAATAAAGTATACACGGAGGTAGGTGAATGATCGACAAAGGATCTACCACTTCTGATAAAGGGAGAGAATGTCCTATGCGATTTGATAAATGACAGCTCAAAAATCCCTGGCCAGGGTTGAATGAAAATTAGAAAGGAGTTTCTAATTTACATTAATCGGAGTTGTGCATTCTTAAATCGAAATGCATATGATTAAATAAAATAAGACTTGTCAGTAATTCCATGTCTTATATTTAATCGGGACATTGTATGGTAGAAGGATTGAATTGTACGGTAACTATTACTGAATAGGTTCTATGTGATTAAACGTTGATTTCATATTATGCGGATAGTCATGATACATTATCGTAAGGTGTCACTCATGATGTAGAATAAATATTATTTATTTATATATGAATTAAAGGAGTTTAATTCATTATAAATAATATTAGAATTGTTCTAATTTATTTATTCTACTACCGGCATAATATTGAACCTAAAGGGTCACACCGCAAAAGAAATATATTATTTAGAAACAATTGGCTTAATGATAATAAATTAAGTATTTAATTTATTAGTAGAATAAATTGAATAGCTTAATATTTATAATGATATATTTGGAGAAATATTGAATTATAAATTAATAAGAGAAATCTTATTATTATTATTATTATTATTATTATTATTTAATTCCTAATTAGATTGGGAATTGAATTAATACATTTATTGCTAAAGAGTTTAGTTGTAATAAATGCTCCTACAAATGCAAATGCAAATGAAATGCAAATGCAAATGAAATTCAATTTCTAGATTAATATGTGTTACTTGCTTAATGTTGATTAAACAAGTAACATATGTTATGTGTGAAATGAAGCCTACATGTGGGTTAGGAGAATATGTATACATGTAAGTATACAACTAGAATGATTAGATGAATACTTGCATTATTATTTGCAAGAGATCATGAGATGAACCCTAATAGAGATTAGGAAAAATCAATAATTATTCTTGAATTTCTTAAGAGTTAGGAAAGAAAGAACTATTTGGATTAGCCATCCTTGATTTCTAGGAAATCATAATTTGTTTCTTCATTAATCATTTCTTGGTGGATCACCTTTAGAGTGCTTCATACACTTTGAAGCTAGTGTTTAATCCAAGGAGCAAAGAAAGGAGGAACTTGAAGAAATCAACAAGGAGTAGATCTTGTAGCGGTTCAAAGGTTGGATCTATTAAGGTATATTTCTTGTTCATCTTCTTCTTCAATTAATAGCTATGCATAAGGTGATTCATGGATAAGTTGCAAAAATTTTAATTTCCATTTTCCGTTGCGTATTACAATTAGATTGTGATTTTGCAAACTTACAGTGGTATCAGAGCCATCCTTATGCGTACTATTAATTGTATCAATCATATATACGTTGATATGTGTTTAGAACAATTTTTTGGGTATAATTGTTAGTATGAAATTATGTTTTTTGGAAAAACATCAAAAGAAAAAAAAAAAAAATCGGACACTGTTCACTGCCGGAACTGTTCACCGCCGGAACTGTTCACTGCCGGTCACTGTTCACCGCCGGTCACTGTTCACCGGTACTGTTCACCGGGCAGCGGGAACTGTTCACCGGGCACCGGGCAGCGGAACTGTTCACCGGGCAGCCCGAACACTGTTCACCGGGCAGCCCGAACACTGTTCACCGGGCAGCCCGGGCACTGTTCACAAAAAATAAAAAATAAAAATTGATTTTCCAATTTTAAAATTTCAATGTTGAAAAATAAAGATGTTTATTTTAGACTTGAAATTAGTTTAAAATAAAGGAGTTTATTTTAATTAATATTGGATTTCAATTTTGAACAAAGATTCTAAATTTTATAAAGGAGTTTATATTAATTTGGAATGGATTAAAATAAAGGAGTTTATTTTAATTGGATTTTGGATTTCTACTAGTCAATTGCCCATTAAATGATATCAATATATATTGAATGGTTTATTATTCATGAGATGAATGGTATTTATATATGTTGATATATATATATATATATAGGGGATGATTAAGGACTATTGACCAATGTGATTGGATTTAATTTGAATGGATGCTTGAATGAATGGTTTTATTCATAATGGGGTCTGCGTACCTCGCCTATCTAAATTTCTAAATGTAATTTCTATCTCTCTCCTATGTACTTCCCCTTGACTGTTGATCAAGGTTTCTATTTTGTTAAAATGAATGTAATAGGATTTAATAGAGTTACTAGAGAAATTGGAACCGAAGAGCAAGAGCATTGAAGACCCATTTGTAATGAAGCCTGGGTTGAATGTAATAGTTATATTCAAATTTATTCTTGCACCCTAGGTTTGACCTATTGATTTACTCGGTGGCTCGAGTGAATCAAATTAGATTAAGTCCATAATCATCCCATATAGAATATAGTATTCTATGAATGCATGCTTATAATATATATATTAAATATATTATTATTCATGTTGATGAATGTTTAATATGACGCGTATTTATATATATATACTTGCATGCGCGCTAAACAAGATGAGACCATTAATAACAAAACTCTCATTACAAAATATTAAGTTGAATACGTTTAAAGGTATTTCAAAAATATCAAACGTAGCCTTCTAGCATGATAAAGCAATAGAGTATTAATTATTTAATATTAGTTTGTTGTGCACACACAAGACTCATATTAAATTTTTAAGATGTTGACTTTATTACATTAAAAATATTTTATAAGGAATTGAACAATACTAGTTTTGTTGTGCACACACAAGGACTATATTTTTCTATTCGCTTATATGGAAATGCTAGGTGAAACTTAACTTGGATTATTTTAGTTCGGATGTGCACACACTTGACTATTATAATCTAAGAGGCAAAATACAAGGAGTTACATAGTTGATGTAATTGACAAGAGTTGTCTACCCTTTGAATAAATATATGGTTTGTTGTGCACACACAAGGCTGCATATTTATGTCAATAGGATCCTTACTTACTAAACAGATTTTTGAAAATTTGTCGAACTATATATGGAGGGTCATATAGTTTGTATAAAATAGTGGGAGACACCCTTTTAATAAAGTCCTATATTAAATTGGTGATTAATAAAATGAATATATGCTAATGTTGTTTAAATAAAAATTCAGTTACAGATTTTTACAAATGGCCCATTCACTATCACTGCGGAGCATAATAGATGCTAATAAACTAACCGGACCGAACTACACGGATTGGTTAAGGAATTTGAGAATTGTTCTCACCGCTGAAAAATTATCTTATGTCCTTAATTCGCCTGTTCCTGCAACTGTTGCAGAAACTGCCTCTGAGGAAGAGATTGCTACTTTTAAAAAGTGGCAAGATGATGCTATGGTAGCTCAATGCATCATGCTCGCATCCATGAGTAACGAGTTACAACGTCAACATGAGAAAATGGATGCACCTGCTATATTGCTTCACCTGCAAGAGTTGTATGGTGAACAAAGTAGGTCTGCAAGATATGAGATATCTAAGGAGCTCTTCTGATCTAGAATGACCGATGGCCCTACAGTACAGGCACATGTCCTCAAAATGATCAATTTGATTGAACAATTGGGACACCTGGGTTTTGTAATGGATGGAGAATTGAGCCAAGATTTGATCTTGCAGTCACTCCCGGACTCCTACTCACAATTTGTTGTGAATTTTCACATGAACAAGCTTGATGTCAGCTTGCCTGAATTGCTTAACATGTTGAAAACTGCAGAGAGTCACTTTCCATCCAAGAAAGACCAAGTCTTACTGATAGGTGACGCTTCCAAGAAAAGGAAGTGGCCCAAAGGATCTTCTGCTAAGAAGAAAAATTCTAAGAAGGCAAAAGGAAAGGTAACTGATAAAGGTAATAAGAATAAAACTAATGCGGATAGCAAAGGAGTTTGCTTCCACTGCAATAAGCCTGGACATTGGAAGAGAAACTGCAAGGATTACCTTGCAGAGGCAAAGCAGAAAAAGCTTGTTGAAGCTTCAGCTACGGATACAGGTTTATTCATGATTGAAATAAATCTTTCTGTAAGTCAAAATTCTACTTGGGTATTAGATACCGGTTGTGGTTCTCACATATGCAATTCGTTGCAGGGAATAAGCAGAAGTAGAAGGCTAAACAAAGGAGAAGTAACTCTACGAGTGGGAAATGGAGCAAAAGTTGCTGCATTAGCTGTGGGGACTTATTGTTTAGCACTGCCTACGGGAAAATCTATCAATTAAATAAATTGTTATTATGTACCTGTTCTCATCAGAAACATTATATCTATTTCTATGTTGGACAAAGAAGGATTCGCTGTTATATTTAAGAACAATGGTTGTTCTATTTATAATAATAATGTTTTGTTTGGAACTGGTAGCTTAATTGATGGACTTTACTTACTTGACTTACATGAAAATATTTTTCAAATTGAACAAACTTGTAAAAGAAAAAGAGATGAAGTAAATCATACTTTCATTTGGCACTGTAGACTCGGTCACATCAATGAAACAAGATTAAACAAGTTGCATATTGATGGTCTTTTAGAACCATTCGATTTTGAATCATATCCAACTTGTGAATCATGTCTCATGGGTAAAATGACTAAATCTCCATTTAGTGGACATGGAGAGAGGGTTACAGGATTGTTAGAGTTGGTACACACAGATGTATGTGGACCTATGACAACAGATGCTAGAGGAGGGTATTCGTATTTCATTACATTCACTGATGATCATTCAAGATTTGGATATGTGTATTTAATGAAATACAAATCCGAATCATTTGAAAAGTTCAAAGAATTCAGAAGTGAAGTAGAGAAACAAACTGGCAAAAGTGTTAAGATTCTTCGATCAGATCGAGGAGGAGAATACTTGAGCAATGAGTTTCTTAATCATCTCAAAGAAAATGGTATTCTCTCTCAATGAACGCCTCCTGGTACGCCACAATTAAATGGTGTATCTAAAAGAAGGAATCGTACCTTGTTAGACATGGTGCGGTCCATGATGAGTTTCACCGACCTTCCAATATCATTCTGGGGTCATGCCCTAGAAACGGCTGCATATCTACTTAACAAGATTCCCTCAAAATCCGTCCCTAAGACTCCATATGAGATGTGGACAGGGAGGAAACCCAGTCTTAAGCATGTTAAGATTTGGGGTTGTAACGCTTATGTAAAGAAGTTACAAAGTGACAAACTTGAGGCTAGATCTGACAAGTGCAAATTTGTGGGGTATCCTAAAGAAAATTTAGGATATTATTTCTATAATCCTACCGAGCAAAAGGTGTTTGTTGCCAAACACGCTACCTTCTTGGAAAAAGAGTTTATCCTTGAAGGGGCTAGTGGGAGGAAAATAGATCTTGAAGAAATTCAAGAACCACAAATCACTACAGATCAAGTGGATGAACATGTTCAAGTAGATATAACTTCTGTACCACAACCGAGTCGTAAATCTGGAAGAGTGCCGAAAATACCTAAAAGGTATACACTTATCATAGAAGATGATGATGAGGTACGCATCATAACTGATGATGATCCAGTAACATACGATGAGGCTATGAGTAGTAAACACTCTGAGAAATGGCAAATAGCCATGAAATCCGAAATGGACTCCATGTATGAAAACCAAGTATGGACTTTGGTTACTCCACCTGAAGGCATTGTGCCTATAGGGTGTAAATAGGTCTTTAAGAAAAAGACTAGAGCAGATGGCAAGGTGGAGACCTATAAGGCCAGACTGGTTGCAAAAGGTTTCAAACAAAGACAAGGAGTTGACTATGATGAAACCTTCTCACCAGTAGCCATGCTCAAGTCCATCCGGATTTTACTTGCGATTGCAGCTTACTATGACTACGAAATCTGGCAAATGGACGTGAAAACGGCCTTCCTCAATGGGAAACTAGATGAGGATGTATATATGATACAGCCAGAGGGTTTTGTTTCAAAGGTTGGAACAAATCAAGTGTGTAAGTTACAAAGATCCATTTATGGATTGAAGCAAGCTTCTCGAAGTTGGAACATCCGTTTTGATTAGACAATCAAAGCGTTTGATTTTATCAAAAATGAGGATGAACCATGTGTGTACAAGAAAGTTAGTGGGAGTGCTGTGACATTCCTGGTATTATATGTTGATGATATATTACTTATAGGGAATGACATACCGATGCTACAATCAGTTAAAATTTGGTTATCTAAACACTTCTCCATGAAGGACTTGGGAGAAGCATCCTACATATTAGGGATAAAGATCTATAGAGATAGATCAAAGAGGATGCTCGGCTTGACCCAAGGTGCATACATTGATTCGATGCTAAAGAGGTTTAGCATGCAAGACTCCAAGAGAGGGCTCATACCGATGAGTCATGGAGTAAATCTCTCTAAGAAATTGTCCCCAAAGACACCTGAAGAGAGAGAACGCATGAATCAAATACCTTATGCTTCGGCAATAGGATCCATAATGTATGGAATGATATGTACCAGACCAGATGTTGCTTATGCACTTAGTGTAACAAGTAGATATCAGTCTAATCCTGGAGAAGAATACTGGAAAGCTGTAAAAAACATCTTGAAGTACTTGAGAAGAACTAAAGATGTGTTTCTAGTATATGGTGGGTCTGATTTGAAACTAGAGGGCTTTACAGACTCAAGTTTTCAAACTGACCAAGATGACAGTAAATCCATGTCAGGGTATGTATTTACCTTGAACGGTGGAGCAGTGAGTTGGAAGAGTTCCAAACAGCAAACAGTTGCTGACTCAGTGACAGAGGCAGAGTATATAGCTGCAAGTGAAGCTGCAAAGGAAGCTGTTTGGATGAAGAAGTTCATTTCTGAACTCGGGGTAGTTCCTAGCATTACTAGACCCGTTCCGGTTCATTGTGACAACACTGGAGCTGTTGCACAGGCTAAGGAACCCAGGTCTCATCAGAGATCCAAACACGTGTTGCGGCGATTTCATTTAATTAGAGAAATAATTGAAAGAGGAGATGTCACCTTAGAAAGAGTGGACTCTCAGAACAACATTGCAGATCCATTTACTAAAGCATTATCGCAAGATCAATTCAATCGCCATTTCGATAAAATAGGTATTAGATACCAAGGTGATTGGCTTTAGTGCAAGTGGGAGATTGAAAGTAATATGCCCTCAAGCCAATTATATTTGATGTAATAAGCATTTACTTTGTAATCTTATTCAAATATTAATAATAGAATAAAAGGCATATTTTATCCATGTTAATTGGTTGAATTAATAAATGTGATGAACCCATAGTTTTTGAGCAATGCTTTTAGAATCATGATGAGATCATGCTAGTGAGATCTAAATTCAAGAAAGCTCAAAACTAAAATGTTCCTAATCGTTGGATCACTAATATTGGGATTACTGATCTGGATAGATTAGTACATACTATGCTTGATCTTTAGAAGATAATGATTGATCTCATAATCATTTGTGTGAAGACACTAAAGCAAGTATGTAGGTGCTTATTAGAGAATAAGTTCACTGAACGTGACTCGCTTAAAGAACCCTAATGGAGTTTTATTCACCTGTCAATAGGGAAGTTCTTAAGTGATAGTTGTACAAGTGATCCTTGGACTTGAGATCATCATAGTACCTTGTGTATGTTAAGTTATACTTTGTCATATTCCTTAATACCTTAGGGTATGTCATAGGGTATGTACGGGTATAATAAAGTATACACGGAGGTAGGTGAATGATCGACAAAGGATCTACCACTTCTGATAAAGGGAGAGAATGTCCTATGCGATTTGATAAATGACAGCTCAAAAATCCCTGGCCAGGGTTGAATGAAAATTAGAAAGGAGTTTCTAATTTACATTAATCGGAGTTGTGCATTCTTAAATCGAAATGCATATGATTAAATAAAATAAGACTTGTCAGTAATTCCATGTCTTATATTTAATCGGGACATTGTATGGTAGAAGGATTGAATTGTACGGTAACTATTACTGAATAGGTTCTATGTGATTAAACGTTGATTTCATATTATGCGGATAGTCATGATACATTATCGTAAGGTGTCACTCATGATGTAGAATAAATATTATTTATTTATATATGAATTAAAGGAGTTTAATTCATTATAAATAATATTAGAATTGTTCTAATTTATTTATTCTACTACCGGCATAATATTGAACCTAAAGGGTCACACCGCAAAAGAAATATATTATTTAGAAACAATTGGCTTAATGATAATAAATTAAGTATTTAATTTATTAGTAGAATAAATTGAATAGCTTAATATTTATAATGATATATTTGGAGAAATATTGAATTATAAATTAATAAGAGAAATCTTATTATTATTATTATTATTATTATTATTATTTAATTCCTAATTAGATTGGGAATTGAATTAATACATTTATTGCTAAAGAGTTTAGTTGTAATAAATGCTCCTACAAATGCAAATGCAAATGAAATGCAAATGCAAATGAAATTCAATTTCTAGATTAATATGTGTTACTTGCTTAATGTTGATTAAACAAGTAACATATGTTATGTGTGAAATGAAGCCTACATGTGGGTTAGGAGAATATGTATACATGTAAGTATACAACTAGAATGATTAGATGAATACTTGCATTATTATTTGCAAGAGATCATGAGATGAACCCTAATAGAGATTAGGAAAAATCAATAATTATTCTTGAATTTCTTAAGAGTTAGGAAAGAAAGAACTATTTGGATTAGCCATCCTTGATTTCTAGGAAATCATAATTTGTTTCTTCATTAATCATTTCTTGGTGGATCACCTTTAGAGTGCTTCATACACTTTGAAGCTAGTGTTTAATCCAAGGAGCAAAGAAAGGAGGAACTTGAAGAAATCAACAAGGAGTAGATCTTGTAGCGGTTCAAAGGTTGGATCTATTAAGGTATATTTCTTGTTCATCTTCTTCTTCAATTAATAGCTATGCATAAGGTGATTCATGGATAAGTTGCAAAAATTTTAATTTCCATTTTCCGTTGCGTATTACAATTAGATTGTGATTTTGCAAACTTACACTTTCACCATCTTATGCACATGCTCCCCACACCATCATTACTCTTCAACCTCAATATGGTGCACGCTTAATTTTACAGTCACTAGTATACCAGTCTTAAATGGTAACGCTTAGAGTCAATAAAGATAAACTCTATGTGGGATTATGAATTGAGGTTCAGAAATGTCTTACTTTTTTGTGTGGATTACCTGTTGTATAAGATTTCTAAAGCTTACATGAATTACATCTTTCTATGAAAATAATTCTTATGTATACACCAACTTTTTAAATATTTTTAGGGTAAATTACAAAACTGTCCTCTTACACTGAATTGTAATATAGAGGCTAATGTTTTAATTTTTATAATGTCATATCTAATGTCTCAATTTTTTGCAAAACCGTCCCCTCTAATCAATTTTGGTCAAAATTAGTAAGACATGTGCATGTCATGTGAGTTTTATAAGGGCAAAATAGTTTATTCTTGCATAAAACTATTTTCTCTCCTAATAGAAGGGTAAATAAGTTCTTACAATAATGAAATAAATTCTCACATAAATAAATTTGTTTTATTTTAACTAAATAAAATAATTAAAAAGAAATTAATTACAAAACTCAAAGATTTGTTTAAATGAAAGTTTAAGTAGCATATTTTGATTAAATGTAAACGACAAAATTAAACACTAAAAAATAGATTAAATTAAAAGAAAAAAATTCTTAAGTGAGAATCGAATACGTCTTAATTCCTGATTGGATTGGAAAGGATAAATGGTACGTGGAGCCAGAACAATTAATAGTATTGTCTAGGCAAATAATTGAACAATTAGTACCAAACAAAAATGAAATAGTATTGTACTTGATGTTAATACTAAATTTGCAACTATATAATAACATGAAACTGAGAATATATATATATATATATATATATATATATATATATATATAAACCTATCTGTTGAACCAAACTTGTAAATGCAAAAATTTATGTCAAGACTAGTACTCGGTACTATGTCCTTAAGACAACTATGCCCTTCTTACAGTGCTCAGAGTTAATAGCATTTGTCTCCCAGGATACAATGACAACGTATACTATAGTAGCACTCTAAATAGTATACACAACGAACCAAAATTTATGCTCTTGTCTTTCTCAAATAAAACTATGTATAACTTATGTTATCATGAAGACTAGAATACTAGAATACTTAAAAAATTGAATTAATTGAATGACTGCCCTCACCATCTATTTATAGGTGAATTGAGTGACCCTTCAGATTGGTCACAACCTTTTGAAAAAGTTTGGATGCCATTGAAAAGGCATGGGATGCGTTCGTTCGGGTTTGAAACTACATAATCGTTTGGCTTAAAACGACATAACTGTTCGGACTTGAAACGACGTACTGTTCGGGCTTGAAACGACGTAACCATTAGGAATTTAAACGACGTAACCATTATGACTTTAAATGACGTAATCGTTCGGTCTTGAACCTGTGAACACACAATTCTTTGGGAGTTAATTTCTCATTCATTATTTCATGGATTTGAGCACCTATTTAAAAATTGCTCAAATTCTAACAATCCCCCACATGAATAAAATTAACTGTCAACCTTATGCAAATATTATGCAGACTCTGAAAGAAAAAAAATTGGAAATCATCTGTATAGAGAGAGGTAGTTTTTGGCTTTGAACCTTCCCTTATGAAAGACTATTGGGTTTACTGGTTATCCAGTGAACATGATATCTTGAACTGTCCAACCGTTTGTATAAACCGAGACAATAAAAATTCACAGAGAATATTTCCATACATTATTTGGTTCTCATGATTTTGTTCATTTGGGCCTGAACAATCCCGGATTTATGAGTGCTCTAGAGAAGTATAGCCTTTATCATTCTCATAGAATTGGCCCAGTTCACACTCACATAGGTGATCCTTATTAAGAGTATCCTGCCATACTCCACTTATTTATCAAGATATAAGAATCATTAAAAGCATAGCTTATCCTAAAACCATTGCAGGTATCACTATCCCGTATCATAGGAATGAGCAAAACAAATTAATTTCTTCATAGTGATTTGGTTGAATCATTCTCAATTTAGTTGTCCCATTGAACCTAGATCTTGGGATCTCCAGTCAACTTAGGTTGGGTATCCACCATGACGATCCTTATTTATAGTCTTTTAAACCCATTCCCCTCAATGTTATTTTTACTTGCTCTCTACTCAAACCTTTAGTTAACGGATCTGCTATATTTTTCTTTCGACTTTATGTACTCAATAGACATAATGTCATTAGAGAGCAATTGTTTTATGGTATTGTGTTTATGACGAATGTGTCTAGACTTATCAATATACATGTGACTGTGTACCCTTCCTGTGATGCCCCCAAAATAGGTCCACACAACTCATTTTGAGTCGCCAATAACATCTTACAAAATACAAATACGAATCTTCCCATTTACAACTAATAATTGTCGTGCAAAATACGACAACACACATACTGTGACTTTCAATACAAATACAACTTAAGCTCTCAATACACTTATTGCCACACTAATAATAATGTATTAAGATATTTCTATTGTTTCGGACCATCACTCCATTCCCCAGCTAGTCCCCGCTACAATCTCTTTTTCTGAGGAGAAAAATGGAACAAAAAGGAAAAGAGTGAGCACAAATAGCCCAGTAAGAAATACCATAACTAAGATAATGAAGAATAAAAATTATCTTTAGTCTTCAACAATAATAAATTAGAGATTTAAAGATATTATAATTGTTCAACAACAACAACTGCAGCGGAACGAACAATCCATTAGAAGAGTCAAGTAGATTATAATATCTACCATCTTCTATAAGTTAAAGGATCACCACCAATATTTTATCCCTGTCACACCAATCAATAGTTCATGTTTATGAACATCCAAATCAACAGTTTATATTCAACAGCCTCTCTTTGCACTATGTGCCAAAGATATTTATTTGTAACATCATCGGTCATGATCATGCCAAACGCCAGTTCATCTTTGCACTACGGGTCAAAAAGAACTTTCACCATACGCCTTTGTTTGTAACACCAAAAGTCATGATTATACCAATACACAGTTTGGTCAAAATCATGTTACGCCAGTTCATCTTTGCACTACGGGCCAAAGAGAACTATCGCCACAATTTAAGTATGAGGATGAGGATGATGACAATGATACAGTGAGATTAAGGATAAGAAAAGATTTATAATTTAATCAGTATCGAAGATTGACCAAATTGTGGAGTCAAATTCAAGAATGATATTCAA
Source organism: Aralia elata (assembly GCA_034770075.1). Classification (NCBI taxonomy): domain Eukaryota; kingdom Viridiplantae; phylum Streptophyta; class Magnoliopsida; order Apiales; family Araliaceae; genus Aralia; species Aralia elata. The sequence goes on from CM068385.1 coordinate 95,246,931, forward strand.
GAAATTATTTCATGATTCAAGTATAACGTATAAAACGAAATAGAAAGATTCAAGTGAAAAGATATTAGATGAATCACAAATTATTAAGGATATTCTACTAATTTTCAGGGATTTTCACCATTTAAAAAAATAAGGTTTTGGAAACAAACGAAGATTTCTTATCATAAATGGAGAAATATGAAAGAAAAAGATATCCCTTAAAGAGTACAAAAGAAATGATATTTTATACGAGTATAAAAGAATATACGAACTGCAAATGAATTTTCACCCACCATGCAATAATCCACGTAGACAGATTATTTCCACAAAAGATTAATAAGTAATGAATACAAAGGGTTATTCACCAGGCATGCGTCAATCCGCATAGACAGGTTATACCCACAGATTAATAAGGAATAAATACAAAGGGATATTCACCAGGTACGACACTCCGTATAAGGAATAAATACAAAGGGATATTCACCAGGTACGACACTCCGTACATACAGGTTATTCTCACAGAGTAATAAAGAATGAATACAAAAGGATATTCACCAGGCATGCGTCATTCCGCACGAACAGGTTATCCCCGCAAATTAATACGGAATGAATAACAACCTTTATGACTATAATATCACTTACGAATATGAAAGCAAATAATATTATATATGAGTATGAAAGAAATGATATTCCCTACCTTAGTTAACAAGTGACTGAATGTTACTTTCTATGAAGTTTACTAACTTCGGATAATACTAGTATTCTCACAAATACTCACAATAGCCTAGCACACTAAGAGAACTTAAGAAATTTAGAGAGAGAGGAAGTATAGGCAATGAAGGTGTGAAAATTTCTTAAGCGAACCCTCCCTATTTATAGGAAAATCAAGGTGAGGGCATTTTAGTCTTTTCCCTAATTTTTTCTTGATTTATTACACTTATACCCCTGATATATTCTTTTAATATACTTTATACCAATGTATATTCTTAGAATATGCTTTCACTTAGGTTTTTAACCCTAAGGTAAAATAAAAACTGAATTAATTATTTACTGACGGTAATTTACTATTGAATGACATGTGGGTCCCACGAAAAAAATAAAATCTGAAGAAATTTGTACAAGAAAAATAAATTGTGGGCCCCACCAATCAAATAGCTGTGGGTCCCACGAAAATATAAGATAACTTACAATAATTATTCACCATTAATATTATAGACTTATATTATTGACAACCGGATCATTCTTAGGAAAAAGGGGGGCTTCCGTATAAACGGCGTGTAATTAAATAACCTTTTTCCTTGACAGAATTTCTAGACATTGTCAATAATGCTAAAATATCATATCAAATAATATGAGTTACAGTGTCATGACAAATAATAAAAAGTATTATACAGATGCTACTGTAACAATTATTGAATCAAAATACTGTACAATAGCTACTTTATCAATTATTGAATCAATAATATAAAATACTGTGCAACACCGTGTGCTTGTAAAATACCGCGTACTACTGTGGAATAACGCGTTTTACTGTTCTTTTTATTACCGGGTTTTTCAACAGTTGCATGTGATAATACTGTTGACAAATACTGTCGTTTTCAGTATCCGACAATGGGGCCCACTATCGTTGACAATATTGTCATTTCGGCGCCGTCGTACGGTACCGAATATAATATTCCCCGACAGAAAAAATATTTCCCGACAAAAGAAATATTCCCCGACATACTGTTTATTAGATAATTTGCATATAACCCCCTTAACTATCATTTATAACAATTAAACACTTCACTATTTAGAAAAATAATCATAAAGAAAATAATAAACTTTTATTTCATAAAGTCGGGATCTTACACTTCCAATTGTTGATTGACTATCATAATGGACACAAATAGTAGGCGCAAGTTTTGGCCACATAGGAATATCTTCTAAGAAATGGCGAAGCCACTCAGCTTCTTCTTCAGCCTTATCCAATGCAATAAACTCAGATTTCATCATTGATCGAGCAATGCATGTTTGTTTAGAATATTTCCATGATACTGCTCATCCACCTAGTGTAAACACAAAACCACTTGTAGATTTAGAGTCTTTTGTATTCGATATCCAGTTCACATCACAATATCCTTCAAGTAGTGCAATCTAAAGTTTTGAGTTTATTTTAAATACTTTAAAATTATTATGATCGCTTTTACCCCCACACTTTTAAGTGTTTATAGGACGATTTTCGTCTTTTTCATAATTCATAGGGTGATGCATTAGACTTCTTTTGAGGTATTCGGTTGAGAATCTAATTTACTGAAAGTATTTCTTCCCCCACAATTCTGAGGTAGCCCAGAACTTCTTTTTAAAGTTCTATTCTTTCTTTCTTTCTTTCAGCATCACCATTGTGTTAACAGATTACAGCAAAAAGTGACTCATATTCTTTTCAATCTCATTCTTATACCCGCCGGTAGTCTCAATTGGTCGAACTATATATGAAGAAACTAAATTAGGAGAAATATCTCTTCCTGCCGGAGTGTTTCTCCAATTACCCGTGATCCTAGTGCAACATGACAACGAAATATGGGGTGATGATGCTAAGGAGTTCAATCCAGATAGATTTTCTGAAGGTGTGTTAAAGGTAACAAAAGGGAAAGTTTCATATTTTCCCTTTAGTTGGGGACCCCGGATTTGCATCGGCCAAAACTTGCTGTGTTAGAAGCTAAAATGGCAATGGCGATGATTCTACAACGCTTCTCGTTTGTGCTTTCACCCTCCTGTATGCATGCTCCTCACTCTACCTTGACTCTTCAGCCTCAATATGGAGCACACTTGATTTTACAAGCACTCTAGTACTGTTAACTTGTAATGCTAGTAGCTAGTAGCTGGTTAATAAAAATTAATTACACGTGCAATTACTAGTTGAGGAATCACAAGTATTGTAGGATTTCTAGCAATGACCTAGCTGTCAGATACAAAAAATTTCTGTTAATTATTGAAATTTACATCTTTTCTATAAAAATAAATTTGTATCTGCTAATTAATTTTTGTTGTTGTGTAACATCCTGTGAAATGTTAGAAGAGAATAAAAGGTTTTTTCACCTCATAGACCATTAATTGTAATAGATGTTTGCTTTGTCAACATAATGTGTATGTCAAAACTTGATGAATCAATTTTTTTAAAAAAATAAAGTGTCGGTTACCCATAAATATATATATATATAGGGTATCAATCCATGGCAACCGGTTGCCATAGGTACTATTTGAGCAACCAATATCTCAACCGTTGATCACCAAAATGGATGGCTTAGATTGATAAAAAAATTCTCTCATGCCGCTATAGGCTGTAGCGGTAGTAAGATGGTTTGTAGCGGCACGACAAATTACTCATTTGTCCCTCGTTTGCCCATGTGCTACATTGTCTGTCGCTACAAGCTCTAGTGGCAGTGTAGCAAATTCATAAATTAGAGTGGCGTAGCGGTAGGTCAGTGGCCCAATACCCCCTTGGTTTTGGGATCGAATCCCAGCTGAAACATAAATTTTTGCTTCATTTGCTATATTCTTTTTTTAAATTTCTTATCAAACTAAATAAAATACTAAACAAATCTCAACATTAAACTAAATATTTACTCATCTTAAATCTCAACATTATATGTATATATATATATATATATTTATAAACAAATATTCATATAAATATAGTATTTATAAATTTATATCTAAATATTCATATAAATATTTATATTTATAAATTTATCTCTAAATATTCATATAAATATATATATATATATATATATATATGTATATATAAATATTTAGAGATAAATATAAATATTTATATGAATATTTGTTTATAAATATATATATATATATAGAGAGAGAGAGAGAGAGAGTAAATCTATACGCACCTCAACTCTACAAACTCCTTTCCGATACGCAGCTCATGAAGTCGTTTTGCATCATTTTTTTAGTTCTTTGGTCTTTTCTTAAACAAATCAGCAGGAAGATCAAAACCCTCTTTTAAATTTTTGCTGCAACAAAAGCCCCCTCCTTTGAGCAGCAGGACATTTGAGCACCAAGACTTCAGATTTCCGCCCAACTGAATTCATCATCTTCGCTTTGTTAAGCTTCACTTGTGTTCTTCGTCATCAGTTGAGAGCTGATACTATTTCAGTTCACCCTCGGTTGGCTGTTATTCATGGTACTACCTCTATTCCACTTTTTGAGTTTAAGGTTTTAATCTTTATTGCTAGGATTTACTCGTTAAATCATGTGCATAATCGGTTTTTTTTTCTTTCTTCTTCGTGTGCTCCATTAATATAGTATGGTTTCAGTCAATTTTTTTTTAAGTTGTGTTGGGATAAAAATGGTTTGCAGTGATATTGGGCTATTGGTATTGACACAATTGAAACAATCACTTATTGGAACAAAGTATTGAAAGTCTTTCATTCACAACCAAAAGTATTGAAAGTGTTTAGTGGTTAATTTCTTATTTGTGTATTAAGATGAAAATGGTGTTATCTAGTTGATACTCAATATTTAAATATGAAATATTCATTTGTTATTCATTTCTTATTCAGTTTAGCAGTGAGCAAGAGAATGAAAAACAGAATAATCAAATGGGGAGATGAACGTTTGAATCTTGGTGCGGTGTGGAATTTTGGGTCTATAGGTGAAGGCACTTCCAATGTTGGCTACAGAGACTTTTGACTTAGTTTAGTTGTAATTTTGCCTGCTTGATGCTGCTGTTATTTGATGTTGCTGCTTCTGCTGCTTGTCTGTTGTTCTGCTGCCTAAAATGTCATTGTGTGCCTAAAATTCCTCATAATTGTATTACTCTACGACCGTGGAGATTTGTCATTGTAGACTGAATTTGTGTATTAGGATTAATATGATACAATTTTATGTATTAGGATGAATACAATATTATAGATGCATTTTGTCATATGTTTTCATCTTTAGTAACTATTAGAAGAGAATAAATTAATGAACACAATAATTGAATTTTATTTCATAAACACTATAATCAAGATTTACATGTTTACAAGGGGCATACCCCAGATAATTAAAAAAAATGATAATACAAAAGCTTAATAGCTCAAGTCTGTGTTATCCCAGATAACTTTAAAAAAATGATGAATTTGCACCAGGTTGCAAATTCCATTGTTTGCACCAGGTCTGAAGCCCATTTGACTATGAATTTGCTGCTGTTGCTGCTACTGAAAATAGAGTAGCAGTTGTTGCTGATCTTGGGGCCTTAGGGCATTAAGCTGGAAAGGCAAATTCGCAATTGCGGCCAAGCACATCAAATTCTTCTCAAGCAGGTTTTGCAACCTAAACTATACAATTGTTATGAGTGGCCACAACTTTGTTATCCTTGAATGGAAGCAAAAAGAAGCGAGATACTACTAGCTAGAGACCAAAAAAAAAGATATCAACACACAAAAATTAAGAAAAGAACGTAATTTGAGAACTAACAAATAAACCAAACCATTAAATCTTTAGAACATCCACAAATTCTCATGAAAATTAGTCATTACCAAGTAATAGAACTACAAAAATCTACCAAATAAGCCTAAATTCAATTACTGGGTTGGACTAATTTTTTATCAAAACTACTATCAAAAACACTATCAGACTGCAAAAACATGTGAACTAAGCTTTCCAAATGCTGCTCCTTTTATCAGTAGGGAAATTAACCCATTCTCATTGCAACCAGGGCACCTTCTCATTCTCAATAAAATTGAAAAATTCATTCTTCTACTACTACAATTGAAACCACGGCAGGGCACCCTCTCATTTTCCTTTCCTCTTCTTCAAAAACCTTTATACACAACAAGGTATTATATATATATATATATACACACACACACACACACACACACACACACACACACACACATCAAGTGCGCTTTTGAAAATTCAAGAGTTTACGAGGCAGATTACCCATATGTGTGAAATTACTAAAATTTCTATACATCGAATTAATATTTGCCAATGCAAGTCATGTCACTACTTCTGTATGTGATCAACCTAATTCAAACTAAAATGCAGACACCAATAAACAGAATCCCATAACAATTTAACAAAAATCGAAATCCCCACAACAAAAACAAAAAATTAAAAAATAACTCGATGCTTGATTCGGCATTATTAACAAAATTAAGTCGTTCCGACGTAGGAATCAACGGAGGGACTAGATCTTGAGGATTCGGCAGCCATGGCTGTTTGATGTTCTTCTTGTTAAGAGGCTAAAAGGGACACATGTACTGGGAGTGAGTAATTTGATAGAGGCGACGAGAGAGAGAGAGATGCGGGGAATTGGAAAAATTTGATAGAGGCGACGAGAAATATATATAGAGGAAGGAGATAGAGCTTAATTTTGTGTTAATTAGTACGAGGGGATTTGGGAAAAAGAAGAGAGAGAGATGAGTTGAAACTGCAAAATAGCAAGGAATTAAAAAAAAGTGATGCAAAACGACTTCATGAGCTGCGCATCGGGAAGGAGTTTGTAGAGTGGAGGTGCATATAGATTTACTCATATATATATATATATATATATATATATATATAGTTTAATATTGAGATTTGTTTAGTATTTTATTTAGTTTGATAAGAAATTTAAAAAAGAATATAGCAAATGAAGCAAAAAATTTATGTTTCAACTAGGATTTGATCCCAAGACCAAGGGGTTATTGCGCCACTGAACTACCGTTGTGTCACTCTAATTTATGAATTTGCTACACTGCCGCTAAACCTTGTAGCGGCAGACAATGTAGCACATGGGCAAACGAGGGGTAAATGAGTAATTTGTCGTACCGCTACAAACCATCTTACTACCGCTACAGCCTGTAGCGACAGGAGAGAATTTTTTATCAATCTAAGCCGTCCATTCTGGTGATCAACGGTTAAAATATTGATTGCTCAAATAGTACCCATGGCAACCGGTTGTCATGAATTGATACCCATATATATATATATATATATATATATATATATATATATAGTAAGGATCTTAGGCTCACCCTTAAAAAGCTCATCCCAAGCTCACCCCCCTTTTGCGACGGTCTCGGCGACGGTTTGGGTGTACAACCGTCGTCTATACTTTTAGCGACGCTATATATTGTCCGTCGCTAAAAGTATAGACGACGGTTGTACACCCAAACCGTCGCCGGGTCCGTCGCAAAAGGGGGGGGTGAGCTTGGGGTGAGCTTTTTAAGGGTGAGCCTAAGATCCTTACCGTATATATATATATATATATATATATATATATATATATATATATATATATATGTTTAATCATCTTTCAAAATTAAATATAGAAATTAAAACTTATTTAAACATGGTGTATATATAATAATAGAAAATAAATTTTTTAAGAAAGTCAAATAGAGAGAAGATGAATGAAGTATAAAAAACAATTAAAAAAGTGTCCGTCGCCCACTTGACATGCAGCACACGTAGGTGGGGTTCGGCTAGTCGAATAAATATCGGATGCAACGTAATATTTTACGTAATACAATAGAATTAAAAAATAGTAATAATAAATTATTTGATATATTTATTTAATTGATAATTAATACTTATTTAGTAATTATAATGTTATTATATTATATTTAAAATTATATTTATTTTATTAAATTATATAATTGTCTATAATAAATAAAGTAAATTATAATTAAAATATTAAATTAATTATAATTATAATTATTTTATCTTTTACGATTTATTGTATTATGGACGTAATATTAATTAAAAATATAATATAAAGTTTTAAAATTAATATAATAAATGTTCATAATAAATCAATACATCTAATAAATAAATTAAATATAATAAATATCATATTAATATAATAATTTATTATATTATAAAATTATTATATTAATTCGAGGCGAAACAAACTCTACCACCGTACTACTTATGAAATTAAGGAATAGCATGGCAATTATTGAGGAGCTAATGACAATATAAAGTTCGTCATTGCTGAAATCACTCCTTCTCGATGTTGCTGCTACGAGTAGTTTAGCCTGCATTATCGTTTAAAGTCTATTCCTGGCCTGCAAATCTTAACATATTCACACTTCTTAACTTTTACAATTATTAAAATGGAGTTAATATTCATATCTCCGGCGTTGGTTGGTGTTTATAATCTAGCGGTGAATGTACAATTATATCCTCATATGAAATAAATGTGTTAAGTTTATTAGGTTACATATTTGACGCATTGGTCATTGAAAAGTGCTATTGAAAATTGAAAATATCAGCACTTGAAATATCGTTATCTTAATTTTAATAAGCAAAATATTAGTGCTTGAAATATCATTATCTTAATTTTAGTAAGCAAAAAGTATAAAAACATGATGATTACTTTTTTTTTAAATAAAAATGTTTTCGCCATCAATATAGAGTGAGAAATTATGTGTTCGTTTGGCTGAGGTGTAATGTGGTGACCTAATATATCATTAAGAAAAAATGAAAATTATACTAGCTACCCTTTAAAAGGTATATTCTTTAACAGTCCAATATTAACTTTATCAATGTTCAATATTCATGTTACCCTTAACAAAATATTATGCAATTAATACTAAATATATAATCATAATGCATAATTATTTAAATTTATGTTATAAGAAGAAAATAATTGGTGAGCGGCATGAAGAGAGTCTATTTTCAGAAATGTGAAAATACCATATGGGTCATGATCAATTATTTGATGAACGGGGGGAGATCCTTGCTTATAATCTTTGTCCTAAAAAATAGAGATGATATTAATAGGATAAAAGGATATACAAATGAGCCTATTACTTTTGTTTGAATAAATTTTCGCTTATAATCTATGTGGTGGTTTATCACTTTTTAATAATCAGAGCACATTTATTTTAAAATTGACTGAATCCCGTTAAATTATTTCATAGAAGTATATTGATATTTTTTGTTTATAAAATAATTCGCCTTTAATTCTTATATAATTCACATCACTTTTGCGTCTATTGATATCTTTTGTTTATAAAATAAATCGCCTTCAATTCTCAAATAATTCACATCACTTTTGCTTTTATTGTAATAAAAATTTCCTTTTTATATGAAAAGACCACCCGTATCAATAATTATAATTTTACATATGGACAATTCCTCAACATCTTCTTCATTCACAATAAAAAAAATTTCTTTGTGTCAATAAAAAAAAACATGTGTTTTTGAGAGAAATGTTATTTTACCAATCGAGTAATAGTTATCTAACATATTTATAACGATTTTCAAGTCGATTCGACTCATTCTTTTGTAGAGTTATTTACTCAATCATAGATATTTTTGGAACACTTTTAACAAATGGAAAAATAGTAAAATAATTACTTTGTCGCTATACTTTCACTATATTGATGTGGGCAAAATACACTTCAATTATATCAAGTTTCACCCTTCTCACAATTCGGCCCCTAAACTAATTGGGCTTACACATTTGTTACATCAACTACCTAATTTCACTCAATGTCCATCCCAAATTCAATTTCTGGCTAAAATTAACCCAAAAAACCCGACTCGAACGATAATTCAGTTGGAGCCTAATGGTTTTATACGGTTTGACTGTATTTAAATACGATTGACTTATTTAAAAACAACTAACTTAATAACGTATAATGTTTAACAAAAAATAACAAATTAAAAAAAATAAATATTATACCAAATAATGTTTAATAAAAAATAAAAAAATAAAATGCTAATTAATACCGTATATGTATCAAAATAAATTATCACATTTAAATTTTAAAATTTTATAAATTAATTAAAATGAAGATATAACAAAGGGAGTATTTATTTAAATTATATTCCCTTCGTCCCAAATTAATTGCTCAGTTTTGACTTTTTTAAGTTAAATTGACTATTTTTAGAATTAATAATTAAGCATATATAAATATATTTCTAAAATTATAAAAATTGGGATTAGTAATAAATTTTATATACTTTCTTTTAGTTATAATCTCTTCACCTATATTTTAACAAAAATAGTAAAAAGATTAGTTTTAAAAATGGTCAATTTGACTTTAAAAAGTCAAAACTAAGCAATTAATTTGGGACAAAAAGAGTAGTTTAGAAAACAAAGAAAAAAAATAACTTTAAAATACAGAATAATTAACTCATATGAAAAATTGAAATAAATTTATTTTCAAATGCAAAATAAATAATACATTATAGTTAATATCTGAATACTAAAAGCAACCTATTATTTTAAAACATAAGAACACATCATGCGCATAATAGAAAACGTGAATTTATTTAGTATAATAAAAAATTAACATTATTTATTCTATGTGCTTTATCTAAATAATTATTTAAATATTGTGGGCAAGGAAATTACATCTTGTTAGGGTTAGGGTTTCGTGTTGGCTGGAGAGGAGAGAAATCCACGAAGAGCACGGAATTGATTGATTGATTGAAGAGGGGAGAAGAACAGGTGGGCGATTACTCCAATGACACGTGACGGAACTCTCAGAATCCGGAAACCGGGTTAGTGTAGCAGGGATTCCAAGAGTCTTCTTGAGTTTTCGAGTTGGGAGAGAGTTCCAAGTGTAATGAACTTCCAAGAGTCTAAATATAATGTTTTGAGAGCGATCCCTTCTTCTTAGAATAGAAGGGCTATTTATAGAGTTTTCTTGGGAAATAGTCATATGTCAGACACATGTTTTAAGGAAAATTCTCGAAATACCCTTTAGTTATGTTTTAAAGGAAAAATTCTAGAAATGCCCTTTAATCATTAAAGTAATGCCCAAATTGCCCTGTTCTTCTAGCCACCAATCCAATCCCTCAATCAATTCCCAAAATGGGTCGCATCCACGAGTCTTCTGCCTTGGAACACGTGGAGACTTCTCCGGGTCTAGCACATTTATTTTCGTCTAATCTGTACATTTAATTAGGTCACATGAACCCTAATTTGTACATTTAATTAGGTTTTTATAAACCCTAATTTGTACATTTAATTCAATTAGGTCATGTGAACCCTAATATGCACTTGGGCCCACAAATATAAATGAAATAAATAACTAATGACTACTATTATTTGGCTCTATTAACAAAAAAATAAGTTTAATAGTTTTATTTTAAAATTAAATTTAGGGTTTTGTGAATTTTTTTATAATTAATTAATTTTTTAATGAAATCAAACTGTATTTTAATACGGTAAAACCGTATAAAACTATTTGTCTTGTTGAAAATTTATGTATTTTGGCCAATTAGATATTTGATGTAACGGATGTATAAATTTAATTAATTTAGGAGTTAAATCGTGAGGAGGGTGAAACTTAATATACAAAAAGTATATTTTGCCCTATCGATATCAACAAAAATTAAACTTTTAAATTTACATGGAAGTAATGCTTAAACTAATGATTTAAATTAAGAAGGCTTTAAATTATCCACAAGTGCATGTGGTATGGACATATTTTAACCTGCCTAGAATTGTATATATCCAAGGGATCCGATTATAATGAAATTAGCATCAGTTTCACCATCTTAAATTTATATAGTTTTTTATTATATTTATAAAAAATATTATATTAACCATTGTAATAAAATGTATAAAATTTATCAATATAATATTTTTTTATAACTAATATAATAATAAGTTAAAAAACTTACTACTATAAAATTGGTTCTAACTTCAGGTAGTTGTTTCCGACAACGATAGCCCCCGACTCTTTCTAGGAACTCCAATAAGAGAACTTGAACTCAAAATTATCGTAAGTGACCGTTGAAGCTTATACCGCCTAACCAGCTCCTTATCAAAGATTATTAAAAGCAATCTTATTTGTTTTTAATATTTGTATTCATTGCTAAAACTTGCTCCACCTGTAGAGTGTAGAGGCAATTAGCCAAGACATCAACTTGTCAATTGTGGGTCAACATCTCCGTAATTAAACAAATAAAAGGTTAAATTCATTTTTTCTCATTGTATTTGACCTCGATTTACAAATGTATTATTAGGCTAGAATTTTTAACAATCAACTCATTGAATTGCTTATTTTTTACGAATCGTCATAAATTTCGTCTAAACAAGTTGACTTTTAACGAAAAATTTAAAAATAATATTTTAAATCTAGTTATCCATGTGTACTTGTCAAATAATATTTACATATTAAAAATTTGTGAAAATAAAAATAAATTTTCAAGTTAAAACAAATTAAGCAATTAAAATTAAATAAATGAAATTATGGAAGAAAAACATATATCTTAATAATTCTATTTACTTGAGAAAAAATAGAAGAAATTTCATTTACAAAATAAAATATATCTCAATTAATTAAAATAAAGAACAATATATAATTATAACAAATTATTTAAATAACTTAAATAATTTAATAAAACCCATTAAACCGGATGAGTTTGAATTTAAAGTATTTAACCAAAAGTGGATTTAACCCAACAAATAAATATCACTCTTTTATCCAACTACTTCTACGTGGACTGCATATCATCTCTCTCTCTCTCTGTCTTTGTCTCTCCTCCCTCCTCTCTCTCATTGATGAATTTAATTTTGAAAGCGATTGTAAGCTCCTGTGCAATTGTTGTAGTAATATTTGTATGGAGAATCTTCAACTTTGTGTGGTGGAGACCAAAGAAGCTAGAAAAGATTCTAAGGCAGCAGGGTTTCAATGGAAATTCATACAGGCTATTGTTTGGAGACCTGAAAGATATGGCAAAGATAAGAAAAGAAGCCAAATCCAAACCCATCAATCTCTCTAATGTTGACGATTCCATGTCTGATGTAGGCTGAGGTCCTGCTGTGGTTAGTACAGTTCCATCTTTACGCCCACATATAACATCTTCTCATGACAGCTTGGAGGGTACCGGTGACACCCGTGTTGATGCTGATGCTATTATGGCAGTTAATCCTCCTCCCCCGAGGGGGAATCCTTCGAAACCTATTGTTGATTTCTATCCTCCCCAGAAGGATTCTCCCGAGGCTTCACCTGAAAGGGAGGGTACAGTTGCTAGTTCTTTGGGTGGGGGCATCGATGTTTTACTTTCTTTGCCCGTTGAGGAGCTCGCCTTATTTGACTTTCTTCATCTTGATTCTGCCACCTCGCCTTTTAGTGACCTCGGCTATCCACCCAACAACAAAGATGTCGTGGAGCTACAGGCATTTTCTAAGCCCGTGATTTGTGCAGCCCCTCTCCCGATGAATATCTTTTTGTGTTGGGCTGGATCTCCTTACTTCTAGGTATGTCTTTTTGTAGCTTTTTGTTATTTCCTGTATCAAAGAACTCATTTATATGTCACTTATCACAATAGAGTTTCTTTAGCATTATTGATTGTCTTTAACTTGAATCATAAGTTATTCAAATTAATACTCCAAGACAACAATAGTCATAATAGTGATAGTAAACATGCAATTTTTTTTAATTAACATGCTTTTTTTCGATTTCTCGCAAACTAACACTTGAATCCATACTTTTAAAACCGAAGAATATTCAAGTATAAGTGAAAGTTTAACATTTTTATTACTAATCATATTGCTTTTAACGAAAAGCACAACGTTTCAAAAAATTTCATAAAGATAATAATAATAGATTTTGTTTTTGTCGGATAAGCATAACGTTCGCCACTTTTAGAGATAAAGTGTAACTTTCTCGGGTTTGAGGGCTTATAGTCAGGTGACTCGCTTACTTTTAGAGTTGAATGTATAACTTTGAGGACTTATAGTCAGGTGCCTCGATTACTTTTAAAGTTGAAAGTATAACTTTGAGGACTTATAGTCAGGTGCATCGATTACTTTTAAAGTTGAAAGTATAACTTGTCAGTTCCGAAGGCTGTAAAGTCAGGTTCCTCGGTTACTTTTGAAGTTAAAAGTATAACTTGTGCCTTATCCCTTGATACGTAGTGCCGATTGTTTGGCCTATAGGGTTTCATAAGGGCTTAAGTTGCATGCATCGTCACTTGGTCATCCAATTTCTTGGTAAGTGTAATCTACGAGGACTTGACCACCATTTAGAGTGGACCACCATCTTGGGTGAATTTTTAATTCGTCAATTCTTGTGTCTCCTCCCTTGGTCATCCAATTTCTTGGCAAGGGATACTCTTGAGTACTTCAACCACCATTTTCTAGTGAACCACCATATTGGGTGGATTTTTGATATTCTCATCTTCACAGTTCTGAGATCTTTCAATGGTGAACCTTTGAGTTGTTCTTTTTTTTCTTTTTTTTTTCATACTTTCAACTTCTTGGGCTACACCATGGGTAATAATGTTGCATGCTTCTTTTCCTTTGTGATTTGGAAGTGGCTTTTCACACACGGTGCTTTTCTTTTCACAGTTCGATTTCTCCGGCTGCCAGCTTCTCATGGTATATCCTCCGCAGACTGTAACAGTCCATAGTGGAATGTCCTGCGTACTGGTGGTATACACAAAAATCTAGTCTTCTTTTCATCTCTTCCTTCACCACAAATTTAGGCTTTGGAGGTTTCACTACTCCGTGCTCAACCCATTGGTCGTATAGGCCCCTGAATGCCTTCTCACTGGATGTGATAGCCTATGGAACTGGCATCCTGGTATACTTGCCTCCAAGTTTTCCTTTACTTTGTTCAAAATTTCGCTCGTTCTTCTCCCTCTTGCCCCCTTGTGGGTGTGACTGAGAGTCAGTCAAAGCCACAGTTGCTGTTCTTTTACCCTTCCATGTAACCATCGCATAGTTGATGGGGACTGTCACGATTCCTCCCAAATCTTGTGCGAAGGATGAGAGGGTCGCAAATGAATCACAGTCTTTTGTAATGAGATGGGGCTTGAAGGAGTCTAAAGCACCATTGTTGCATATGCTAACCAAGTTCTTCTCCTCAATTGGTTCTGCACACTTCTGTGCTTGGGCCCTGAATCTGTCCATATAATCTAACAGCTCCTCATTCGGCTTCTGCTTGAATCGTATCAGCTCTACAATAGTTACCTATTTCTGCACATAGAAAAATTTCTTAAAAAATTACAATTTCAGATCATCCCAATCATGGACTGATCCCTTCTCCAAATTGTAGTACCAACTGAAGGCACTATCCGTCAAAGTCTTGTTGAATTCCCTCATCAACAGATTGTGGTTATTCACCTCATCATAACCCAACCATGGAGACATCGATTCCATAAATCTGGCAATATGTTCCCTGGCATTCCCTTTCTCCCCGTTATACTTTGGGAACTGCGAGGGGTGCTCAATATACCCTGCCGGGTAAGGTTGTCTCCGTACATGTGCCGGGTAGGGTGGAGTAAAGTCCAACTCTGAAGGTTGGGATGTCTGCTTGCGAAGTTGATTGATCACATCAATCATATCATCCTTCGTCACATACTGACTCGTGGTATGGACTCGTTGAGGGGGTGTGATGTATTGATATATAGGTGGTGTGTATGGTAAGGAAATTGGCTGATGTACACTTCCATCCTGCACAATTTGTATCGGTTGTGCTTGTAGGTTTGCTCGTTGGATGTGGCTTGGGATGGTTGGTATCTGCACTTGTAAAAATGTTGGGAGAGTGGTCGGGATGATGTTGGGCTAAGGCTAACTTGCTTCCAATCTGAGTTGTGGCACATCACCGCTGTTTTGGGGCTCCAAGTTGATGATTAGAATCGGCTGAGTCTCCGTTATTAGAGGCACAGTCTGATTCTCTTTGGTGTTGCTGTTGTCCTCCACTTCTGCTCGTTCCCCCTGCGAACTTCCTGGGAACATAGCCCTGAAAGTGGGGATTTGTATCAACTGCTGGAGGAAATTCCCCATCTCTTCCTGCTTCCTCTGCATTTCTAGCATCATGGTCATCATCATCCCTTGGCCTTCTCGTGCCTCCTGTAATGCCTTGAGCATCTCCATCTGAACAGCATTCGCAGTTGTCTGCGTTCCAGTTACTTCCTCACCTTGCCTTCCCGTGTTTGTCTGCCTAGCACTGGTTTGTTGTCGATCAGCCATTTGAGGTGATGTTGAACTTCCTTCCGAAACGTCTTTTAAGATGGGTTGATCAAAATCCAGATTCGCGCTTTGGAGCACTGGATTTACTTGTCTTGAAATCAGATCCGGTGAAGTGATGCTTGTTGTCGGTGAAACTCTTCCTGTAATTCTCCCACTTCGAGTTGTGGGCATACCCTTCACGAATTCTACACCTCCCCAGCAGAGTCGCCAAATAAATGTGGGCAAGGAAATTATGCCTTGCTAGGGTTAGGCTTTCATGTTGGCTGGAGAGGAGAGAAATTCACGAAGAGCACGAAATTGATTGACTGATTGAAGAGGGGAGAAGAACAGGTGGGCGATTACTCCAATGACATGTGGCAGAACTCCTAGAATCCGAAAACCTGGTTAGGGTAGCAGGGATTCCAAGAGCCTTCTTGAGTCTTCGAGTTGTGAGAGAGCTCCAAGTGTAATGAGCTTCCAAGAGTCTAAGTATAATGTCTTGAGAGCGATCCCCTTTTCTTAGAATAGGGGGACTATTTATAGAGCTTGCCTGGGAATTAGTCACATGCCAGGCATATGTTTTAAGGAAAATTCCAGAAATACCCTGTAGGCATATTTTATAGGAAAAATTCCATAAATGTCCTTTAATCATCAAAGTAATGCCCAAATTGTCCTGTTCTTTTAGCCACCAATCCAATCCCTCAATCAATTCTCAAAATGGGTCGCATCCACGGGTCTTCTGCCTTGGAACACGTGGAGAGTTCTCCGGGTCTAGCGCATTTAATTAGGTTTTTGTAAACCCTAATTTGTACATTTAATTAGGTCACATGAACCCTAAGTTGTACATTTAATTCAATTAGGTCATGTAAACCCTAATATGCACTTGGGCTCACATAATTCATTTGTTAGTTTTAGTTACTGGTGATTATTAGTATGAAGTTACTGGTGATTATTTCAGTTCTTAGGATAAACCATCTCTGTAATTTTAATTTTTTAATTAGTTGGTCTTGTGGAATATCTATTTATTCGACAACTGGGCACAAATTTTTGATTGATTACTTTTTAGTCCTAAACCTCATTAATTCTTACTGAATCTGTTACTAGACAAAAAGTTATGGAAGAATTTATATTGGAGTGTCTCCTGGAGTTTGCACAGAATAATTTGAGTTTCTCACACCATGTTTGTGAGTTCCTAAGATAGAAAAGAAAGGAAAAGCAGAGAAATACTATTATTAGTTTTCTGTTAGATTAGTTATTTGTGATACTTTTAGGGGAAGAAAGTTTAAGGAAAAAACTATTCTGGTTAAATTTTCTTTCAGAGAATGAACACACTTGGACAGAAAATAAATTTTTTATGCTCCATATATATTATCCTGTATTTACAAACACAAGAAATTTAATAGAAAGATAAGAGTAGTAATCTAAATTGCCCCTATCAATCTGGATCTCATCAAGATTGTTTGGATTAGGATTCAATATATTATTGTTTATTTGGATCCTTTCAAATTTAAATATTTTAAAAACAGCCCCATTAATAACTGAAAATTTTGATACAGCATCTGCTTAGCAAAGTTTATTACTGATTTACTGTCTATATATACGATTTCCATTGATCTTAGGTGGGTGTTATTTCAGGAAAAGATTCATTTGTATGGCTTGGACCAAAACCATTGGTGTACATCACGGACCCTGATCATATAAAAGAGGTGTTGAATAAGTTCTATCAGTTCCAGAAGCCCGGGGGGGTAATCCTTTGACAAAATTGCTTGCAACTGGACTATTAGATGCTGAGGGTGATAGATGGGTCAAACACAGGAAAATCATCAATCCTGCTTTCCATCTTGAGAAATTGAAGGTCCGTCTATCACTAATCTCGTTCTTTTACAAAGTTTTCTAAATTGTTAAAGTTCAGAATATCTTAGTGGCAGCCCACGGACGAGTATAGGAGAACAAAAATTGGCCATGGCGCACTCTGCTTCTGTATTGTGTTTGTGAGTTTTAAAACGGACAGAAAAGATTAAAAAAAATGTATAGTTAACCTAAGTTTTTGTGTTCAACTCTTAGGTTTGTGAGCTTTTTGACGGACAAAAAAGAAATGAAATTTTAAAAATATGAAACAGTTTTTTCCCAACTTTTCTCTCAAGAAGATTTGGAGAGTAAAGAAAAGAAATCTGTTTAAATGAGACTTTCATATTTCTAAAATTACCCTTTAATGAAAACAAAACCGAAAAAGTACGATCCTTACAAACTTTACTCCTAATCCTAAGCTAATATATTAGACCTTTGCTTATTTCCTTCCCTGTTTTTGGCAACTCACAAACAGATAATAAGAAAGAAACTTATTCAAGTTTTCTCTGATAATCGCAGGGACAACATAGTGGAAAACTTATAACTTTTTCGTTCTTTTCTTTTCTCTCATCATTTAATATTTTTGTTCTTTTCTTTTCCTTCAAAAACTCACAAATATAGTGCATAGTTTTGTAAAAGTTAAGGGGATCAATTTCTATATTCTAACATGGCAGTACATAAGCGGGCTATAATAAGCAAAGGTTGTAGATCCGGATTTCTGCATGAAATTTTGCTTTGCAGTGTCTTTAGCATCACCAAATGCTTTTTACTGAAATAATTATGATTAGCTAATTTTATTTGGTGGCAGGGCAAAGAATTTATGTAACTATTCTAGCTATATGGTACTTAAAATTTTTGGGTTTATCTTTTATCCTTGTATCTTTACAGAATATGCTGCCAGCCATTTATTTGAGTTCTAGTGAGATCATGAGCAAATGGGAGAAAATGGTTTCGACTAAGGGGCAATGTGAGTTAGATGTATGGCCTTATTTAGAAACTTTCACCAGCGACGTCATTTCACGCACAGCATTTGGCAGTAGCTATGAAGAAGGAAGAAGGATATTTCAACTGCAGAAGGAACAAGCCGAGCTACTAATTCAGGCTGCACAAACAATTTACATCCCTGGAATGAGGTAAATATTTCTCAGAATAGCTAAAGAAAAATTATAGTGATTCCTTAATTTTCTTTCTCTTTACATTTATTAAACTTGGTAATTATTGTAGATTTTTGCCAACCAAAAGAAACAAAAG
This sequence comes from Aralia elata, assembly GCA_034770075.1. NCBI lineage: Eukaryota > Viridiplantae > Streptophyta > Magnoliopsida > Apiales > Araliaceae > Aralia > Aralia elata. Next base: position 95,265,901 of record CM068385.1, read on the forward strand.
GATGCAAGAGATCGCCAAAGAAGTGAAACTTGCACTAAAGAGTATCATTAACAAGCGTTTGAAGGCAATGGAAGCCGGAGAATGTAGTCATGATGACTTATTGGGTATATTATTGGATTCCAACTCCAAAGAAATTAAACAACATGGAAGCAAGAATTTTGGAATGACTATAGATGAGGTTATCGAAGAGTGCAAGTTATTTTATTTTGCAGGACAAGAGACAACCTCAAATTTGCTTGTGTGGACTATGATTTTGTTGAGTCAACATCCATATTGGCAAAAACGCGCTAGAGAAGAGGTTTTGTTGGCCTTTGGAAACAACAAACCAGATCTTGATGGGTTGAATCACCTCAAAGTTGTAAGTTTTTTTATTTCAATATAAAATTTTTGGTGGAAGCATTAGTTTTCAATTTATTTTCTTTTCAAACTTGAATGAAACTCGTGACAATGGAACTTTTGTAGCCCAAAATTAAAGGCTTAAGAATAAATTATAACAAATTTCATATTATTAATTATACCTTGGAAATTTTGGTAGGAGCTAGGTACACGTTGTTACTCAAAGCCCTACATTATCTTCTTGTTTCACAGGTAAATATGATTTTGCTTGAGGTACTAAGGTTATACCCTCCCGGAGTTACGCTTGCTCGAACTATATATGAAGAATTTAAGTTAGGACAAAAATCTCTTCCAGAGTACTTCTCCATTTACCCATCATCATATTGCATCACGATCAAGAAATCTGGGGCGACAATGCTAAGGAGTTCAATCCAGAGAGATTTTCTGAAGGCGTGTTGAAGGTAACAAAGGGGAAAGTCACATATTTTCCTTTTAGTTCGGGACCCCGAATTTGCATCGGACAAAATTTTGCAATGTTAGAAGCTAAAATGGCGTTGGCGATGATTTTACAGCGCTTTTCCTTTGTGCTTTCACCATCTTATACACACGCTCCCCATACCATATTAACTCTTCAACCTCAGTATGGTGCACACTTGATTTTACAAAAACTAGTGTTAAATTGTAATGCTAGGGGTCAATAAAGATTACATGTAGTCGTGAATTCAGACATACTGTGTTGTGGTATGTGCTTGTTATTATTCTATGTAAATTACCTTTTGTACAAGATTTGTTGAAGATTAGTCCTTTTAAATGAAAATAGTTATTATATTTTGTCCTAGTGTAACAATGCTGCTGAGAAAAAAATGTATTGTTATCTCATAGAGCAACCCGGGGCTGGATATATCTTTTGATTATAGCTATATAGACTTCAACTTGAGTAGAAAATATTTCCATTGCTTTCATAGACTGATGTGATAAAAATATGTAACTGTAAGTACACAGTGTCAAATTGAAAAACTGGCAAGTACAGGTCGAACCTACAGAGACTAGAATAATTTCAATGTATGCTTAATTAATATTTTAGGCGAATTAGAAATAAATATGGTGGAGATGATTAATTAACTAAATAATGCAAATTAAAAGTTAATGAAAACTAGTAATGAGAAAAGCTACCTAGGAATCCGAATCGACTAAGTACTTACATAAATAATAATTTCTTACTTTCCAAATTAATTCCCAAATTATTTTCCCTTCCCTTTAAAAAAATAATAATTCATATAATTAATATGGGTAAGCATAAATTATGAAAAATTCACAGATTAACTATAACTTATCAAAACCTACCTCGCAATCAATATAAGAATCATATGCAATTAATGCGAAGGAAAATATGAAGGCGAAAACAATTAGGCACTAATTTCGGAACGAAAAGAAATTGATTAATATGTAATACCTAGTTTCATCATCATCATCCTAGGTATTAGAAATTTAGCTAGCCATGGAAATTAAAACCAACAAATTCAAAATTAAAACTACTAATAATAATTGCATGAAATAAGAACAATAATTAAAAAGAGAATTTCTATTAGATAAAAGAAAGTTACAAATACTCCCTGACACTAGTACCACACATGATCGGAATAAGAGGAAAAACAAAGCTCTCAATTGCTAAATAACTCTCTCCCTTCTACACTAGCAAAAACTAAGGAAAAGAAAATAACAAGTGATGCCCTTATTTATAGGGAAAATAAATTTGTGCCCTAATTTAGATTAATTGAACTTGGCCACTTTTGTTCCCTTTTTTCCCTCTTCTTTCCTTTTTGATTTCAATATATACATGGTAATCTCCCAAAAGTCATTTTCCATGTAGGTTTCAACTTCCTAGTGGCAATCAACTTCACAAAGAGATCTTCTAGATAAACTTTCTTTTTCTTCATTGGATTTGACTTGCACACCAAGATTGTTCTACCTACTTCCTTTTCCTTGTAGAATTCTTGGATATTTCCTTACATGAATAAGAGCATTAAATATTACTTGATCACCAAAATTTTGATTTTATCACAATAAAATATAAAATCCTACAAAATAAAATAAAACATATTAATTTAATAAACTAATATAATTAAAAGGACAAAATTAGGGAAAATGTATGAATTATGTGCTTATCAAATACCCCCATACCTAGCTTTTGCTCGTCCTCGAATAAAAAAAAATAAAAAACAAAATAAAAAACAAAAATACCCCATTTTCATAGGAAACACGATTGCACTTAACATGTGCAACAAGCCTTTAAACCCCAAGGTTACCTCAAGTGGACGAGTTGTGTCTCGTGAGGATTTGCAGTGAATATACTCACAAAATTTAAAATTCAAAACAAAATATTTTTGGGTTCAACAAATTATGAAATTGAAAGAAAACTTCTAAGTATACATGGCCAATATACATAAGCACGATTAAATTCAAAATCACACTTTCACCTTATCAAAAATACTCTATTTTCATTCTAGACACCATCCTTCATAAAATTTATTCCATGTGATGCATGCATTGTGTATGTGATGTAACTCTTAGTAGGAATTTTTACCATGAAAATCAAGCAAATTCATTTTTTTTCTTTTTTTCTTTTTTTTTCATTTTTTTTTCATTTTTTTCATTCTTTTTTCATTCCTTTCTTTTTTGATTTTTTCCCTTGACTTGTGCAATATCTCATTTTCTTAGGCTTTTCAGAGTTACCCATGTAGCGAGCGTTGGACCAATGACTCCTAAACCAATTGGCTTTAGGGTACTAGGTGTAGAGACATCCCTAAGGGCTTACTAACTTGAGTAACAAAGGCCACAAAACTAGACTAGTCAAGCTACTTATATCCATCACACTTTTCAGCGTGAATATCGATGCTTCCTGAGGCTTGGATACCCAATTATTTCGTTCAATGGACGTTGAAGCAATTATTTTTTTCAACTTTTTTTTCTCAATTTTTTACTTTTTTTTCTTGAAATTGCTCAAATCATAGTTTATACCCCACAACTAAGAGTTAGTGTGAACGTGAAGTGGAAAAATGTTTAGGAACTCAATTTTATTCCAGATGATACATCGAACTAAGATTTTTGTACCTCATCAAAGGTTCAAGAGTTCTAAATCTTTTAATCTTACTCATGAATTTTTCTCCGCAGAAACTTATTAGAATTAATTCAATCTATAAAAAGTCAAACAAAATTTTTATTTTTTCTTTTTTTTTTGTTTTTTTACAAAGAGAATTAATTTCCTAAAAAGAAGAAAAATAAATACCCGAAAAAAAATCTAATAATAAAAATGCAAAACTCCCCCCCCCCATACCTAAATCATGCATTGTCCTCAATGTATGCAAATGAAGGAAGAGAAAAAAGAAATGAAAGAATTGTACCTTGTACGGTGGAGCAGAAATCGGACGACAATACTGTACAAAAATAAAAATATATGGACAACTTACAAATACAAGTACAATGCTAGTCATTTGGACTAATGTGGGTCAACAAAATAGACCACCTCCTCTGGTTCGTTTGGCATTTCTAAAAATGGTTTAAATCGTTGACCATTCACTTTGAAAATTTCACCACTCTGTGGATTTTCAACATCAACTGCCCCATGAGAGTAAACTACCTTTACTACAAAAGGTCCATCCCATCTAGAACGTAATTTGCCAGGAAATAGATGTAGCCTAGAATTATACAAGAGAACTTTTTGACCAGGTGAAAATGATTTTCTCAAAATTGATTTATCATGAAACACTTTTGTTCTTTCCTTGTAAATTTTAGCATTTTCATAAGCATCATTCCTAATCTCATCTAACTCAGCTAATTGCAATTGTCTATGACTCCCACCAGTGGACAAATCAAAATTCAACTATTTTATAGCCCACAAAGCGCGATGTTCAAGTTCAACAGGTAAGTGACAAGCTTTTCCAAACACAAGCCTATACGGTGACATTCCCAAATTAGTCTTAAAGGCAGTACGGTAAGCCCACAATGCATCGAACAATTTAAGAGATCGGTCTTTTCTATTAGAACTCACCGTTTTTTCTAGGATTTATTTTATTTGCCTATTTGAGACTTCTACTTGACCACTTATTTGAGGGTGATATGGTGTTGCAAGCTTGTGGGTGATGGAATACTTTTTCAGCAAGGATTCAAAAGGCTGATTGCAAAAATATTTTCCTTGATCACTGATTATGGCCCTAGAGGTACCAAAGCGAGAGAAAATATTCTCTTTCAAAAATTTGACAACAACCTTGTTGTCATTGGTCTTGCTTGGAATAGCTTTTGCCCACTTAGACACGTAATCCACCGCAAGTAAAATATACAAATTTCCAAAAGAATTTGGAAACGGGCCCATAAAATCTATTCCCCACACATCAAATAATTCAATGACGAGAATGGGTTGCATTGACATCATATTTCTCCTAGTGATCCTTCCTAATTGTTGACACCTATTGCAACAGGCACAAAATTTGGCGGCAACCTTGAATAGACTAGGCCAATAGAAACCACACTAGAGGACCTTGGCGGCCGTCTTTCTGCCTCCAAAATGTCCTCCACAAGCTTGGTTATGACAAAATAACAAATCAATCCTAAACTCATGGCCGGGCAGACACCTCATAATGATTTGATCAGGGCAATATTTAAACAAATAGGGGTCGTCCCAATAAAAGTGTTTGACTTGTGAAAGAAATTTGGACCGGTCTTGTTTGGACCAATGGGAAGGAATCTCACTAGTAACTTGGTAGTTTACAATATCAGCAAACCAAGGTGTAACAGATATGGAGAAAAACTACTCATCTGGGAAAGATTCATTTAAGGGTAGGTCAGAGGTGGACTCCACAACTAAACGGGACAAATGATCAGCTACCACATTTTCGAACCCTTTTTTGTCCCTTATCTCTTAGTCGAATTCTTGGAGCAATAAGACCCAACGAATTAAACGGGCTTTTGAATCTTTCTTAGATAGAAGATGTCTGAGGGAAGTGTGGTCAGTGTAAACAATGATTTTAGACCCAATAAGATAAGATCGAAACTTTTCTAGGGCAAAAACTACAACTAAGAGTTCTTTTTCAATAGTTGAATAATTCAATTGTGCATCATTCAAAGTCCTACTAGCATAGTATATGACATGGAGAATCTTATTAATTCTTTGCCCTAGAACAGCACCAACTGCATAGTCAGATGCATCACACATTAACTCAAACGGTTGACTCCCATAGGGTGATTTGATGATAGGAGCTGAAGTCAACCCCTTTTTGAGTTGTTCAAAGGATTGGAGACATTTTTCATTAAATTCGAATGTTGCATCTTTACTTAGAAGATTGGTCAAAGGTCTTGCTTTCTTACTGAAATCTTTAATAAAATACCTATAAAAGCCTGCATGTCCTAGGAACGAACGAATTTCTTTGACTGTCCTAGGTGGTGGAAGATTGGCAATGAGGTCGATTTTGGCTTTGTCTACTTCAATTCCCTTTTCAGATATGATATGACCAAGAACAATTCCTTTTTTTTACCATGAAATGACATTTTTCTCAATTTAGAATTAAGTTTATTTCCTTACATCTCCTTAGAACTAAGTCAAGGTGGTGAAGGCACTCATGAAATGTAGACCCAAATATGGAAAAATCATCTATGACAATTTCTAGAAATTTCTCCACCATGTCAGAAAAAATGCTCATCATACATCTTTAAAAGGTGGCAGGGGCACTACATAGCCCAAAGGGTAGACGACGATATGCAAAGGTTCCATAAGGACAAGTGAATGTGGTCTTTTCTTGGTCTTTTGGGGATATGGGAATTTGAAAGTATCCCTAGTATCTATCAAGGAAACAATAGTAAGCATGACCAACTTGTTAGAGTTTATGCCCTAGAGGCCAATTCTTTGATGTAATTGCTTAACATTTCTTTTGATATTTGATTGAATAAATGAATTATTTTATTATGGTTTCATTTACTGTGTTATATAAATGTTATGTGGCGCCCCCAAATCCGGGTACTTAAGACCCGTACTTGGTGCTACACGATACCGTTTATATAAGCTGCTTATCATAAAAGATAATAATACTTATTACATCAGAGATATCTATCCCAGGTACGAAAACCTTTAGTACATTATTACATGATAGATATTGCATTCCTAAACAAAAGTCTATCTATTACAACAGCCATTTATAACTACTCCTGTAGCTTTCCCTTGCCTTTATCCTTTCCGGACCCTTCTATGCGTTCTGGCTTAGCTGAAAACATTTATATTCAAAGCAAGAATGAGCATTTGATTGCTCAGCAAGTAATAATAATTGATAAACACGTATATCAAGAAATAAATGTTCTCTTTGAGATATGCTTTGATAGCAGAATAAATATCATAAAGCAACTGAACGATTCTTAAACGACAGTATAACTCATTTATATTCTTGAAATGATATACTGAATTCTGATACTGAGTGGTCACAAGACCATGAACGTTTATTTTTTTTTCTTGAAAAGGTTCTATCAGAAATTCATCTGTGAACTGTCTGGTCTTACGGGCACGGTGGGTGATCAGCCCGTTATGCCCTGTATTGATCAATACTATCTATTAGAACAGCACTTGTGTTCCCTGTCACCGTCCCCAGGACGCAATATAAAATTTTCCCAAGTTAGGGATGTTCTACTCAGTCTGAAGTTCAACCCAAATAAGAACAAAAGGGATGAACAGCTTTATCAATTCTGAAAATATTTCAAGACTTAATGCGAAAGAATTGAAATAATCAAATCTTGTGTCTAGCCGAAACAAAAAGCTTAGACCTTCATTGAACTGTAAATGTATACTGAATTTCATCAAGTACACATGATCTTACCTTTATCATTTTTCGAAGCTGATTGGAATAAAATTAGATAACCTTGTATTAAAAAGAATGGCGAAACATTTGCTCAAGATAAATGAACTTGTTTGAAAGTAAAGGAATTGAGATAATTGCTCAGAAATAAACAAGATCAGGATACTTGCCTTGCCGGTTAGCTATTGTAACAAGTTCAGCTAAATTTGCTTTTACGGATCCTACACAATCATAGTCACATGAATGTATTAGCCACTTATTCATGATATATAACTTATATAGTTATATATTAAACATCCACATGAGTCGCGTTATTAGCTTATAATATGTAGCTTTTCGCTTTGATAGGCTTCATTGTAATTGTAATATGTAGGTATGTTAAAATCTTAGTTTATAACACATGTATTTTTTATACATGAGTATAGCATATATCTTATACCTAAGTAAATTCACAGTGTATCTTATAAATTGAGTATATTTATAACTTGTATAAATATGTTATAACTTCCGTAATTAGTTGTAGATTCGCTTTCGTATACTAACACGTCAAATACTATCTCGTTTCGATAACTTGTCGCAACAGTCCGCTCAAAACGATTTCGACCTCTTGTTTAGCTTAGAAATCCCAAGCTTTACTGTGGATTTTATTAGCTTTATTGTGTATTTTATTATTATTATATTATAATTATAATAATAATATAATAATAATATATTGTATTATTATTGTATATTTTATTATATATATATATATATATTTTTTTCCTATGAGTCTTAACATAAAAGACCTTAGCCAAGCCGCTGCAGTCCATTCGCTTGGTGCTGCTGCTCGTTCGCCGTGTGCACATGCATTGCTGCTGAGTTGCTGCATAATGTCACACTGGTTGCTACACGATGGGCACGTTGGCTGCTGCATGATGGACACGCTGTGCGCGCTGGGCTGCTGTGCGCGCTGGCGCGACACACAACTGCTGCACACTGCTGCCACACGCAGCCAGCAGCCTTCCCACTAATGCCGACCCAGTTACTGCTGCTGCTATGGGCAGCAGCCCTGTTCTCTATTTGCGCTTTTATTATTTTTAGCTCATATGCTTTATTACGACAAAATTGAAATATGTTATATATATCATATAAGACTATATTTATAAATTATAAACTTCCCATTTCGGACTCTCTAAGTTGCCCAAAACAGGGCTCACAAATAGCTTGATACACTAATTTTCTACTTTTCATTTTAACTTAAAATTGATTTTCACTTTAACTTGATATGCCCAGCTCTTTCATTAACTATATAGAACATACATATACACAAATTCGTTTTCAGTTTCCATGAATTTTTTGTTGTTTAAAGCAACTCAGTCTTTTAGGACTTTTAGCGAACATAACATGTGCGTTACTTTAATGGGCTGATTTCATAGGGTTTTGATTTCGTTCTAACCCAAATTCGCTACCCTTATAACTCCACACAACAACAACTAGGCACCTTGTCTCTAACTCTGTCCATAGTTAACTAGAAATACAATGGTTAACTATAAATACAATCAAAATCATAAACAATTACCTTACTTGTTTGCAGTTAAACTGAAATCTTCCCTAGTAATCCCCTGTTCCAATTCTTTTATACCTTCAGTGTTATCTCCAGCTTCCTTGAGTCTGGATGAAATTCTAAGCTTTTGCTATTATGGAATATGAGAGCTCGTGATGGACTGAAAGAGCTGAGAATGAGGTGTTTGGGTTTAGTTTTATAAAAAAATTTATTATCCTTGCCCATCACGTGCTAAACCTTGTTGATTACATTATAGGCTTGCTGAATATTACTCTACTGCTTTATTGGACCCACAGCTCCTACTAGTTCATAACTCAATCTCATTTTAGTCACCCAGCTCATGTTTCATGCCCACCTCATGCTTTCAATTACGTGAAGGTTACTTATTCATGTTAGCTCATTAGTCCACTAACACACACACACACACACATATATATATATATATATATATATATATACAACATATAATATATATATATATATATATATATATAATATGTAACATATTTACATATATTACATACTTTTATACCTTCCGCATTTTATCGCGTAACGTACATTTTGCATTTAATATCAACCTAAAGTACATTAATAATTATACAAAAAAAATTTTTTTTCTATAAAAATGGAAGCTATTTATTAAATAAAAATATTTTATTTAATAAATAAATTTATTATATTAAAATAATTTATTTATCATAAATTACTTTAATATCACACAAATACATTAGTCACATTATAATTTGCTTCCATAAATTATTTACGTAATAAATATAGTAAAAATATATTTTTAATATATTTATCACATTACATTCCCTACATATATTATACCGCAATTATTCATAAAAGCAGTATAATAAATAAAATAGTAATTTTATTTCTTTCAGATAATAAATTGCTTATAACAATTTATTAATTATAACAAATATAATTTATTATATTTATCATCTCTCACACACCTACATATTATATCGCACGTAATACCATGCGATATAATATATTATTAAAAAAAAATTAACTTATGAAATCTTTATTTTATTATCTGAAATTTTCGAATCGCTACATGTTAGCATAATAAAAGTCCTTAGAATAATGATACAAATTATATAGCTTCAAGTATGTGACTTGAACATCAGATTATATAATTACAATTAGTATCATTACTCTTAAATATCCCTAGTCGAGTATCATTGAGAATGGGACAACAATGATACATTGAGACTAGTATGTGGATTGACTGATGACCAAATCTCATTGGTCATTAATATATGAGATATTAAGTCAATGCATAGGTACATGTTAGAGAACAATGTACTGGAAAGACCCATCATGAGAATTCTACATGGAGTATTATCATAAGCAATTCTCATAGTGACAATAATGTAATGGTCCTCCGACCTGAAATCACTATATTACTACATGGGAATTCATGTACTTTGATATCATCAAAAGTCACCTTTAATAGGGTCGATAATAAAGGTGATTATTGGGTACATCATGAATCGTGTGAGCAATATGAGCGATCTAGATTGAATTTAACCCTCTTATATATTAAGGGTAATATCCATAGGCCTCTTGATTGAGTAGGACTATAAAATGCATGACCATGCTCAAATAGTAATTTGTTTGATATAATCTACTCATTGATCAAGAAAACTCAGATTAAATTATGAAGAGTATGACACATTCCATGGCTCGAGTTTAATCTAGGATGTCAAGGTTAAAAGGATTAAATTACATTGAAACATTGGTCACGAAAAGGTTGCATCGAATCATCGATCTTATTATTATTTGGGTAGCAGTGATGCATTACTAGATGTCACTCAATGTTTATAATTTTATAATATGATTTTAAAATTATTGCCAATATAATAATAACCTATAGGGTCACACACTTAGAACGTAATTAAAAGAGAATTAATTTAAATTGTAAGGATTTAAATATGTCAATATGATTGATAGTATTTAAATTACGAATTTAAATTAACAGGATAATTTGTATATATATGTATATTAATTAAGTAAGACTTAATTAAAATATAATATATATATATATATAAATTCGGATTTTACTTTTCTAATAGGATTAGGGTTTTGCTTAACCTTTTGGAGGCTATATATATTAGATATATCAGCAGTCTTGTTTACGTGAAACTAAAAAGAGAAAAAAAAACCCTAGTCGTTTTAGAAAAGAGAGTTGAGAGCAACACTTGAGAAAATCCAGATCTTCGCGGCTAGTACCGGAGTTCTCTTTGCTACAGATCGTGTGACGATTTGTGGGACTTTCGTGTGGATACCGTAGAGACGTAGTTCCGTTAGATTACGTTGGAGATTCGAAGCCGTTCTAGAATTTCATCATTGCATTCAAGCTCGGATAATCGGTAAAACAAATCTAAACCTCTGAATTAATTTATTTTTTTTCCCGCATGGATCCTGTTTTAGGGTTTTGAAATAGTTTTAAAAATTTTAAATTCTGCTACCTTTATCTGTCAAAAACTCTACAGTGGTATCAGAGCTACTTGCGAAAAGATTAATTCAGATTACGTGTTTTAATTGTATTCGATATATATATATATATATATATATGATATTTGATGATGCATGTTTACCGATCTGAAAATTGAATATACCCTATTCTGCATGTATGCGAGTTCTGGAAATAAAGTAATATATATGCATGTATAAGATGTTTTATTAATCGTATCCTAGAAGGTGGAATAACAATACAACTACTGTTCTAATTGGATTAGAAACATGATTCGGTTTAATATGACTAACCTAAACTGGACATATATGATATGTTCTGAATTTATTGTTATTATGTGTATTTTGGGTTTATATACGAATCTGGAATTGTTTCATAAATTCGTGTGGAAAAATTCTGCAATACAGATTGTAGTTCGAAAAATTCTGCAATCAGCCGGACCACCGCCAGGGGGGAAACCCCCCTTGGACCCCCCGTCGTAGCGCACGATGGTCGTAACTCTAATATTCGATATTTTTGATTATATAAAATTGTGTTATGTGTTTATTGTGATATGCATGGTGCACAGTTATGGCCATTTTGACCCATAGGTTAGTGGTTTTTGTTTTTGAAATATGGCTTGCATGTCGTGCCTCTCTATAAAGTATAATGTAATATTCTTTTCTCATTTAAATCCCCTCGAATGTAACTCGAGGTTTCTTTATCACATGTAATGTACAAATGTAACTTATCAAGATGACAAGACTATGATGGAGAGGAGACACATACACGAGGAAGGCCCGATGAAGCTACTATTTTGAAGATTTTTTTTATCACCTTAAACTGACCTTCAATCTTTTTATTAGCTTGAAAAGATTGACATAGGGTTGGGCCATAACTGTGACACATTTAATTTTGCACTTTATTTATGCTTGTATACGATATGATATGATAAATAATGTGCATGCTTAATGAGATTAAAAATTGGTGAGATCTAAATTAATTAATAAAATCCCTCATAAAATTATTAAGTCTAAATCAGAAGCCTTCCAATGAATAACACTCATCAAGACCTTGATCGATGGATGTAGGTTTGCCAAAGCAAAGTACCCAATTTATCTTGGTAAGATGCGATAGGATAATTGTGATATCCAAATTGTTAAAATTATTGGGCCTGACTTAACTAAGTTATCTCAATAGGATTGTGGACTTAGAGGCATTAAGTTTGGTAGGTACCATTAGATGGACTTAGAACAAATATTGTTCACCAAACTATCTAAGAGTTATATACGATATAATTGACAAAGGGTTGTCTACCTAAATAATTATGTTTTGAGAGAATAGCCAAAGCTAACTTAAGGCATAATGAAATATGGATCTTGGCTCACTAGAAAGATTTAAATAAAAATACTTTCCGAATTAATGGTGAGGGCTATTAATTTGAATAAAATAGTGGGAGGTATATTTTGAATGTACTATTATCAATTTCATAATATCAAAAACTCTGCAATTTGACTAATTATTTTTTGCACTTATAAATTGTAGATATCAATGGCAAACAACAACACAAATAGTCTTTCACTACGATCAGTTCTTGAGAAGGAAAAACTAAGTGGAATTAATTTCCTAGACTGGCATAGGAACTTGAGGATTGTCTTCAAACAAGAGTGCAAGCTATATGTCCTTGATGAGCCCATTCCTACAACACCAATTAACACTGCACCACGTGCAGAGCATAATGCTTACAAGAAGCATCAAGATGATGCTCTGGACGTGAGTTGTCTCATGCTAGCAACTATGAACTATGAGCTTCAGAAGCAACATGAGTTAATGGATGCTTATGAGATGATCGAGCATCTCAAGAAATTGTTCGAAGGGCATGCTCGACAGGAGAGGTATGATACAAGCAAAGCGTTGTATCACTGCAAGATGGGTGATCGTGATCAAGTTGGTCCACATGTTCTGAAAATGATTGGGTGTATTGAGTACCTTGATAGGTTGGGTTTTCCAATTACTCAGGAAGCCCAAACTAATCTTGTTTTACAATCTTTGAACAACAGCTACTCTCAATTTGTTATGAATTATCTCATGAATGAAATTGAGAAACCACTTACTGAGTTGTTGAGCATGTTAAGAACTGCCGAGAACAACATGAAAAAGGCAGGACCCGATCCCATAATAATAGTGCAAAAGGGGAATGCTAAGGGAAAAGGGAAAGGCAAGAAACAGATAAGATCTAAATCTGGTACCAAACCCAATTTCAAAAACAAACGGGCTTTAAAGCCTATAGGTGGGGTGGCTAAAGAAGGTGATTGTCACTTCTGTGGAAAACCTGGACACTGGAAGATGAATTATCATGCTTATTTAGAAGAGCTAAAGAAAAAGAAAGGAAGTGTGACTTCTATAACTTCTAATTCAGGTATATATGTTATAGAAGTCAATTTGTCTACTTCTATATCATGGGTATTGGATACTGGATGTGGTTCTCACATTTGTGTTAATGTGCAGAAACTCCGAAGGAGTAGAACTTTGGCGAAAGGAGAAGTTGACCTACAAGTTGGGAATGGAGCAAAAGTTGCTGCACTAGCCGTATGGACTTATCATTTATCATTGCCCACTGGGCTAGTATTAGAATTAGAGGATTGTTATTATATGCCTGCTATGAGCAAAAACATTATTTCTGTTTCTTGTTTGGACAAGAAAGGTTTTTCATTTTTAATAAAGAACAACAGTTGTTCGTTTTACTTAAATGAAATATGTTATGGCGTTGCACATTTGTTTAATGGTCTTTATATTCTTGATTTTGAAATGCCTATCTATAACATAAATACAAAACGATTTAAATCAAATGATTCAAATCCGACATATCTCTGGCACTGTCGTTTAGGCCATATAAATGAGAAACGCATATCCAAACTCCATAAAGATGGGTTTTTGGATTCATTTGATTTTGGATCATATGAGAAATGCGAGTCTTGTTTATTAGGCAAGATGACTAAAGCCCCTTTCACTGGTCATAGTGAACGGGCTAGTGATGTATTGGGACTTATACATAGTGATGTATGTGGACCCATGAGTTCGTTAGCAAGAGGTAGGTTCTATTACTTCATTACATATACTGACGACTTCGTAGATATGGATATATGTATCTTATAAGACACAAATCTGAATCCTTTGAAAAGTTCAAGGAATTCAAGAATGAAGTTCAAAACCAATTTGGCAAAAGCATAAAAGCCCTTCGATCCGATCGAGGAGGTGAATACTTAAACCAAGACTTTTATGACCTTCTAAAGGAGTGTGGTATTATATCACAGCTCACTCCACCTGGAACACCACAATGGAATGGTGTGTCTGAGAGGAGAAATCGCACCTTGTTAGACATGGTACGATCAATGATGAGTCATGCAGATCTTCCAATAAGCTTTTGGGGTCATGCCCTAGAGACAGCTGCATTCACACTTAACCGTGTTCCTACAAAGACGGTTCAAAAGACACCATATGAGATGTGGATTGGAAAACGTCCTAGTTTGTCTTTCATGAAGATTTAGGGTTACGAGGCGTTTGTCAAACGTCTGGCTTCTGACAAGCTCGGACCCAAATCTGAGAAATGTAATTTTGTGGGATACCCTAAGGAAACAAAAGGGTATTATTTCTACAAACCTTCTTAGAACAAAGTGGTTGTTGCTCAAACTGGTATTTTTCTAGAAAGAGAATGTCTCTAAAGGAAACAGTGGGAGGAAAGTAGAACTCGAAGAAATTTGAGAACCACAAAATATCATTGAACTTAAGTTGGAACATGAGCAGGGACCACAAGATGTTGTGGAAAGTGAACCTGCTCAAATTACACAAGGCATTCGTAGATCTGGTAGGACACGCCAAGAGCCCGAGAGATATTATGGATTTCTTGTGACTCAAAACGGCGATGTGATGCTCATAGATCAGGATGAGCCTGCTTCCTACCAAGAAGCTATGAATGGACCAGATTCTGAGAGATGGCTTGAAGCCATGAAATCTGAGATATAGACTCCATGTATACTAACCAAGTATGGACTTTGGTTGATCCACCCGAAGGGGTAAAACCAATCGAGTGCAAATGGGTTTTCAAGAAGAAAACCGACATGGATGGTAATGTACAAACCTATAAAGGCCAACTGGTAGCAAAAGGTTTCAAACAAGTTCAAGGTGTTGATTATGATGAAACCTTCTCTTCAATGGCAATGGTTAAATCCATCAGGATCTTACTTGCTATTGCAGCCTTTTATGATTACGAAATCTGGCAGATGGATGTCAAAACTGCTTTCCTTAATGGAAATCTCCTTGAGGATGTGTATATGACACAACCTGAGGGTTTTATCACTCCAAAGGATGCTGGAAAGGTATGTAAGCTACATCGATCTATTTATGGATTGAAGCAAGCCTCTCGGAGTTGGAATCTTCGTTTTGATGAAGCAGTCAAAAAGTTTGGCTTTATAAAAAATGAAGATGAACCTTATGTATATAAGAAGGTTAGTGGGAGTCACACTTTATTCCTGGTATTATATGTTGACGACATATTAATTATTGGAAATGACATTCCTTCCTTACAGGCTGTAAAAACATGGCTAGGAAAATGTTTCTCCATGAAAGATTTGGGCGATGCAACCTACATTTTAGGTATCAAGATCTATCGTGATAGATCGAGAAAAATGCTCGGCCTAAGTCAAAGTACATATATTGATAAAGTGTTGAAACGGTTCAGCATACAAGAGGCAAAAAGAGGATACTTACCCATGTCTCATGGTGTAAAGATCTCTAAAGCTTAATGTCCTAAATCGCAAGATGATGAGGAGCGTATGAGAAAGATCTCTTATTCTTCGGTAATTGGATATGTCATGTATGCAATGATATGTACTCATCCGAATGTCTCGTATGCTTTGAGTATGACGAGCAGATACCTATCGAATCCAGGTGAAGGTCACTGGACAGCAGTCAAGAATATCCTCAAGTACCTGAAAAAGACTAAGGATTCATTCTTGGTATATGGAGGTGAAGACGAACTGGCAGTAAAGGGTTACACAGATGCTAGTTTTCAGACTGATATGGATGACTATAAGTCTCAATCAGGTTTTGTGTTTTGTCTTAACGG
Organism: Aralia elata; assembly: GCA_034770075.1. NCBI lineage: Eukaryota > Viridiplantae > Streptophyta > Magnoliopsida > Apiales > Araliaceae > Aralia > Aralia elata. The sequence goes on from CM068385.1 coordinate 95,282,202, forward strand.
TGGTGCTGTTAGCTGGAAAAGTTCGAAGCAAGAGACAGTAGCCGATTCTACAACAGAGGTTGAGTATATTGCTGCTTCTAATGCGGCTAAGGAGGCTGTATGGATTAAAAAGTTCGTCACTGAACTTGGTGTTATTCCAACCATTGTTGATCCAGTTAAGCTATACTGTGATAATGATGGAGCCATTACACAGGCTAAGGAACCTAGATCTCACCAACGATCCAAGCATATACTTAGGCGGTACCATCTCATTTGTGAAATCATTAGTAGAGGAGATGTACATATATGTAGAGTGCCAACAGATGATAATATTGCAGATCCACTGACCAAAGCTTTGTCACAGTAGAAGCATGAAGGTCACACTAGTTCCATTGGTATTAGATACATGAGTGACTGGCTCTAGTGCAAGTGGGAGATTGTTAGAGTTTATGCCCTAGAGGCCAATTCTTTGATATAATTGCTTAACATTTCTTTTGATATTTAATTGAATAAATAAATTATTTTATTATGGTTTCATTTACTGTGTTATATAAATGTTAGCATAATAAAAGTCCTTAGAATAATGATACAAATTATATAGCTTCAAGTATGTGACTTGAACATGAGATTATATAATTACAATTAGTATCATTACTCTTAAATGTCCCTAGTCGAGTATCATTGAGAATGGGACAACAATGATACATTGAGACTAGTATGTAGGTTGACTGATGACCAAATCTCATTGGTCATTAATATATGAGATATTAAGTCAATGCATAGGTACATGTTAGAGAACAATGTACTGGACAGACCCATCATGAGAATTCTACATGGAGTATTATGCAAAATGTCATAAGCAATTCTCATAGTGACAATGATGTAATGGTCCTCCGACCTGAAATCACTATATTACTACATGGGAATTCATGTACTTTGATATCATCAAAGGTCACCTTTAATAGGGTCGATAATAAAGGTGATTATTGGGTACATCATGAATCGTGTGAGCAATATGAGTGATCTAGATAGAATTTAACCCTCCTATATATTAGGGGTAATATCCATAGGCCTCTTGATTGAGTAGGACCATGAAATGCATGGCCATGCTCAAATAGTGATTTGTTTGATATAGTCTACTCATTGATCAAGAAAACTCAGATTAAATTATGAAGAGTATGACACATTCTATGGCTCGAGTTTAATCTAGGATGTCAAGGTTAAAAGGATTAAATTACATTGAAACATTGGTCACGAAAAGGTTGCATCGAATCATCGATCTTATTATTATTTGGGTAGCAGTGATGCATTACTAGATGCCACTCACTGTTTATAATTTTATAATATGATTTTAAAATTATTGCTAATATAATAATAACCTATAGGGTCACACACTTAGAACGTAATTAAAAGAGAATTAATTTAAATTGTAAGGATTTAAATATGTCAATATGATTGATAGTATTTAAATTACGAATTTAAATTAACAGGATAATTTATATATATATATATATGTATATTAATTAAGAATTAATTAAAATATAATATATATATATATATATATAAATTCGAATTTTACTTTTCTAATAGGATTAGGGTTTTGCTTAACCTTTTGGATGCTATATATATCAGATATATCAGCAGTCTTGTTTACGTGAAACTAAAAAGAGAAAAAAAAAACCCTAGCTATTTTAGAAAAGAGAGTTAAGAGCAACACTTGAGAAAATCCAGATCTTGGCGGCTAGTACCGGAGTTCTCTTTGTTGTAGATTGTGTGACGATTTGTGGGACGTTCATGTGGATACCGTAGAGACGCAGTTCCGTTGGATTGTGTTAGAGATTCGAAGCCATTCAGAATTTCATCGTTGCATTCAAGCTCGGATAATCGGTAAAACAAATCTAAACCTCTGAATTAATTTGTTTTTTTTCGCATGGATCCAATTTTAGGGTTTTGAAATAGTTTTAAAAATTTTAAATTCCGCTGCCTTTATCTGTCAAAAACCCTACTGTTGTCCGATTTATATAACGACAATTAACGCGCAAGTATACGCGGTCAACAAGTAATAAAGAGTAAGTAGAGTATCGATCCCACGAGGAATTATTACTAGTGTTTTCCAAGTATTAACCTTTTATCATCTCAATCTTATTTAAACAAACGATAATTGTTTTTGTTGTTTTGCATTAATGAAGATAACAAATAATCAAAGAACTATGGAAAGCTTTAAGATAATTAAATCAAATATTAACAAGTCTAAGATCACAATTTCCCCCAACACTTTACTTGAATATCCTAACTCTCTCTTTTCAACTAGTTAAATCACAAGAATTGTTATCCGAGAATTTACAAGTATATACAAGCCTCTCTCGATGGTCAAATACGTATTTCCCAATGCGGTGTATAAATATCTCTATTCTACACACTAGCAAGAATCCAATATCAAGAATAATCAACAAGACACGTGTCACCAAATCTCATTAATCACACTATCAATTACCAACTTTCGCAATAGAAATCATTAAGCATGATTCTCAAATGGATACATGTGGTATTTAGGTATATGCCTATCCTAAATACAATCAAATTATCGATTCATGAGGGTAATAAATAAAACACACGTCACTTAATTTCATAAATTATCCATAGGAATATCTAATTTTCACATGATATCATAACAAGGTCTCAACCTATACTTCCTCTCTCAATTCCATATAAGTTCCCAAGGTAATTACTAGCTAGGTAATTAATATATAAATCACAAATTATGATATCCAATCACAAATAATTAACCAACATCAAAGAGAGAGCATTCAATTCAAACTATGTATTGGGTTCCATTGAAATCTTAGAAAATTATTTCTAGTTCATAGTAACTACATAAAACATCATATTTGATCTATTCATCATGATGGAATTACAAATTAAGAAGGAAATACAAGAGATAGAATGATAAAACCCCTTTGTGGAGATATTCAATTGTTGCTTAATGGTTTGATGCTTCTTCTCTGGCTTTCCCTCAAGAATTGATATTCCTTGCCTTACTTGCTCCTTGGAAATTGCTGGAAAATCCTTGTATTGCAGCCCATTTCCTTCTTGATGATGTATTTTGGTAGCTTCCCTCTCTCTAGATTTGTTGTTAGAAGGTGTTAGGATGAGTTAGAATGTGTGGGTGTGTATTAGAATGAAGTTCTAGCTGCCACTTTGGTGTTATATCAGTTGGGTCTCCCAAACCCTAGCATTTCCCAAGTTTTGGACCAAAACAATCGCTGAATCAGAAGTGTTTCTCGCCCCGACGAGGATTTTGGCCTGAATTCCGTCGCCCCAGCGACGCTCTCGCCCCGGCGGTGTTCTGTACCGCGAGACAGTTTCGACATTTGTTGGTAAAATGGCCATAACTTCTTCTTCCGAACTCGGATTAAGGCGATTAAGGAGGCTATGGAAAGCTAAGAAGTAGATATACAACTTCCATAACTGGAGCTCGACGAGATAATGGCCGGTGAAAGGATCAAATTGGCCTGAAAGCAGCTGCTATGTAAAATTCATGCACAATCCGATGGTAAAATGACCATAACTCTCTCATACGAACTTCAAATTGGATGATTCCGGATGTTCTGGAAGGCTAAGATCAAAATATACAACTTTCATTCTTTGAGTTTTGAGAGATACGATTGCATCATGGGTCAAATTGAGAAACAAGCAGCGGGAATGCTAGATTCGAGCAAAAAACGTAACGACTCAAGGGGCCTTTATTTCAGTTCCTACAAAACAAAGTAAAAACACATAAAAGTATACAAAAACATATAAAAGTAATACAAAACTATATTACACAACAATAAGATGAAAACACATAAAACCAAACGAAATAGCTAAAGACTTACAAATTATCAAGGCTAAAAGTACTCAATTTGTGTGTATAAAACACACTCATCAAATACCCCCAAACTTGTGGCATCATTGAGTTTTCTATAATCTCTGCAAACCCTCCAACCAGATTGGACACGAGTAGGAACTAACTCATTAGCTTTATTTTGAATAACAGTTAAGCCAGACTTTTTAGGCACCACCTGAACAGGACTTACCTAAGAGCTATCAGAAATAGGATAGATGATCCCATTATCTAGACACTTAAGAATTTCCTTCTTAACAACCTCTTTTAGAATTGGATTCAACCGCCTATGTGGGTCTCTCACTGGTTTAGAGTCATCTATTAAGTGGATCCTATGTTGGACAATGATTGGACTAATCCCCTTAATAGTTGTTATGCTCTATCCTATGGCTTCCTTATTTTCTCTAAGGATGGTCAATAACTCTTCCTCCTGTGTGTTTGTTAAATCGGAAGCAATGATCACAGGAAGAGTTTTGGAGGGACCTAGATAGGCATATTTAAGATTATCAAGAAGAGGTTTGAGTTCTAATTCTGGTGAACTCTTTTCAAGAGGTTCTGAAGAGTGCAAGATTGGCTCAGACACGGGTTCCCATTTAGGGTAAGACATTGATGTAGATGACTCTAACATTTCATTTACCTCATTTACATATTCTGTCTCATCCCAATTTTTACCAAAATGATTTAGACAAAAATTAAGAATTTCATCTTCTCCCATAAGTTCATTTTCAGACATTTCATTAATCATGTTCATTTCAACGGGCTGGTCAGAAAAATCACTAGGTTGCTTTCCCACATTAAACACATTTAAATCAATTATCATGTTCCCAAATGTCAATTTCATTAGTCCATTTCTGCAATTGATTAATGCCTTAGAGGTTGCTAGAAATGGTCTACCTAAAATGACAGGAATTTGACCTTTGGAATTGGCCACAAGCTAGGTTTCAAGGACAATAAAGTCAACAGGGAAAACAAAATCGCCAACCTTAATGAGTACATCCCCAACTATTCCCTTTAGCACTTTAACAGAACGGTCAGCTAGTTGGAGTGTGACACTTATCTTTTTTAAATCCCCTAAACCCAAGGTTTGGTACACAGAAAATGGTAAAAGTTTCACACTAGCTCCTAAATCAAGCAAAGCTTTTTTAATTAAGGTGTCACCTATGATGCATGAAATAGTAGGACAACCGGGGTCCTTATACTTCACAGGGACTTGGCATGACAAGATAGAACTAACATGGGTTGTTAGAAAAGCTTTCTTAGGGACATGAGTGGTTCTTTTGTGTGTGCACAAATCTTTTAAACATTTAGCATATGAGGGAACTTGTTGAATGACATCTAGAAGGGGAATATTAATTTTCACTTATTTGAACACTTCTAAAATTTTGTCTGACTGGGCTGACTGCTTGTTTGAAATAAGTCTTTGAGAGAATGGGGCTTTTGGTTTAAAGACTTTTTCATTTGACTCAAAAGATGTGGTTTGATCATTTTTGGACACATGCTTAGTGGATGGGCCTACTGACTCAAAGGTTGTGGGCTTTTCAGGCTGGGCTGACTTTGAAGATGGATTGTTAGATTCAACATTTAAATTTTTCTCTTCTTCATTATCAATGAAAGCATGATTGTTAAAATAATTTTTAGACCTTAAAGAGATTACAAAATTCACATGATTGACTTCGTTTTCAAGTGAATTAGCATGATAAAGTTTCTGATTAGGGACTGAAAATTTTGGATTGGTTTCGGGTTGACTAGGAAGCTTACCCTTCTCTCTTTCACTAACTGTAGTGGCCAATTGACTCATTTGGATCTCTAAACGAGATAAGTCTTGGTTAGTGCTTTGCATGAAATTACTATAATATTTCATTAAAGTTTCTATGCTCTTCTCTAAAGTGTTAAATCTCTTCTCACTTTCATTAAGAAAACCTAGTGGATAATGAGTTGCGGAATTTGAATTTTGGTAAGGACCAGACTTTTGGTAAGGTTGAAAAGATTGATTTAGAGACTGATTGACCTGATTTGAAGAGTTATTTGAGTGGGGTCCTTGGTTCCATGCAAAATTAGGATGATTTCTCCAACCTGGATTATAAGTGGGTGCAAATGGGTCATTCTTAGGTCTTTGAAACATTGCATTGACTTGTTCATATTCTTCAGGTTGGTCCATGACTCTAGAACATTCTTCCATCACATGACTTGGTGAATTACACCTTAGACATAAAGGTGTTGATGTTGAGACTTGGTTCAAATGTGATAGTCCCCTAGTTTCTAAAGCTTCGAGTCTTTTAAGTATACCAGCCAACTTAGCTTCGGTGGTAATTGAATTGTCAATTGTATGAACACCCCTAGATAAGCTAGCTTTATCGGTCTCTCGGGTGGTTTCTCATTGCATGGTTTTTTCTGCTAAGTCCTCTAAAAACCCCCAAGTTTTTTCCTCATCATTATTCAGAAAATCCCCTTGACACATTGACTCTAACATTGTTTTAGTGGGATAGTCTAAACCTTCGTAGGTAATTTGACACAATCTCCATTTCTCAATTCTATGGTGTGGGCACTAGGATAACAAATTTTTAAATCTATCAAAATATTTCCAAAATGACTCTTTTTCATGTTGACAAAATTAATGAATTGCAGTCCTAATTTTAGCAGTTTTATGATTTGGAAAATATCTTTTTAGAATGTAACAACAAATCCCTCCCAGGTTGATATAGAATTATTTGGCAGGCTATATAACTACTTTTAGCATTATCTTTTAAAGCGAAAGTGATAAATCTTAGCCTAATTGAGTCATCAGATAATTGTTGAATTTTTATTAAAGCACAAACTTCCTCAAATTCTTGAATGAATAAGTATGGATCTTCTATACCAGTGAACTTTGGTAACATATTTATAAAATGTGGTTTAAGTTCGAAATTATTACCAGTTACTGGTGGTAGACTAATGCATGAAAGTTGGGCAGAACAGGAAGGATAACATCGATCCCTTAAAGAAATGGTTTGTGCGACCTCTATTTTTCTTAAAGTAAGATCTTTTAAAGTGAGCTCCAAAAAATCAGGTTTTCTCACTAATCGGGATGTTTTGTCCCTAATCCACACTTTTTGCATACACTACTCAGCAAATAAGCACACAAAAACAAATAAAAGAAAATAATAATAAATAAGAAAAAAAATTACTTCTAAGGTCAACCTAAATAAAATCTAGACAACTCCTAACTGTTCCAAGTTACACCTCAAGGTCCACCAAATTCGAAATTAATCACGCCACTAGCCAGGTAAGTGTACAAATGGTGGGAGTCTCTCCGTGGGTACGGTGACTAATTAAATAACCACACGTTTTTTAGGCGTTTGCCTTTTGAACCACTTTCCTAGACACCAGTAGTTTGATTAATTAAAAATTCAGCTTCCTCTTGGAGTTTCTTATCCTAATTGAGCTCGAGAGTCCTAGGGGCTAACGTCTACTTGATTTTATTATGTCAAGATTATGCAAAATACAAGTTGGGTTGTTTGTGGGCCAAGGAAGGGTGATGAAATCCCCACCTTATCTTGTTACAGGTTTTTGCCCTTAATGTTAGATTAAAGATGAAAATGCACAAATAAAATAAAAATGGTAAACAAATAAAATGTCCTAAAACTATGTGGATTACGAAGTGAAGAGAAATTTGACGTACCTCAATTCTCTAGCAATCACCATAGTTTATATTTGACAAAAAATAAATAAAATAAAAACCTAAACAGGATGTGCTCTACGTGAGTAAATGCATGAATGCGGCAATTAGTTTTCTAACTAACAATAAAAACTAAAAAAAATAAAACTAAACTACTATTTTTTTTTGTTTTTTTTTAAAAATAAAATAAAATATGAAGATACGAAGTACCCGAAAAAGCGCAGCAACAAAATTTTTATCTTTTCGCTCCTTCGATCCGCTTCGATAATCCTGAAAAAGAAAAAAAAATTGAATTAAAAACTAATTCAAATAAATAAAAATTAAGGAATAAAAAAAATTAATTCTAATCCCCGGCAACGGCACCAAAAACTTGATGTCATAAAAATATGTAACTACAAGTGCACAATGTCAAATTGAAGAACTGGCAAGTACAGGTCGAACCCACATAGACTAGATTAATTTCAATGTATCCTTAATTAATATTTTAGGCGAATTAGAAATAAATATGGTGGAGATGATTAATTAACTAAATAATGCAAATTAAAAATTAATGAAAACTAGGAATGAGAAAAGCTACCTAAGAATCCGAATCCACTAAGTACTTACATAAATAATAATTTCTTACTTTCCAAATTAATTCCCAAATTATTTTCCCTTCTCTTTAAAAAAATAATAATTCATATAATTAATATGGGTAAACATAAATTATAAAAAATTCACAGATTAACTATAACTTATCAAAGCCTTACAATCAATATAAGAATCATATGCAATTAATGCGAAGGAAAATATGAAGGTGAAAACAATTAGGCACTAATTTCGGAACGAAAAGAAATTGATTAATATGTAATACCTAGTTTCATCATCATCCTAGGTATTAGAAATTTAGCTAGCCATGGAAATTAAAACCAACAAATTCAAAATTAAAACTACTAATAATAATTGCATGAAATAAGAACAATAATTAAAAAGAGAATTTCTATTAGATAAAGGAAAGTTACAAATACTCCCTAACACTAGTACCACACATGATCGGAATAAGAGGAAAAACAAAGCTCTCAATTGCTACATAACTCTATCCCTTCTACACCAGCGAAAACTAAGGAAAAGAAAATAACAAGTGATGCCCCTTTCTTTAAAACAAGAGACCTATTTATAGGGAAAATAAATTTGTGCCCTAATTTAGATTTATTGAACTTGGCCAATTTTGTTCCCTTTTTTTCCTCTTCTTTCCTTTTTGATTTCAATATCTACATGGTAATCTCTCAAAATTCCTTTTCTATGTAGGTTTCAACTTCCTAGTGGCAATCAACTTCACAAAGAGATCTTCTAGATAAACTTTCTTTTTCTTCATTGGATTTGACTTGCATACTAAGATTGTTCTACCTCCTTCCTTTTCCTTGTAGAATTTTTGGATATTTCCTTACATGAATAAGAGTATTAAATATTACCTGATCATCAAGATTTTGACTTTATCACAACAAAATATAAAATCCTACAAAATAAAATAAAACATATTAATTTAATAAACTAATATAATGAAAAGGACAAAATTAGAGAAAATAAATGAATTATGTGCTTATCATAGACCATTGTAGTAGATGTTTGATTTGTCAACACAATCTATATTTTCTTTAAAATAAAAAATAAAAATGATATAAAAGTGTTTTTTTCACCAAGTTGTGACTGATGTCAAAGTAGTAGTTTGTAGAGTATAGTGAAAACCAAATTAGAAGTGAACAAAGGAAATTAATATGGTATTAGAGCAACTCTATTTTTTGGCTATCTAAACGGTATTCTTGTCTTTCATTCTTACCTCATTTGCAATCTATTTTTTAAGAGTCAAAGTTACCTATTTATTAATTAGTAGTCACTTCTCATTTGGGCCAAAAAGTTGTCCATGGTTTACTAACTCTTCAAGGCGATAGTGTCATTTTTCTTTGGGCTTGTGTTGTGTGAGATTCTATATTCAATCATGTACACGTGCAACTCACAATACACCAAGTTACACGTGATTGGGAGTGTTAGTACATATATTTTGTTCTATATATATGAAATACTTTGAGAAAATATGTATAGTATATAATGAGTTTGACTAATTCTTTTCTTATTCAATTAGTTTTGAGTTAGAGAGCTTGTTATTTTTATATACTACATTTGGGGCTTATTTTAAAATTTTAATAAGTCAACTTTTGTGAAAACTTCTCATAAATTCAAAAAAAAAAAAAAAAAACCTTTAGCGACCAATATTGTATAGATGGACTGAATTGCCATTGCTACATTGCCTATCTATCAATTCGATCTTTCCGAGTTTACAAGTGTCATAATTGCAGTGAAACTAAAACAATAAATAGGCTAAAAGAGCAACCTACCCACCCGACCCTCATTGTGCAGAAAAACACTTTAAGTAATATTGCTTACATCGCAATTGTAGTAAAAAATCATTTCAAGAGCTCAATATCCGTTACTAAAAAATTGTCAACACCTGTGTTCTGTAAGTTATGCTTTTCGCAATAACATTTATACTTTTATATTTACATTGTATGCAATTATATGTGTCCCAAGTAGAGAAATCTTGACTAATATTGTTTTATCATGGACGGTAACCCTATTTTCTCATTTCTATATGTTTAAAAAGACGATTGCCCTAAAATTAAGTAAAATATGCGGATTAAGTTTACAAGAAAATACTATGTCTAAAATGATAGTATCGTACATTTGACTGAATTTTTAACACATTAAGATCGAGTGAAGAGGTTAAGATGGACTTCCTCCTAACACTTTAAAAAAAAATTCAATTTTAATATTAATAAAAAAAAATTAGTCGTAAGTACTTATGTATAAATATTGTATCATCAAATTTTAATATATTTATATCAACTAAAATTAAAACTAGGAAAAAAAAGTATTATAAGACACGTGGAGGGTGCATACTGCACAAAACATCATGCCTTCATTTGAATGCTAAAGCAGTAGTATTTACGGAGAAAGTAAAAGTTAATGAGTTAATTGTCAAGGAGTGATGAAGTACAAAAAGCTAAAAACTAAAAACGCAAAAAAGGTGGCATCAGACATGAATAACGTACGAATCTATGCATGTATATATGTATATTATAAAGTCTTCATGCATGCGAGTTCGGTGAGTTTGAATTACATTTTTTAAATTTTTCTCTGAATTACATTTTTAAAATTTCTCTCTATTATTCTTACTGCTTTAGGTATATTATTATTTTTATATTAAATTTTTTTATATTTTTTATTTAATTTTTTAATTTTTATAAAATTTTTATTTTATTTTATATAATTTATATATATAACGCGTGTGCCACCAAATATTAGGATGAAATTAAAGAAATGAATATATAGCATATTAACATTAGATATATGTTAGAATCAGAACTTCTTAAAATCAAGATTGACGATAAGAACGGAAGACATGACACGGATGATTCTCGTTCTTAAGATTTTTATCGCCCCCACTATGATTGGTTTGTTAAGAGTTGCAGACGATATACTTCCAAAATATATATCAAGCCTTTGATGAATTATTCATAATAGTAATTCACAGAATAACTCCAATAGAACACTGTTTTATAATAGTTATTTGTTTGTAAAAAAATTGGAGAAGAGAAAAAAATACATGTGCAAACTAATAATTTTCTTATATGTAAACTTCATATATGCATATATCTTATGTATATATATCTACATATACATATACATATACACATATGTACATACATATTTGTAAATTACATAATATATTATTAAATTCTATTTTTAACTACACTTATTAGTACTAAATATGTAAGCTACATATTAGTATTAATTTAGTGGTTAATTAGAATTTAAATAGTTCTCAATATTTTTTTATTTCAAAATAAAATAAATTACGCATCTTGTACGTATAAGGTAATTAATAATTTTTTTCTATTAAATAGAACTAAGAAAAATTAATTTTTATCAAACAAATTTACACCTTATTAAATGTCTCACTATAGACACAAATCAAACGATTTCTACACAAATCAAATAAAATTCTTTTTTATTCTCCACATTTGAGAAACAAATTACAAATTTATATTTACTTAAATTATATCCACAAATGAATTTTATTAAATTCAAACTTGACAATAATTAAGCCTCAAAAATATAAAATAAAGTACAGTTTCTAACATTAGATAACAACGTCAAGTTCGTCATGTAACATAAATCACTTCGGACTTTAGTGCCTGTCGTCTTTTACCCTGCTTCGTTCTGCAATTCTTAACATTATTCACACTTCTCTATTATTTTATTTTATTTATTTACAAAATGAACTCTATAATTAATTGAATTTATAATAAATTTTCTACTTGTTTTATCTCTATATGTAAAACGGCTTCGGAAGAGTCACTGTTCGTGTAACTGTGTCACGCTTCACCTATTTTATTTTTTTTATAACTCTTTTATCCCTATAACTTTAAATTTATTATTATTTTATTTTTTTAATATTAATTTTTTGTATCTTCCTATTTATTTTTCAAAATTTTATAAATTTTTTATTTTAATTAATAATGGTCTCTTCAAAAAATTATAATTAAAATAAGAAACTAATATTTTTACATATTAAAATAATATTTTCACATAAATCTTTCTTACATATAAGTGAAAGCACTCATTATTTATATGAAAAAAATCATATAAAAATATTATTTTATTTATATAAAAATATCAGTTTTCTTAAAATATAGAATTTGAGCGAGTGATCGAATCATATGTGTGCTGTCAGTTCAGAATTCGTGCTGATCAACAGATTATGTTGTTTTTTTTGGGAACTCGTGCTGGTCAATAGTTTATGTTGTTTTCTTCACTTACTAAAATGTTTATTTTGACGAATGTAAGTATACTTTCAATAAACAAGGAATTTTAATATTTGTTAAAAATATTAAAATAATATTTATATTATCATAATAAATATGTATTTAGCGATACTTTTATATTTATTTTAATTATATTTTAAATTTTTAATGATGTTTATTGTTTTGATATTATGATTATTGCTATGATATTATTAATAACTTGTTAAAATGCATAACATTAATGAGTTTGTTTTGAGAGGAAAATAATTGGTCAGTGGTATGCAAAGAAATTATGCTTTTGAGATGTTTGACTACATGTGCAGTAGTTATCAATTATTGGATGAATGATAAATTATTGGAGTATTTGATGAATTTTCAGAGATATTTGATTGCACTTCAAATTTTTAGCGATATTTATTATTTTAATAATATAATTATTATTATGATATTATTAATAAAAGAGCGTAAACTAATGGGTTTGTTTTGAGAGGAAAATAATTGGTGAGTGGCATGCAGTGAAACTTTGATTTTGAGATGTTTGACTTAATTTATGATCAATCTATTATTTGATGAATGATCAGTAGTTATCAGTTATTTGATGAATGGATGACGTTATTACTTCTCCAGTTATACAAAAATGAATTATATTTTTAAAATTAATAAATATTGTGTTTATTCTTAAAAATATAAATTATTAGTCAAGAAGATGCGTCGGTATAACAATAAAATTATTATGATGATAAATTTGATAATATTATATCATTTTATATTATAACAATAATAAAAAAATTAATTTTTTAAATATATTTTTTTTATAAATGAGATTCTTTTTGTAAAATAAAAGAAGTAATTTATTATCCATGTCTTAAAGAAATTGCATATTAACATTTCTATGCAAGCAAAGCTTTAATTAGGGGTGCACAACAGTCAATTTGATCGGTTTTATATTTATAAAAAAATCAAACTATTTAGGGCGGTTATAAAAAGTTAAAAATCAAAACTGTCAAAACTTTTACTTCGTAGTCGGTTATTGACCTACTTAGTTATCAATTAAATTGGCTAGTTTAGACTATTTGAACCAAGAATAAATGAATAATCAAAGATAAAATTAAATCAGCAATCATTAAATAACCAAACACAATATATTATACTACTAGAGAGTCATACTCCTCAAATTATAACAAATGCTTATGGAGATTAGAAATAAGACTTTAAACTTCTTCTTAAGACAATTTAAGACCAAAATATTAATAAAAAAACTCAAAAGGAGATTAAGAATGCATGAAAAAAAACATCCATTAAACTTAAATTTTGTAGCATGGTAAATAAAGTATTGTATCATATATTAAAATTTAAGTTTTATTGTATATAAGTAAAAGTATATTTTATGTATAATTATGTTTATAAATATAAATATATATTTGTATTTATAACTCTATATATTCGGTCATAATATGAGATAGGAATTAGGGTTTTCTCTTGTCCTCTGACAAGGCTTTTTTCTCCTGCCTTTTGGCTGGATATATCTTGATTCCCTAGTGCACTTTTTCGTTTTGCTTTTTCGTCATGGCATCTAGTAGTCAACAACAGATCCCAGCGTTGGTTGCTTCATGCCAGAATCTAACAATTGGGGAGGAAGAGGAAGGTGGGCTTGTTTTGGAGGGGGATTGTGGAAACGAGGCTGAATATGAATTTTCCCTTTGTTTAGTGGGGCGATTTTTGGTGACGAAGTCTGTTAATTTTCAGGCCATGCAGGATACATTGATTCCGATTTGGCAACCTATGAAAGGCATCGAGGTTAAGGAGCTTCCAGATAGCAGATATTTGTTTCGATTCTTTCATGTTCGGGATATTGAGAGGGTTTTGCAAGATGGGCCGTGGTCTTTCGTTAACAATACCCTCCTTCTTCATCGTTTGATGCCAGGGGAGCAATTTTCCCATATTCCTTTGAATGTTGTGGAGCTATGGGTTCAGGTTTTTGATCTTCCTATTGGATTTATGTCATCGAAGGTCGGTCAGGCTGTTGGGAACTATATTGGTTGTTTTGTTACATCTGACGCTCGTAATCCTGTGTTAAGCTGCTCGATAATCCATCTCCTCCGTCTCCGTCTGAGTTTGCTTATGGTATTTGGCTTCGTGCACAACCAAGGCGTTTGGTTAATCGTCCGGCGGAGAAGTGGTTGCGTCAGTCCGGCAAGGAATTCCATGCTTCGGCGACTGATGAAGAGGTAGACAGGATGCAGGTTGATAGGGGTTCCCCTAATGTTCAGGAGTCTGTTGCGACAGTTGCCTTGTTGAGCAAGCAAATCCAGATTTCAGCGGAGATGAGCAAGGATCGCACTCACTCTCCTCTTTTATCCCAAGATTCTGGGGGTATAATTGAGGATCCTAAAAATCAGCTGGTTGTTGACTCTCTTGATAAGGATATTTTTTATTCTAAAGGGATTGTTATTGCTGAACAGAAGTGTAGAAGGAAGGTTGGAAGTGGTGAGGTGGACGTTGCTACTAATATGGGCTCTGGCTCTGTGACTTCAGTTGGGCTTGTAATGGATGATCCGACTCCAAAAAACGGATTGAAGGTGGGCTCTGGATATCAGGCCCACCGAGACAAATGACTACCTTAAGTTGGAACTGTCGTGGGTTGGGAAATCCACGGACAGTTCAGGCCCTAGCGGACCTAGTCCGTCAGTTTAAACCTAGTTTTATTTTTCTTGTTGAAACTATGTTATCACGTGATCGTTTGCATTTAATAAAATCTCGTTTGGGTTATGATGGTGTTTTTGCAGTTAGTAGTGTTAGGCATGGGGGGGGGGTATTGCTTTGCTGTGGAAATATAAAGATAGTGCTCATCTACTTTCTTATTCTGATCATCATATAGATGTTGTTGTTAATCTCCCTGATATGCCCACTTGGCGGCTTACTGGTTTCTATGGTCATGCGGCTCGTTCAAACCGTCATTTATCATGGTCTCTACTTCGACAGCTAAGTCACCAATCTTTTCTTCCGTGGTGTTGTTTGGGGGATTTTAACGATCTTCTATCTTCCGATGAAAAACGAGGTGCTGTTAGTCACCCTCAGTGGCTCTTTGATGGCTTTCGCAAAGCGATTGATGATAGTGGGCTTCATGATATTGGTATGGACGGTTATCCCTTCACTTGGGAGCGTCGGCGGGGTTTTCCGGATGGGGTTGAGGAGAGCCTGGACAGAGCGTTAGCCTCTTCGGCTTGGTGTTCTGAGTTTACTGCTGTAAAGCTTCGTAATTTGGAGGTTTCAGTTTCGGATCATTCGGCGATTCTATTGGATTTTCTTCTTTCACACCAGGTTTATCGATCTCGGCAATTTCGATTTGAGAATCTTTGGTTACGTGAACCCCAGTGTAAGGATATTGTTGTTTCTAGCTGGCAGTGTAGTGAGGGTCAGCCTATACAGTCAAGGTTGAAGGCGTGTGGGGTGGACCTCTTGAAGTGGGGTGCCCATCTAGCTCAGCAATTTCGGGGTCGCTTGGCAGCTATTAAATCAGAGATGAAGGCAGTTCGGCCCCGCGCGAGATGCGACCTCTATGGCCAAGTATGAGCATTTGAAGTCTAGTTATAATTTAATCCTTTTACAGTAGGAGGATTTTTGGAAACAAAGGTCCAAACATCTATGGCTTCAAGCTGGAGATTCTAATTCGAAGTTCTTTCACAAATCGGCCAAGTCTCGGAGGAAGAATAATTTGGTTTTAGCTCTTAAGGATTCTGGTGGGCAGTGGTGTGAATGGGACAATGGTCTTCCTGATATTTTGCAATCTTATTTTCAGACCATTTTTACGTCTAGTGGGTCTCAAGGGCAGCATGTAGTTTCATGTATTGATTCTAGACTTGATCTCTTTCAGCGTAATTCTTTGATTGCTCCTTTTACTAAGGACGATGTTCGGGTGGCTGTTTTCTCTATGCATCCGGATAAGTCTCCGGGTCCGGATGGAATGAATCCTGCTTTTTATTAAAAGTTTTGGGGAGTGGTTGGTGATTCGGTCTCTGCTGCTTGCCTTACTTTCCTTCGAAATTCTGCTTTTCCGGTTGGCCTAAATGATACAAATATTGTGTTGATCCCAAAAAAGTCAAAGCCAGAGTTTGTTACTGACCTTCGCCCTATTTCCTTATGTAATGTGCTTTATAAAATAGTGGCAAAGATGTTGGCCAATAGATTGAAGAGTGTGTTGGATTCTGTGATCTCAGAACATCAGAGTGCGTTTATTCCTGGGCGTTTGATTACTGATAATATCATGATCGCTTACGAGATTGTTCACTGTCTTAAACGTAGGCGTCAAGGAAAAACGGGATATGCAGCATTGAAAATTGACATGAGCAAAGCCTATGATAGGCTAGAATGGGATTATCTTTGGTCAGTGTTGGATCGGATGGGGTTCCCTTCCGAGTGGATTCAGTGGATGAAAATGTGTGTGTCAACTGTTCGCTACTCAATTCTTCATAATGGTACTAATTTGGATCTTATAGTTCCGTCACGAGGGTTACGTCAAGGCTGTCCATTATCTCCATACCTTTTTATTTTATGTGCTGAAGGTTTTTCTGCTATGTTACGCCGTTATGAGAGAAGAGGTCTGATTCATGGTTGCTTGGTTGCGCGGGGGGTGCCAATTGTGTCTCACCTTTTTTTCGCTGATGATAGCTACTTATTCTTTAAGGCTACGCGTCGAGAGTGTCAGTCTATTCAGCGTTGTATTGATGCTTATGAGACTGCCTCGGGTCAAAAGATAAACTTTCAGAAGTCATCAATTTTGTTTAGTTCTAACACCTCGGCAGCTGTGAAGACCGATTTATGTAATCGGCTGGGTGTGACTTTCACTTCGGATCAGAGTAAATACCTGGGGTTGCCATCTTTTGTTGGGAAGAATAAAAAGAGGGTTTTATCTTTTGTAAAGGAAAAGGTTTGGGCTAGGATGTCAAGTTGGAAGAATAAATTGCTCTCAAAGGCAGGGAAAGAAATTTTGATTAAAAGTGTGGCTGAGGCCCTCCCTACGTTTGCAATGAGTGTTTTTTTGCTTCCTAAGGAGCTTTGTGCGGAGTTGGAAGGTATGATGAGTAGATTTTGGTGGAATACTAAGGCTGATAGCTCTGGGGGAATTCATTGGATGAACTGGAATAAGCTTTGTGCTACGAAGAATTATGGTGGCTTGGGTTTTAAGAAACTTCGGGAGTTTAATGTTGCTATGATTGGTAAGAACGGGTGGCGTCTTATGACTCGCCCTGCTTCTTTGGTAGCTAGAATTTATAAAGCCCACTATTATCCTAAGACTTCATTTTTAAACGCTCCATCTGCTCAGAATCCTAGCTACATATGGAGAAGCTTACAAGCGGCTCAGCCTATTCTCTGTAAGGGAGCTCGATGGCGGGTGGGAAATGGGCGTAGTATAAATGTTTGGACTGAACCATGGCTGCCTGATGATGATAATCCGTGCCCTCAGACCCCTCGAGTTCCAGGAACAGAATCTGCTTGTGTGTGTGATTTGTTGATCCCAAATAGTATGCAATGGGATGTGGACCTTTTATGTGATTTATTTGATGTCAGGGATAACTCTCTAATTCAGCAGATTTTGTTAAGTCGTCGTGTGTCTCAGGATGTTTTGTATTGGAGATGGGAGAATCGAGGGTGCTACAGTGTTCGAAGTGCTTATGAGGCTCAGGTTAGTGCTCTTTCTTCTCTAAATACTCATCATGATTCAGGGATTTGGAAGAAAATTTGGTCTCTAAAACTCCCTCCTAAATTGAAATATTTGGTCTGGAGGTTGTGCTCGGGGTGCTTACCTACTAAGGATCGCCTTCTGATGAAACGCGTTACGGTGGACTGTTTCTGCCCAGTTTGTAAAACGGGAGTGGAGTCTGCAACTCATGTGTTTATGTCCTGCCCTTTCGCTAAGAATTGTTGGCGGTTGATGGTCGCCCCTCCAATTTCGGTGGGTGTCACTGATGTTTTCCAGTGGGTAGGTGTTGTTCTTGGCAGCTCACCTAACGAAGTTGCTGCTACGTTTTGTATGGTTCTTTGGTGTTTATGGCGTAATAGGAACGAGGTTCTGTGGAATGGCAAGGTTCAGCAACCTGCCAGCCTTCTCAATCTTGCAGGATCATTTCTTCACCAATGGACAGCAACTCAAGGGCCTCTGGTTTATGGTTCGCTACCAGGGGCTGATGAAGGTTTGCTTCGCTGGGTTAAACCTAGGCCTGGGTTTTTCAAATGTAATTTTGATGGGGCTATTTTTTCGAGTTCTAATCGTTTTGGCTTTGGGTGGGTGGTTCGGGATGACAGTGGTTCATTTGTTGCTGCTGGTCATGGCAGTTTGGCCGGCCTCTCCAATCCAGAGCTTGCAGAAGCGCTGGGTTGTAAAGAAGCTCTTAGTTGGTTGAAGGCTCGTTCGATATCAAAGGTTGTGATTGAGTCGGATGCTTTCAATCTTGTGCAAGCTCTAAATTCTACTGTTTCATATCCAGGACCGCTTGGCTTAGTTTTGGATGACTGTAAGGAGTTGTGTTTAACAATCGATGTTAGTCGTATTCGTTTTGTTAGGAGGTCAGCGAATCAGGTAGCTCATTGTTTAGCCCGTGCTTCTGATTCTGTGTCTGTTGCTCATGTCTGGGAGGGTTCCCCTCCAAATTTCCTTTGTAGGTCACTACTTTTTGATCTTCAATAAAATTCCCCATTTTGCCTCAAAAAAAATATTCGGTCATGGGTACGAACTGGAATCGACCGACTCAGTTTCGATTTTTTTGTTTAGCAACTGTCAGCTTGTTGGTTTTAAAGTACTGTTCGATTTGATTTGTTATCGATTTGGCTCGGTGCATGCAGTTTTTTGATTTTGATCGGTTACTTGTTGGGGGCTGATTTAACTAGCTAGTGATGAGTCAAATTTAATATTGGTAATAATAAGAAAGTTTTAATTTAAAATGTAAATGTGTTATGGACAAATTTTAACATGTCTAAGAGTCCATTTGAGAGAGTTTTTGTGTGAAATAAAATCAATTTCAATTTATATGTAAAAATATTTTAATTTGATAACTTTTCAAAAACACCTTTAAAATTAGAGATTTGAATTCAAAAATATTTTTAGTTCAAGCAGAAAATTTATTCTTTTAACTGAAACACTTTTAACAAAAGCCGAACGTATAAAATTATTCTTAAATTGTTAAAAAAGTATAAAATTTTATACATCAAATTATCTTAAATTTATCATTTATATTTTTAAAAGCACATTTACAATAACTATGTAACCAAATTTTATTTTAACTTTCTTATAAAAATATTTTTATCAAAAAATTTATATTTAAAAAATATTTTTATCAAAAATTTTATATTTAAAAAATATTTCATTTCACTACAAATTGCATAACTCCGTCGGTCAAACAGACACTAAAAATGTTCAAGAGATAATGATTATTTATCGTCTATTTTCTTGATGTAGATTGTAGAGTACAAAAAGGACCAAAGAAATGTTTAAAAACTATGGCTGCGTAACAAGAAAATTGCTACGGAGCAAAACAGCGTTGTTCAACGTCTAAGGATTATTAAAGTATACTTCCACCATAATTTCAAACTCTTGTTCTAGTGTGATACGAATTAAACGTTCCGAAATTATTTAAATATTATGTTTGATAGATAAACATAGAATAAAAGCATATCCTCTATATTTAATAATTAATTACAGCTCTTTTAATGGAACATAAAAAATCTATTATTAAAATATAATTTTGTGGGCAAGGAAATCATATCTTGCTAGGATTAAAGTTTTGTGTTGGTTAAGAAAGAGAGAAATTTACGAAAAGTACGAATTTGACTGATGAATTGAAGATGAGAGAAAATAGGTAAGCAATTACTTTAGTAACACGTGAGAGAACTTTTAGGATCTAAGAATATGTTTGTTTATAAAGATTATACTTGAGATAAGATTATTAATCCCAAGTGTCTTGTTTGTTTTTAAATTTAGACTTGAGACTATTAATCTAAGAATTATAAAATGATTTAATATGAGGGATTATTTAATATCATGTTCAACCAGGTATTATAATTCCGGAATTATAATCCTAGAATTAATAGAATTGAGATTATAATCCCATAGATTATAATCCCGAGATTATAATCATTGCAAACAAACATGACCCAAGAGTCTTCTTAAGTATCTATGGTCCAGAGAGCCTTCTTGAGTGTCTAGAGCCCAAAGAGAATCCAAAGGTTCCTTCTACTGAAATGGAGGGAGTATTTATAAAGTTTCCTGGAAAGTAATCATGTGTCTGACACATGTCTGTGTCATGTATCTGGCATGTAACTTCAGGAGAAATTTTAGAAATACCTTTAATTACCCGAGTAATGTTCAAATCGTTCTGTCCTTCTAGCTACAAACACAATCCCTCAACCAATTCTCAAAATGAGTTACCTTCATAAGCCTTCTGCCTCGGGACTCATGGAAGCCTCTCTCAAGTCTCATATTCCAAAGTTGTAGCTGCTCAATTCATGCTTTTCTGCTCTTCTTTCTTTATCTGAACACCATGTCATTCAATTTCGCCATCGGGAATCTCGGAAGAGCTTGGCATGAAACCGGGAAGGCCATGCCCTAGGGGCCGAGCCCTAGGGTGGTTGTAATAGTTTAGTACAAATGTGCAATAATATTAGATTATGTTTACTTAAGGTCTTAGAATTTGGAATTAAAATGTGACATATTGCAATATATAGTAGTTACAGTCATGTCGATAAGATTATGATGTATGAGTAATACCGCGACGCACCGGACCCATGTTTGAAGTTAGACCCGAATTTCAGGGGCGTTATAGTGACCGAACCCTAGGGGCCAAACTTAGGTTCCTGCCTTTTTTGGTTCTTTTCGTTCGACTCGACTTTTCTTGATCATTTTTCAGCATTTTCTCCTGATTCTTGACCTCGTGAGAAGCTTCTCTTGTCACGGAGGATTAAAGGGAAACCATTTGTAGCCTCCTTGCTTGTTTCTGTGGTTCGGGCTCACTATTCTGTCATTGCACCATTTAAAGCTTGTCTGATACGATTCTCGATAACATGAAACGGTGCACCTCCTAGGAGGCCAACCCCTAGGGTGGCCGAACCCTAAGATGCCTGCTTCTTTGTTCAACCTTAATATGGTGCACATTTAATTTTACAGTCACTAGTATAACAATCTTAAATGGTAATGCTTAGGGTCAATAAAGATAAAATCCATGTGGGATTATGAATTGAGGTTCAGAAATGTCTTACTTTTGTGTGTAGATTACCTATTGTATAAGATTTCTGAAGCTTACATGAATTACATCTTTATATGAAAATAATTCTTATGTATGCGCTAATTTTTTTAAATATTTTTAGGGTAAATTATAAAAACGTCCCCTCATTTTTACATTGAATTACAACATAGATGTTAATGTTTTAATTTTTGCAATGTGTCAGGACAAATGGATATTTGATTTGATGATAATATAATGTATATTTGTAACATGTAGCTTTTGTGAAGTCTTTAAAATGAAATTAATGTAAAATGACTTAGATTAGAAGATCAAACTTGTTAGGTTGATCTATTTCGTTGAGTGAATAAAATGTATAAATTTTAAAAAATTAGACGATCCTAAAGCTTATTAGACGATCGTAAAGCTTATTGGATGATCATAGAGCATATTGATCAAGTTCGCAAAGTCTACTCAGTGATCGTAGAATACATTGACGATCACAGAATCTGCCAAAGATCGTAGAGCATTCTATTCAAAGATCGTAAAACACATTGCAATATCGCAGAGTCTACTGAAGATCGTAAAGCTTATGGAACGTAGAGTTTTCAGATCGTAGAATGACAACTTCAAGTGTTCTAAGTGTGCATAAACATGGAGTCGTCTCTTAGGATTCTGCAAGTGGAAACAATGATCAAATGATTAGAGCAAGATTGAAGATCGTTTGAAGAGGTAAAGACTTAGAGAAACTTCGCAGAGTACACTGAAGGTTCGTAGAGTTCACCTAGCTAGATACTCTACGACTATTATGAAACTTTACGATTAGGAAAATCGTAGAGTACAACAGTTTTGACAATGACTGACAATGTTACGACTCATAGAGTGAAAATCCTAAGATAATTACTGAATATCTTAAGGTTAAAAAGAAGATTAGATCGAATTGTGTCTAACATCTAGTTCGGTGAAATGACAGCACCCACATGAATGTCAATATTATAGCTGTTCTGATGTGACATATCATAGCCACAAGCTGATACATCCACTTCCAGAGTCAACAATCAGAGATTTTCAAGATCTAAGCATTAAATGAGTAACGACAACTTTCCAATAGGAAAATCTCAATGATGTCTGTAAAAGGCACGCATATTTAATCCAACAGTAATGATCACGAAAAGAAAAGTTGAATTGCTGCCTAACTCTCAAGAACTCTACTCTACGATCTAGAACATCTTGTTCTGCTGCTAAGTCCTCCATTTGCTGAACTTAAAGCCACTTAGCAGCACATCTGAATCACACTCCCTCTTAGTGATTGTATAGGTCTTAATGACCCTTTATATCCAAGTTTCAGTGACTTGAAGAGATCTAAGTGATCTATTGTATCCAAGTCTTTGCGACTTAAAAGAATCCTTGTGATTCGTTGAGTGTAACTATTCTGTGTGAATAAATCTTTGTGATCACCCATCCTTAAAGGATTATACTTGCTCGACGAGTAGAAGAGTGGATTAGGAGATCTTTGTGCTCCGAACCACTTAAAATTTTTGTGTCTCCTTTACATTCTCCACTTACTTTTCTGTCAAGCTCTTTAATTTGTTTATGACTTAATTCCACTTATTTGCTAAATTAAGAACTGCGAATTCTTTCAAATCTTTGAAGGGTATTTTCAAATTATCATTGCGTTGTGCATGGTTAAATTAACCTGTTTAATTTATAAGTTGGTAATAATTCTTTAAAAGAATTTTTTTAAAGTATCTATTCAACTCCTTTTCTAGATCTCTTAGTACCTTTGTGATACAACACAATGTCATAGCTAATGTCTCAATTTTTTGTAAAATCGTCTTCTCTAACCAATTTTGGTCAAAATTAGTAAGACATGTACATATCATGTAAGTTTTATAAGAGCAAAATAGTTCATTCCTATATAAAACTATTTTCTCTCCTAATAGAAGGACAAATACGTCCTTACAATAATAAAATAGACTCTCACATAAATAAATTGCTTTATTTTAACCAAATAAAATAATTAAAAAGAAATTAATTATAAAACTCAAATATCTGTTTAAATGAAAATTTAAGTAGCATACTTTGATTAAATGTAAAAGACAAAATCAAACACTAAAAATTAGATTAAATTAAAAGGAAAAAAAATAAAAAATTATTAGTTATTCATTTAACAAATACTTTACTTTAGATACACACAAAAAAATAATTTACTTTTTATATATATATATATATATATATATATATATATATATATTGTGTGTGTGTGTGTATAAAGTAAATTATTTGTTAAAGTGAATAAATAATAAATTTTTTCCTTTAATTTAATCTAATTTTTAGTGTTTAATTTGATCTTTTATATTTAATCAAAATATGTTATTTAAATTTTCATTTAAACAAATATTTGAGTTTTGTAATTAATTTCTTTTTAATTATTTTATTTGGTTAAAATTAAATAAATTTATTTATAAGAGAATATATTTTATTATTGTAAAGACGTATTTGCTTTTTATTAGGAGAGAGAATAGTTTTGTGCTAGAATGGACTATTTTGCCTTATAAAATTCAAATGCATGACATACACGTATCTTATTAATTTTGATTAAAATTGGTTAAAAGGAACGATTTTACAAAAAATTAAGACATTAATTATGATATTTTAAAAATTAAAAGATTGACATTTATGTTGTAATTCAATATATACATGGGAGTACAGTTTTACAATTTACTAATATTTTTATGTCTTAGTAGAGAGTTTAAATTGACTGCAAAATATTTCTGATGCTTCCGTAACCGATCTATATGCTAAAAAATGACTGCCATAAAAGTAAAAGTTTGCATAACTACGTCCGTCAAAAACACACTAAAAAATAAAAATGCCCAAAGAGATGATCGTCTATTCTTTCGATGAATAGTACAAAAAGGACAAAAGAAAAGTTTAAAAACCATGACTGTAACAAGAAAATTGCTACGGAGCCAAACAAAATTGTCCAACGTCTAAGGATTATTAAAGTAATAACGTTTCGAAATTATTTAAGTATTATTTCGCTTTAAAATCAAAAATATAATTTAATTGTTAAGATTAAATAACGGTACATTAAATTTTAAAATTAATGTAAATTTGTTTAATTTTAGTTGAAGTATTATAATTATACAGTATATAACAAAAATTATTAATTACAAAAATTATTTCATTCTAAATTTTTATGAATCATACCAATTTTAAAATTTAATATTCCATCATTTGATCTTAAAAGTTAAATTATATTTTTAGTTTCGGAGCGAGGGAGTATGTTTTATAGACTAACATAGAATAAAAACATATCCTCAGTATTTAATAAATAATTAGACCTCTTTCAATGGAACATAAAAAATCTAATTAATAATAAAATATAATTTTAATTTATCTTCAAATTCGTACAACACATTCTAAAAAAAAGAAGAAGAGGAGTTTGTAAATAATATGAGACAAATATTGTATTTAGTCATTACATGTATTCATAAGCAAAAATTTTATGCCGACATAATAATTGGACAGAAGTTCTTTATAATTTTATTTATTTATATTTTGACTCCTCATTATAAAAAATAGAAGGTCAAAATATAAATAAATAAAATTATAAAAAATTAATGTCCAATTATTATGTCTGCATAGAAGAACTCATCTCTAAAGGGAAGTTTGCTCCACCTGGCGCACTAAAACACGGTCAAGTATTTATCTACTTCCATCACCAAGCACTGCTACATTATATATATATATATATATATATATATATATATATATATATATATATATATATATATATATATATATCACCCTTTCTGTCTGATTTCTTTCATTCATCAACCAATATTACAAACTCTCTCTCTCTCTCTCCGTCCTACTCCAATCCCTCTCCTTCCTCTCTCTCTTTCTTCTCTTATTCATGGAGTTAATTTTGAAGTTAATTGCAAGCTTATGTGCAATTGTTGTGGTGTTATTGGGATGGAGAATTTTCAATTGGGTTTGGTTGAGACCAAGAAAAATTGAAAAGTACATGAGAAATCAGGGTTTTAATGGAAACTCTTACAGATTATTTTTTGGAGACCTGAAAGACATAGTTGCGATGATGAAAGAAGCCAAATCCAAACCCATCAATCTCTCTGATGATATTGTCCCCCGCATCATGCCCCTCAACCATAAAACCATCCAAACCTATGGTATGTAACTACTGTTTTACAAATTCTAGCTTGATTCATCATTTCATATAAATATTAATTGCTAATTTTTTGTCCAAAAAGTATTTTATCATATACTCCGTCGGTTCTAAAATTAGAGATATAATTTAACTTTTGAGGTTAAAAGATAGTATGTTAAATTTTAAATTAATGTGAATTTTTTAATTTTAGTTGATACACTTATTATAGTTGTATATTATATAACAAAAATTATTAATCACAAAATTTATTTCATTCTAAATTTTTATGAGTCATACTAATTTTAAAATTTAATATATCGTCGTTTGACTTTAAAAATTAAATTATATATCTAATTTTAGAACGGATGAAGTATGTGTTATGTCCTGTTTTATTTGTTTGAATTTTTTTGTAATGCTTTTATAGACAAATTTTTTTCATTGTCTTTTTTAGTACTAAAGTACTACATGTCGCATGTGAACGTGGGAGCATCTCTTTAATTCAGAAGCCTACTCACGGGCATATTTGATTGCTGCCCTCATCAAGACTGTTTGGGTCAAATATGATTATTTTTTATTATATTCTTTTAAATTTTAGAATTTTTTTTTATTTAAAAAAGCCGTCTCCTTATCTTAAAAAATGAATATAACATCTACTTAGCAAATGTTATTACGGCCTATAGGATTTCCTTTAAACTCAATTAGGTGTTATACTGTTATTGCAGGAAAAAACTCATTTTTATGGCTTGGACCAATACCAATGGTCCACATAATGGACCCTGATCATATCAAAGAGATCTTGACTAAGTTTTATCAGTTCCAAAAGCACAGGGGAGGTAATCCTTTAATAAGATTGCTTGCAACTGGACTAGCAGATGCCGAGGGTGACAGATGGGCCAAACACAGAAAACTCATCAACCCTGCTTTCCATCTGGAGAAGTTGAAGGTCATCTCTAGTCTTAGTTATCTTGTTCCTCACTTCCTCTACATTGTTAATATTATACTCTTTTTCGAATTTTTCTCCATGCAGAATATGCTGCCAGCCATTTATTTGAGTTCGAGTGAGATTATGACAAAATGGGAAAAGATGGTTTCTACAAAGGGGCAAATTGAGTTGGATGTATGGCCTTATTTAGAAACTTTAACGAGCGATGTTATTTCGCGTACAGCATTTGGCAGTAGCTACGAAGAAGGAAGAAAGATATTTCAACTACAAAAAGAACAAGCTGAGTTAATAATTCAAGCTTCACAAACAATATACCTCCCTGGAATGAGGTAAATATATATCTCTCAGAATAGATGGAGAAAATATAAAAGTAATTTCATAAATTTTCGTCTTTTTATGTTTATTAAACTTGGTAATTGTAGATTTTTGCCAACTAAAAGAAACAAAAGAATGAAAGAGATCGCCAAAGAAGTGAAACTTGCACTAAAGAGTATCATCAACAAGCGTTTGAAGGCAATGGACGCTGGAGAAAGTAGTCATGATGACTTATTGGGTATATTATTGGAATCCAATTCCAAAGAAATTAAACAACATGGTAATAAAATTTTTGGAATGACTATAGATGAGGTTATTGAAGAATGTAAACTATTTTATTTTGCGGGACAAGAGACAACCTCAAATTTGCTTGTGTGGACAATGATTTTATTAAGTCAGCATCAAGATTGGCAAAAGCGTGCTAAAGAAGAAGTTTTGCAGACGTTTGGAAACAACAAACCCGATCTTGATGGATTAAATCACCTGAAAGTTGTAAGTTTTTCTTTATATACTAACGATAAAGAAAACATATGGACATATCGAATTTCAGTCTCAATATCGTATTTCATTTTTATATTATTAAATTTTAAACTAAAAAAAAAAATAAATTTATGTCATGGAACTATGGAAGGTTTACATATATTCCACATAAGTACAACAGACTTATTTGCGAACTGTCACAAATTACCTTTGTTTGATGCAAATTAAATAAGAAAGTCACTCTTAAACCAATTTTTTGCAGTGTAATTAGTCTCAAAAATAAAATGTAACAAAATTGCATATTATTAAGTAACGAAGTTTTGAAAAGGTTATACAGTTAAATTTTATTATTTGTTTAACAGGTAAATATGATTTTGCTTGAGGTTCTAAGATTGTATCCGTCGGTAGTTTCACTCGGTCGAACTATATATGAAGAAATAAAATTGGGAGAAATATCTCTTCCTGCTGGAGTGTTTCTTCAATTACCCATGATTTTATTGCATTACGACCAAGAAATATGGGGTGATGATGCTAAGGAGTTCAATCCAGAAAGATTTTCTGAAGGTGTGCTAAAGGCAACAAAGGGGAGAGTCACATATTTTCCTTTTAGCTGGGGACCTCGAATTTGTATTGGTCAAAATTTTGCAATGTTAGAAGCTAAAATGGCAATGGCGATGATTTTACAACGATTTTCGTTTGTACTTTCACCATCTTATGCACATGCTCCCAACACCATCATTACTCTTCAACCTCAATATGGTGCACACTTAATTTTACAGTCACTAGTATAGCAGTCTTAAACGGTAATGCTTAGGGTCAATAAAGATAAAGTCCATGTGGGATTATGAATTGAGGTTCAGAAATGTCTTACTTTTGCGTGTGGATTACCTATTGTATAAGATTTATGAAGCTTACATGAATTACATCTTTATATGAAAATAATTCTTATGTATGCGCTAACTTTTTAAATATTTTTAGGGTAAATTACAAAATTGTCCCCTCATATATACACTGAATTGCAATATAGACGCCAATATTTCAATTTTTGTAATGTCATATCTAATGTCTCAATTTTTTACAAAATCATCCTCTGTAACCAATTTTGGTCAAAATTAGTAAGTCATCTACATGTCATGTGAATTTTATAAGGGCAAAATAGTCTATTCCTGTATAAATCTATTTTCTCTCATAATAGAAGGGTAAATACGTTCTTACAATAATAAAATAGATTCTCACATAAATAAATTTGTTTTATTTTAACCAAATAAAATAATTAAAAAAATTAATTACAAAACTCAAAAATCTGTTTAAATGAAAGTTTAAATAGCATATTTTGATTAAATGTAAAAGACATTAAACACTAAAAATTAGATTAAATTAAAAGAAAAAAAAATTCTTAAGTGAGAATCGAATACGTCTTAATTCCTGATTGGATTGGAAAGGAGAAATGGTACGTGGAGCCAGAACAATTATTAGTATTGTCTAGGCAAATAATTGAACAATTAGTACCAAACAAAAATGACATAACATAGTATTCGCTAGCTGTTAATAGTAATGTTATTGATATTATAATGTTGACTAATATGCAAACCGAATATAAGATAAGATTGTTGCACCTGTGATCATGGGCCGATCCAAAAATAATTAAGTCTAGGGAATCTAAAATGATTAGTTAAATAATTTTATCATAATAAATAATAAATATAAAATTTGTCATTGTATTATAAAATTTTTGATTTTCTCCTAAATTTTTTACGTGCCATGTTGT
The DNA here is from genome assembly GCA_034770075.1 of Aralia elata. NCBI lineage: Eukaryota > Viridiplantae > Streptophyta > Magnoliopsida > Apiales > Araliaceae > Aralia > Aralia elata. The sequence continues at coordinate 95,311,452 of CM068385.1, forward strand.
TATTTAAGGGTGTAAACTCTGATTTTACAGGCTATTCATATATAATTTATTCTCATATTCATTTATTTCATATTCCCACTGCCCACATTGTTCATGTCTGGTGAACAATTTATTTTATTTTATTTTTATAAAAAAAGAACTCCATAATTGGCTGAATTTTCAAGTTTCTTATGTTTTATCTTAATATTGGTCTCTTCAGAAAATTATAATTAAAAATATAGAATTTGAGCCAGACGATTGAATCATACGTGTGCTGATACGATAGTTCTTTTCTTTCTTTTTTTTTTCTTTTTTTTTACTAAAATATTTATTGCAACCAATTTGAGTATATTTACAATAAATAAGGATTTTAAACTGAGATTCATTTTCTAAAACAATAGTCATGTTAAGGTGGGTAATACAAATGAGTTTGTTTTGAGAGGAAAATAATTGGTGAGTGGTATGCAGTGAAATTATGATTTTGAGATGTTTGACTTAATTTATGATCAATCAATTATTTGATGAATGATCTAGTAGTTATCGGTTATTATTTGATGAATGGATGACGTTGTTTATACAAAATAAATTTCACTTTTAAAGTTAATAAATATTGTGTTTACTCTTAAAAATATAAATTATTAGTTAAAAAGTGGAAACAGTATAACAATGAATTTATGATGACAAATTTAAGAATATTGTGTTATTTTATATTATATAAATCTAAAAAAATGAGTTTTTAATATATTTTTCATTCTTTTTGTAAAATAGAAGAAGTTATTTACTATCCATGTCGTAAAGAAATTGCAGATTAACATTTTTATGCAAGTAAAGCTTTAACTAGCTAGCGATGAGTCAAATTTAATATTGGCAATAAGAAGGTTTTAATTTATTGTAAGTGTGTTATGGACAAATTTTAACATGTTTAAGAGTCCATTTGGGAGAGTTTTTGTGCGAAATAAATATAAAATTATTTTATTATTAGGTAACTTTTGAAAAGCACTTTTAAAAAGTAAAGATTTGAATTCAAAAGTATATTTAGTTAAAGCACAAAATTTATACTTTTGGCTAAAACACTTTTGGCAAAAGTCAAAAGTATAAAATTATTCTTAAATTGTTAAAAAGATCTGAAATTTTATACACCAAATTATCTTAAATTTATCATTAGTAATTTTAAATGCACATTTACAATAATTATATAATCAAATATTATTTTAACTTTATTATAAAAATACTTTTTATTTATTAAAAATTTTATATTTAAAAGTGTTTTATTTCACTGCACATTGCACAACTCCATCTGTCAAACAGACACTAAAATTGTCCAAGAGATGATGATTATTTATCGTCTATTTTTAACAAGAAAATTGCCACGATGCCCAACAACATTGTCCAACGTCTAAGGATTGTTAAGGTAAACGTTCCACATAAAGAGTGGAAGTTGGTAAATAATTCGAGACAAAGTACTGTATTTAGTCAACTGCATTCACAAAGGTGGAAGTTTGCTCTACCTGTCACACCAAGTATTTATCTACTTCCATCACCAAGGACTGTATATATATATACACTACATTTCATCAACCAACTCTCTCTTTCTCTCTCTCATCCATGGAGTTAATTTCAAGCTTCTGTGCAATTGTTGTCGTGAAATTAATGGGATGGACAATTTTCAGTTGGGTTTGGTTAAAACCAAGAAAGTAAGAAAAGTGCTTGAGTTCTAATGGAAACTCTTACAGATTATCTACTTTCACCTCTCACGCTAAAACACCATCAAGAAATTATCTACTTCCATCACCAATTGGCAAGCGCTACTATATATATATCACCCTTTCTTTCTGTCTTTCATCGAACAATACTACAAACTCCCTCTCCTACCTCTCTCTCTCTCTCTCTCCTCTTATTCATGGAGTTAGTTTTGAAGTTAATTTCAAGCTTTTGTGCAATCGTTGTGGTGATATTGGGATGGAAAATTTTCAATTGGGTTTGGTTGAGACCAAGAAAGCTTGAAAAGTACTTGAGAAATCAAGGTTTCAATGGAAACTCGTACAGATTATTTTTTGGAGACTTGAAAGATATGATTGTGATGATAAAAGAAGCCAAATCCAAACCCATCAATCTCTCTGATGATATTATCCCCCGCATCATTCCCCTCAACTATAAAACCATCCAAACCTATGGTATGTAATTATTGTCTCACAAGTTCTAGCTTGATTCATAATTTCATATAAATATTAATTGCTATTTTTTCATCGAAAAAGAAGAAGAAGAAGAAGATTTTTATTATGTCTGAGTTTTATTCCTCCCCAAAATATAAGAGTCCTGTTTTATTTTTAGATATTTTCTTGTGTTTTTATAGACATAAAATTTTGTCATTATTTCATTGTTGTTTTTAGGACTAAACTACATATCTATATGCAAACTCTATCCTCTATTCGACACACAAAAAGAGTCTATGTTCTTTGACTTTTTATAGTCAATTTGTCAAATTCTTAAAGTCAATATTAACATAAATTTATTTAATTTTAATTAATACAATCATAATTATCATAATATATGTAAAAAAAACATTATTAATTATAAAATTATTCTATTATTTCTAAAACTTATATGAATTATCAAATTAATTTTTAAATTTAAGATTACAAGCATCTACCTCAAAAGGTAAAAAATAAAATTATTTTAGTAGAACATGGGAGTACCTCTTTCTTCTTTTAATTTCTAGCAAGTTTGTTGATTTTGAATAACAAACTCACCAATATCGTAGGGGCGATATTGGAAAATAGTTTATTATATTAATTATTAAAATAATTAATTAAATATAGAATAAATATTTAATAACGACTTTTAGAAGATAGTTGTACTTATTAAATTATTATTTAAATAATAAATTGTTGAATTATATATTGTAGGTTTCTTTGACAATTATAAAGCTAAACATTTAAATGGATTACATATTTATTTAGTTGTGATTATGCAAAAATAATTATTTTTATTTAATTTAATTTTGTAATGAAATTTTATATTTTTGTGTATATTAACAAAATTTACATGAAATTCTAATCTGAATAGAATTATGAAACTCAAGTTTTAATAAGTTTTAGTTTAATTATAACAATTAGATAGTAACTAATCATCCACTATAATTTTTTAACTAATTTTACATTTATTATGTTTTTGAAAAATCACATATATTATTAACACAATTAATCATGTGATTCTGTAAAATTTCGAGTTTTAATGGATTTAATTTAGTTAGAGCATCAATTTAATAATAAAATTCACGACTAATATTAATATAATTAAATCGCGTGACATGTTAATAGATAATTTTAATATCTTAATATCTTAATAAAATTGTAATAATAAAATTATTTTGTATAAAATTTGTAATGATATATTATCTCAGTGATATAAAAGCTTGCAATAAATTGGTAGAACCAAAGAAAAGAAATGTTATAGATAAAAAGGTTGGGATTTCTCTTGATTACTTTACAATTTTGGATAGTCCTTACACTAATTTGAATAGAAAATAAAAAGGCTAAATCAAAAATTTGTAAAATAAAAAATTGGTAAAATTGTGTTTGTGCTTTTAATTATATAGTTGATAGTTGATTAGTAGCCATCTTCTACACTCGGACACTTGATTGCTGCCCTAATCAAGACTTTTTTGTTCAAATCTAATTATTTTTATTATATTCTTTTAAACTTTAGAAATTTAAAAGCAGCCCCTTGATCTGAAAAATTGAATACAACATCTACATAGCAAATATTATGACGGCCTATATATATGATTTCCTTTAAAATTAATTAGTTAGGTGCATGCTACACTGTTATTGCAGGAAAGAACTCATTTTTATGGCTTGGACCAAAACCAGTGGTCCATATTATGGATCCTGATCATATCAAAGAGGTCTTGACCAAGTTTTATCAGTTTCAAAAGCCAAGGGATAATCCTTTAACAGCATTGCTTGCAACTGGACTAATAGATGCTGAGGGTGACAGATGGGCCAAACACAGGAAACTCATCAACCCTGCTTTCCATCTTGAGAAATTGAAGGTCATCTCTAATCCTAATTAATTATCTTGTTTCTTCTAAATAGTTCAAACTTTTAAGGTGGAAGAAAGTATATTTAGATGTCATGTCAAGACATGTAGTTTGTTAAGTTTGATGTTGATATTATACTATATTTTTAAAAAAAAATTCCTTGCAGAATATGCTGCCGGCCATTTATTTGAGTTCGAGTGAGATCATGACCAAATGGGAAGAGATGGTTTCCACAAAGGGGCAATTTGAGTTGGATGTATTGCCTTATTTAGAAACTTTTACAAGCGATGTTATTTCGCGTACAGCATTTGGCAGTAGCTATGAAGAAGGAAGAAAGATATTTCAACTCCAAAAAGAACAAGCTGAGTTATTAATTCAAACTTCACAAACAATATACCTCCCTGGAATGAGGTAAAGATATCTCTTGGGATACATAAGGAAAAATTGTAGTGATTCCTTAATTTTCCCATTTTTTACGTTTATATATTAAACTTGGTAATTGTAGATTTTTGCCAACCAAAAGAAACAAAAGGATGAAAGAGATTGCCAAAGAAGTGAAACTTGCACTAAAGAGTATCATCAACAAGCGTTTGCAAGCAATGGAAGCTGGAGAATGTAGTCATGATGACTTATTGGGTATATTATTGGAATCCAATTCCAAAGAAATTAAACAACATGGTAATAAAAAATTTGGAATGACTATAGATGAGGTTCTTGAAGAGTGTAAACTATTTTATTTTGCGGGACAAGAGACAACTTCAAATTTACTTGTGTGGATGATGATTTTATTAAGTCAACATCAAGATTGGCAAAAGCGTGCTAAAGAAGAGGTTTTGCGGGAGTTTGGAAACAATAAGCCCGATCTTGATGGATTAAATCGCCTGAAAGTCGTAAGTTTTTCTTTATATACTAATGTTCAAGAAAGCATGTGGACATATCGAATTTCAGTTCCAAAATCGTATTTCACTTTCATGTTATTAAATTTTAAACTACTAAAAAAAAAAATCTTGTCTCATGGAACTATGGAAGGTTTACATATATTCCACACTATTAATTAAGTAACAGACTTATTTGCGAACTGTCACAAATTACCTTTGTTTGTTGCAAATTAAATAAGCAAGTCACTATTGAACCAATATTATTAAGTAACGAAATTTTGAAAAGATTACACAGTTAAATTTTATTATTTGTTTAACAGGTAAATATGATTTTGCTTGAGGTTCTAAGATTGTACTCGCCGGTAGTTTTACTTGGTCGAACTATACATGAAGAAATAAAATTAGGAGGAATATCTCTTCCTGCTGGAGTGTTTCTTCAATTACCCATGATTTTTATTGCATTACGACCAAGAAATGTGGGGTGATGATGCAAAGGAGTTCAATCCAGAAAGATTTTCTGAAGGCGTGCTAAAGGCAACAAAGGGGAGAGTCACATATTTTCCTTTTAGTTGGGGACCTCGAATTTGCATTGGTCAAAATTTTGCAATGTTAGAAGCTAAAATGGCAATGGCGATGATTTTACAACGATTTTCATTTGTACTTTCACCATCTTATGCACATGCTCCCCACACCATCATTACTCTTCAACCTCAATATGGTGCACGCTTAATTTTACGGTCACTAGTATACCAGCCTTAAATGGTAATGCTTAGGGGTCAATAAAGATAAACTCTATGTGGGATTATGAATTGAGGTTAAGAAATGTCTTACTATTGTGTGTGGATTACCTATTGTGTAAGATTTTCGAAGATTACATGAATTATATCTAGGTTAAAAAATGTCTTACTTTTGTGTGTGGATTACCTATTGTGTAAGATTTCTGAAGATTACATGAATTACATCTTTAGATGAAAATAATTCTTACGCATGCGCTAATTTTTTAACTATTTTTAGGGTAAATTATAAAATTGTCCCCTCATATATACACTGAATTACAACATAGACGCCAATGTTTCAATTTTTACAATGGCATAGCTAATATCTCAAATTTTTACAAAATCGTCCCCTCTAATCAATTTTGGTCAAAATTAATAAGATATGTGCATGTGCATGTCATGTCTTAATAATTTTAGATATAGAAATATAAGTAAATTACAAAACTGTCCCTTTATGTATATACTGAATTTTAACAGAGAAGATAATGTTTCAATTTTTGCAATGTCATAACTAAAGTCTCAATTTTTTTTGCAAAACCGTCCCTTTTAATCAATTTTGGTCAAAATTAGTAAGACATGTGCAAAATCGTCCCCTCTAATCAATTTTGGACAAATAAGATATAAAGTAAATTATTTGTTTAAAATGAATAACTAATAAATTTTTTCCTTTTAATTTAATCTAATTTTTAGTGTTTAATTTTTTCTTTTATATTTAATCAAAATGTGCTACTTAAATTTTCATTTAAACAGATCTTTGAGTTTTGTAATTAATTTCTTTTTAATTATTTTATTTGGTTAAAATAAAACAAATTTATTTATAAGAGAATCTATTTTATTATTATAAAGACGTATTACAGTAAATAGTTATTTAGTAGAATGGACTATTTTGCCTTTATAAAACTCACATGCATGACATGCACATGTCTTATTAATTTTGACCAAAATTAGTTAGAAGGGACGATTGTCACGCCCCCAAATCCGTGTCCCTTGAACCTCGAACTTGGTGCGTCACGATACATCATCTTCGTATACATGTTCTATAACTAATGCGGAAAATATAAACATACATTGTTTATTTCAGAGTATTCTACAACATTTCTCAAGGTCTACAACCTTTATCTTGATACATTCCTTTAATAACTTACAAGGTTTACATAATCATTTTTCATAAGATATCAAAATAGTTAACGCATATTAAGTTACTCTTGAACTTTTTCTCTTGTCTTTGTCCTTCCTGAAGCACTTAAGCTTAACTGGAATATTATCATGATATAGCAAGAGTGAGCAACTACTTTGCTCAGCAAGTTTAAATACAAGAAAGATATATCATGATTAAAAAAGAATAGGCTTTCGAATTTTCAACAATATATAATAATTGTGAAAGAACGATAATCAAATTTCAATAAATGAATAACTGAATCAATAACGCTGAGTGGCCAACAATGACTATGAACAAATTTGGTAATCAAGGTGATCAGCCTTTCATACCAGGTAAACATATGCAACTTGCACTAAGTGCGATTAACAATAAATTTCATTGATGTGGAATAATTGACAATAATTAAACCACTAGCATGCTTGAAAATATTAACTCAAGTTTGAATTAGGAAACTTGCAATAACGTAAGAGGTTTTAGGGTTAGGAACTTGCCTGTTATGTTGTTTAAATATAACGTTATTATCCTTCAATTGACCTACACATTTAAGTCACGTTGAACAACCAATTAATCATAATCTGGCTTTAATAAATCACTTCCTTTACTAAACACTTTAATATATTTCTTTTTATTTGAAATATAACCTTTCACCCACATTGTTTTTTTTTTATTATTTCGGTCATTATAACCGCTTACAAATAAGACTCATTCTACTATACATGAAATAATTCAGCAGTATAACTGCTTATACAATGAATATTCATCAGATAAAAAAATAGAACATAATAACTGTTTATAAAATGAATATTCATAAACTATATTTAAGAAAATCGGACATTATCACTGCTTGTAAATAGGACTTTTATACTATTTACTTAAAATAATTTGGGCATTATAACTGCTTGTAAATAGGACTTTTATACTATTTACTTAAAATAATTTAGGCATTATAACTGCTTATAAATAGGACTTTTGTACTATTTACTTAAAATAATTTGGGCATTATAACTGCTTGTAAATAGAACTTTTATACTATTTATTTAAAATAATTTGGGAATTATAACTGCTTGTAAATAGAACTTTTATACTATTTACTTAAAATAATTTGGGCATTATAACTGCTTGTAAATATATAGAAGAATGAAAATAATAACCACTAGAGTAATACCTCTTGTAGTTGCTAGCTTTACTTCCAATCGCGTAACACTTTTATGCTTCGAAGTAATATATATCTATATATTATATTTTTTTCTCTCACTATAGCTCTCAAATTATTTGTGTAGAGTAACTCTAACTCTTGAAATGTATGAAAATAATGAATGGAGAGCTCTCTATTTATAGAAAAATCAAGTTTCATTAATTGCACATTAAGGGCTTGGGTTATTACACTTTGGTACCTCATTAATTACACCTTAGTACCTGTGACATCATTATGATGACATCACCTTTGTGTTTCTTTGGACCTTATGTCATGCCACATCATGTTTACGTCATCTTTTGTGCTTCTTTGAGTTTTATATCATTCTACATCATGCTTACATCATTCTTTGCTACGATTGGTCGATTATATATCACGAAGATTGACCCCCTTAAACTAATCTAACTTAACCCTTAATTAGGATTTAATTAGTTTAATTTAGTTTTTCTTTACTTATTTGCTAAATAACTTAGTTAGCTAACTTTTGTTAACTTTTTCTCCAAATTCGACTTTTCGTATAAATGAATAGTATTTTCGTATGAATAGTAATTTCGTATTTATACCGTATAATTTTCGTGTCCAGCTCGTATTATTCTTGCATTCTACTCGTATAATATTTCGTATTATACACAATTAACTTTCGTATTTTGATCGATTAGCCGAAAAAAAAAACTAATTCTTTTCTTTTGTGAATTTCTATTAGATATTACACCTCGTAACCTCATATAAACGCTATGACGTAATTCGAAAATCGAAGAAAGCGTTTTTATCGTGAATAGTCCCCACGTGAATAGTGATCACGTGAATAGTACCCACATGAATAGTGATCGCGTGAATAGTACTTATGTGAATAGTGACCACGTGAATAGTACTTACGTGAATAGTGATCACGTGAATAGTACTTACGTGAATATTGATAACGTGAAAATATAATTTCAATTTAATCTCAATCAATTAATATTAATTAATTAATTAATTTTACCCAATATATGTATATATTTCACATCTATATATACACATTTAATCTATTACACAAAATCACATACTTCACATTATATGAAACACATATATACATATATGTTCAAATCTACTTCATCCCTTAATAAGAATTTTATTTATTAAATTCTTATTTTAAATTTTCGAAATATCTGGGATATTACATCGATTTTATAAAAAATTGAGACATTAATTATATCATTGCAAAAATTAAAACATTGACGTCTATGTTACAATTTAGTGTATACATAAAAGTACAGTTTTGCAATTTATCCATATTTCTATGTCTTACTAGAGAGTTTAAAATTTTAATTGACTGCAAAATATATCTGATGCTTCCATAACTGATCTATATGCTAAAAAATGACTGGCATACAAGTAAAAGTTTGCATAACTACGTCCGTCAAAAACAGACACTAAAAATGTCCAAAGAGATGATGATAATTTATCGTCTATTTTTTTTGATGAATATATAGTACAAAAAGGACAAAAGAAAGTTTAAAAACTACGACTCTGTAACAGAAAATTGCTACGGAGCCAAACAAAATTGTCCAACGTCTAAGGATTATTAAAGTAATAACGGCTTCAAAATTATTTAAGTATTACTTCTTTTGTTTTAAAATTAGAGATATAATTTAATTTTTGAGATCAAATAATAACATATTAAACTTTAAAATTAATGTAAATTTGTTTAATTTTAGTTGATATAATTATTATAATTGTATAGTATATAACAAAAACTATTAATCATAAAATTTATTTCATTCTAAATTTTTATAAATCGTACTAATTTTAAAATTTAATATTATGTCATTTGATCTCAAAAGTTAAATTATATGTTTAATTTTGGAAGGAGGGAGTATGTTTCATAGACTAGCATAGAATGAAAACATATCCTCAGTATTTAATAAATAATTAGATCTCTTTCAATGGAACATAAAAAATCTAATTAATAATAAAATATAATTTTAATTTATCTTCAAATTCGTACAACACATTCTAAAAAAAAAGGAGTTTGTAAATAATACGAGACAAGTATTGTATTTAGTCATTACATGTATTTAGTCTTAAATGGTAACGCTTAGAGTCAATAAAGATAAACTCTATGTGGGATTATGAATTGAGGTTCAGAAATGTCTTACTTTTTTGTGTGGATTACCTATTGTATAAGATTTGAAAAGCTTACATGAATTACATCTTTATATGAAAATAATTCTTATGTATGCGCCAACTTTTTAAATATTTTAAGGTAAATTATAAAACTGTCCTCTTATGTATACATTGAATTGCAATATAAAGGTCAATGTTTTAATTTTATAATATCATATCTAATGTCTCAATTTTCTGTAAAACCGTCCCCTCTAATCAATTTTGGTTAAAATTCATAAGACATGTGCATGTCATGTGAGTTTTATAAGGGCAAAATAGTCTATTCTTACATAAAACTATTTTATCTCATAATAGAAGGATAAATACGTTCTTCCAATAATAAAATAAATTCTCACATAAATAAATTTGTTTTATTTTAATCAAATAAAATAATTAAAAAGAAATTAATTACAAAACTCAAAGATTTGTTTAAATGAAAGTTTAAGCAGCATATTTTGATTAAATGTAAAAGACAAAATTAAACACTAAAAACTAGATTAAATTAAAAGAAAAAAAATTCTTTAGTGAGAATCGAATACGTCTTAATTGCTGATTGGATTGGAAAGGATAAATGGTACGTGTAACACCCCCTTCCCGAATAGGGAAGAGAGGTCACATGTAAAACACAACAAACCTCAAAATAATTAACACAACACTAATAACTTCAAAATATTTAATAGTTGATAATCCATCAATGTCGAATTAAATAAAATTCTCCAAAGATCTACAAAATAATCAAAACCTAAAATCAAATAAACCTATTCGGTCAAAGGCAGCTTCTTCACACGAAATCCTAAACTGCCCACTGCAAACCTGCCGGAAGAAAAACACAGCATGAGCCAATTGCCCAGTACGGATACGAAGATATACAAAAGTGAACAACTAAAATACGGAATCAACTGATAAAATACTGAACAAGATCTCAAGAATAAATACCGACGAAAAATATAATCTCCAAAGTCTAAATAAAATATATCTGACTCAACAGAATTAATGAGACAAACAGATAGAGTACAAAAATAATGAACTGAAATAACTAACTCAATTAATTGAACTAAACTGAACAAAACTAACATAATGAATTAAATAGTTGGGTGTTATAATTTCATACTAAGCTTAAATACAAATAGCCAAAGGCTAACAAAATACATCGGTACCATGATGTATGCAAATCAAATCGGATAGTACGCACGACACATACGTCACTAATCCGCCAAACAAATCAAATCAAATACTGGGTCGACCCATACGTATCCTGAACAAACAAATATATCAAATGGCCAAAGCTCACACCAAGAGCAACATACAAAACAAAAGGATATGCCGTGGAGTGATCACACCGCCACGGAAGATGTCATGCCCTGGTGTCAAGAGGACATGCTTGTGGTACCCCCACAGGTGGTTAGCTCAAGTATACTGTAACGCCCCCAAAATCGGGACTAACTTAATCCGAAATCAGGACTATTCTTAATCCCGACCTTGTGCGTTAATATTGTCTTGTTCTAGCTTTAATGCATTATTCAATGTTAAAATAGCTAAACATGCGGAATAATTTAAAACTTTTTATATCTTTTTTTTTTCTTCTTTCCTGAATCGCAACATTTACGATTATATATATTCCAGAATCATATTTGCTTTATTATGATTCATCTCATCAGAGTAGTCATGAGTATGTTCAACTCAATCCTTAAAAAAAAAAAATTCTTTCTTATATAGTATTATCATTATAGAGCTTTATATTACAAAGCAATCATCACAATATAATCAGAACAAATATTATTTTTATTTTTATTGAATATCTCAGAAATTTACACATCTGTCAATTACATATATCAAACTATTAACATAGTTATATACAACTTCTAATTCAAGAAAGTGTATTCATTTCGTACGTCCTTCAACCTTCATCATCCGTATAGCAAGTAATATTGCATTGTATCATTAACCTGCAAAAATTTATTTTTTTGCAAGATTGAGCTCGACGGCCCAGCAGGTCTGACAGTCTATCATGTTTCACATAGCACACAATTTTATATTCACTGTACACAACACAATTATTATACTATGCATATCATTTATGCATCATAAAATTCTATACAATGCATCAACACATACATTCTACATCTCGAAATATCGAATTACAACATACCATATATGCCATCGCGTATCACATATAAATTGAGTTCCATAACCCAATTGATTTAGTCATATTTTGACTTTGGCAATTCATAGAGCATGGTATGTACTTAAACACCCACATGAATATTTAATGCGATACATAAACAACATTATATCCTCAAACATAACAGAACTGAAAAACTTGCCTCAAAATATGTTTATTGCTATATGTTCATTGAGAGCTCATTGTGTAACTTTTTTCATTGCTTAGCAACATTCATTCTTTTTCACGTACTCGAAACGATATTATCTCGTATCGCACCTATATAACACACATATGATTATTCATAACTTAATGTATACTTTTTTTTCCATGAACTACGATTCAAACTTTACATTTCTCAAACTTAGTAACTCAATTATTAGCTCACTAAATTAATTGAGTTTATTAATAATAATATAGATTAATTATACATAATATTTTCATTTTTATGAATTTTTAATAATTTATTTTCATAGCAATTGAATTCGAGTCAAAACAGCCCACTTGATCAACACTTGAGCACTGCAGTGCATCGCCTAGTCGGGTCAGTCGCTGCAGCGCGGTGCAGTGCAGCGCACAGTGCGTGCGCGGCTGCTGCTGCCTATAGCAGCTGCCCTGCTCCTGCAGTCAAACCATGTCATCCTAGCTACTTTGCAAAATTCTAACTTCCAAACCAAAAATCCAATTAAAACCAAATCTAAATATGCTATAGAGGGCATAGTATACTATTTTATAAAAATATAACCTCGCCAAAACAAGTTTTAAACCCAAACAATTTGTCCAACCCACTTGAGTTACTTCATATAACATATCTAAAGGTTTTCTTATTCACAATTTGGCCAATTTCCTTTTTTTTATGCATAATAGCCTCTAAAAGGCAATTTTACAAACATTCTATGTGCATCCCTTTTTAAAACAGATCCCATACTTGTTCATACATGAATTTAACCAAAAATTTCCTTCCTTATCACTCCATATGACCTGCATAAACCTTCTTAAACTAATTCACAGCCCAATCATAAACCAAGTATAACAATAATGAAATACAAGCACTAACTATACAATTTTCTAAATAAAAATAATTATGAACATTGTTGTTACCTTGCACCAATTATCGTTCGCTGAAATTTATTTTAATGTTCAACGCATACACACCCTTTTGTTACTGCTGCTATTCGAATTCCATTCCCAACCTAGTTTACAAATTTACTTTTCAGCTCTCTTACTTTGCTTTAGCCGAACTCAAAAGGAATCAATAGAAGTTTAATAATAGAAAGAGAAGGAAGATATGGAATGGAACGGACAAGGAAGATAATAACTTCTTCTTCTTTTTTTTTTTTTTTTTTTTAACTTTCTCCCTCTGGTTTACCAAGTAATTGCTTAGTTTTTATTATACTAGCATAAGTATTGTACAGCTCATGCTTAGAATTCTAATGTTAATTTAGAGCTTGACACCTCCAGCTTACTCTCTGTTAGTGGAGATTTAATGTGCTTATCTCATGCCACCTCTTACTTCCCATAAAACTCAACTTAACAGACTCTTTGTAATTCCAGCAAAATGCATTGACTTAACTTCCAATATAACATTAATACATACATTACATACATCACTTTACTTCATATATAACGTATTACAATTATATACATAATATATATTACATTACATAAATATACTATATTCACCACACATATAATATATTTATTTTATATAATTCCATTACATATAATGAAATTATTTACTAAAATTAAAGTGTTATACATTAATAATATGTATAACATTTAATTCACCAATTATGAAGTTAACTAATTTTTTTTGTTTTTTAAAAAATAAACTCTCGTAATGGAACGAATTAATTATATAATTAATTCTATTACAATACTCATTTAAATAACTCTTTTAAAGTTTATAATTCAATTTCCTTATTTCTTCCCATAGATTGTAATTAAACAATTTATTCCTATTCATTAAATATATTACTTTAATATATTTAACCATAATTTAAATATTACCTTAATTCACCAATTTAATTAAGTGAATTAACTTGCTCATGAAATTAATTCATAGCGAATTCATTACAAGACTTCATAATCAAATTATATTATTTCATAATATAATTTAAATTTAATATCCATCTATAAATTACTTCTAACAATTTATTTACATCATACTCCTATTAAAATAATTTAATATTATAAATTATTTTAATTATTTCCTTCATCATAAACTATACTCATCTCATTTCTTCGTAATAAATTGATTCTACAATTTATTTTCATGAAATAATAAATATATAATAATAATATATTTATTATTCACAAAAATCACATATTGCATAGCATATATTCACTTATGCAATATAATATCACATCACATAGCACCACATAAGAATTGTATTTATTAAATTCTTATTTTAATATTTTTTTTGAAAATCCGGGTCATCACATATACCCTAAAGATCGAACTACGAATATACTTAACTATCACAAGATACCAACAATCAAAATTAACTTTGGAATGTGAACGAAAATATACGAAAAAATGATACAAACGAATAAAGTCTTCAAAATATGTTGACATGATTAATTAATTCAAAGAATACAAATACGAGTTATAAGTACTATCACATGAATTTGCGAAGGAATAATCAGGTGAAACAATAACTAACTTAAGCATAACAGACATTTTGTTCTTGGAGATAATTGCATTTTGATTGAAACGATGTGGTAGAAAGCAACGTGCGACTTGAAGGAATTTTTGTGTGATAAATTCGGGAATTGTATATTCTATTTTCAATGATGAATAAATTCTAATTAGAGCAAAACGAACAAATCAAAATTATAAAGATGATTCCTGAAAGAGTACAGAACCCGTACCTGAATTAAGCAATGTAATACCCAATTTATAATTTCTAAATATACACGTTTAGACTCCCTCCGTCCGATCTAATTTAACAAAAATAATAATAAGTTTATAAATTACTTAAGAATTATAATTATAGTAATATAAGATTAATTCCCAATTACATTAAATTCACAAAATAAACCTGAATAATTTCTAATTAATCTCAGATTACTTATAAAGCCTGTTATCACTCTCTATTTATTTATTTATTTTTTTATTTTTTTACAAATCAATACCTTATTCATACATATGAATACAATATACATTCTTCTAACAACTTACCTGGATACATTAGTATTCCATAGTTAGAATAAGTTTTTTTTTCTATTATTTTAATCAATATATGTATTACCCACTTCATGTTGCTATCCACATTAACTGATTCACACCATATATACTCAACAACAAGCCGATTAACATCAAATGTGCACATGCCTTGTACATGCATAATATGCATTTTAATTAAACCTTTGCACGGATTAGTTACAGTTAATAATTAATACCATTATCTTATTATCTCAAAGTCTAATATTGATCATATATTTAGCAACTAGCAAGCATAGAAAGAGTTGTGAGTGTGTAACGAAAGTGATATGCCCTCAAGCCAATTACATTTGATGTGATAAGCATTTACTTTGTAATCTTATTCAAATATTAATAATAGTATAAAAGACATATTTTATCCATGTTAATTGATTGAATTAATAAATATGATAAACCCATAATTTTAGAGCAATGCTTTTAGAATCATGATGAGATCATGTTAATGAGATCTAAATTCAAGAAAACTCAAAACTAAAATGTTCCTAATCGATGGATCACTAATAAAGGGATTACTGATTCCGGATAGATTAGTACATACTATGCTTGATCTGTTGAAGATAATGATTGATCTCATAATCATTTGTGTGGAGACACTAAAGCTAGTATGTATGTGCTTATTAGAGAATAAGTTCAATGAATGTGACTCGCTTAAAGAACGCTAATGGAGTTTTATTCACCTGTCAATAGGAAGTTCTTAAAGTGATAGTAGTACAAGTGATCCTTGGATTTGAGATCATCATAGTACCTTGTGTGTGCTAAGTTATACTTTGTCATATTCCTTAATACCTTAGTGTATGTTATACGATATGTACGGGTATAATAAAGTATATACGGAGGTAGGTGAATGATCGACAAAGGATCTACCACTTCAGATAAAGGGAGAGAATGTCCTATGCGATTTGATAAATGACAGTTCAGAAATCCCTGACCAGGGTTGAATAAAAATTAGAAAGGAGTTTCTAGTTTACATTAATCAGAGTTGTGCATTCTTAAATCGAAATGCATATGATTAAATAAAATTAGACTTGTCAGTAAATCCATGTCTTATATTTAATCGGGACATTGTATGATAGAAGGATTGAATTGTATGGTAACTACTACTGAATAGGTTCTATGTGATTAAACGTTGATTTCATATTATACGGATAGTCATGATACATTATCGTAAGGTGTCACTCATGATGTAGAATAAATATTATTTATTTATATATGAATTAAAGGTGTTTAATTCATTATAAATAATATTAGAATGGTTCTAATTTATTTATTCTACTACCGGCATAATATTGAACCTAAAGGGTCACATCGCAAAAGAATAATATTATATTGGGAACAATTGGCTTAATGATAATAAATTAAGTATTTAATTTATTAGTTGAATAAATTGAAATGCTTAATATTTATAATGATATATTTGTAGAAATATTGAATTATAAATTAATGAGAGAAATCTTATTATTATTATTATCATTTAATTCTTAATTAGATTGAGAATTAAATTAAATGAAATGCAAATGCAAATTAAAGATTGGTGAAATATTTGCTTAATGTTGATTAAGCAAGTAACATGTGTTAGTTGCATACATGAATAACTTGTGGGTTAGGAGCAAAATGTATACTTACATTTTGTGTAAGTTGTCACGCCCCCAAATCCGTGTCCCTTGAACCTCGAACTTAGTGCATCACGATACATCATCTCCGCATACATGTTCTATAACTAATGCGGAAAATATAAACATACATTGTTTATTTCAGAGTATTCTACAACATTTTCCAAGGTCTACAACCTTTATCTTGATACATTCCTTTAATAACTTACAAGGTTTACATAATCATTTTCATAAGATATCAAAATAGTTAACGCATATTAAGTTACTCTTGAACTTTTCCTCTTGTCTTTGTCCTTCCTAAAGCACTTGAGCTTAACTGGAATATTATCATGATATAGCAAGAGTGAGCAACTACTTTGCTCAGCAAGTTTAAATACAAGAAAGATATATCATGATTGAAAAAGAATAGGCTTTCGAATTTTCAACAATATATAATAATTGTGAAAGAACGATAATCAAATTTCAATAAATGAATAACTGAATCAATAACGCTGAGTGGCCAACAATGACCATGAACAAATTTGGTAATCAAGGTGATCAGCCTTTCATACCAGGTAAACATATGCAACTTGCACTACGTGCGATTAACAATAAATTTCATTGATGTGGAATAATTGACAATAATTAAACTACTAGCATGCTAGAAAATATTAACTCAAGTTTGAGTTAGGAAACTTGCAATAACGTAAGAGGTTTTAGGGTTAAAAACTTGCCTGTTATGTTGTTTAAATATAACGTTATTAACTTATCCTTCAATTGACCTACACATTTAAGTCACGTTGAACAACCAATTAATCATAATCCGGCTTTAATAAATCACTTCCTTTACTAAACACTTTACTATATTTCTTTTTATTTGAAATATAACCTTTCACCCACATTGTTTTTTTTTAATATTATTTCGGTCATTATAACCGCTTACAAATAAGACTCATTCTACTATACATGAAATAATTCAGTAGTATAACTGCTTATACAATGAATATTCATCAGATAAAAAAAATCGAACATAATAACTGTTTATAAAATGAATATTCATAAACTATATTTAAGAAAATCGGACATTATCACTGCTTGTAAATAGGACTTTTATACTATTTACTTAAAATAATTTGGGCATTATAACTGCATGTAAATAGAACTTTTATACTATTTACTTAAAATAATTTGGGCATTATAACTGCTTGTAAATAGGACTTTTGTACTATTTACTTAAAATAATTTGGGCATTATAACTGCTTGTAAATAGAACTTTTATACTATTTACTTAAAATAATTTGGGCATTATAACTGCTTGTAAATAGAACTTTTATACTATTTACTTAAAATAATTTGGGCATTATAACTGCTTGTAAATATATAGAAGAATGAAAATGATAACCACTAGAGTAATACCTCTTGTAGTTGCTAGCTTTACTTCCAATCGCGTAACACTTTTATGCTTCGAAGTAATATATATCCATATATTATATTTTTTTCTCTCACTATAGCTCTCAAATTATTTGTGTAGAGTAACTCTAACTCTTGAAATGTATGAAAATAATTAATGGAGAGCTCTCTATTTATAGAAAAACTAAGTTTCATTAATTGCACATTAAGGGCTTGGATTATTACACTTTGGTACCTCATTAATTACACCTTAGTACCTGTGACATCATTATGATGACATCACCTTTGTGTTTCTTTGGACCTTATGTCATGCCACATCATGTTTACGTCATCTTTTGTGCTTCTATGAGTCTTATGTCATGCTACATCATGCTTACATCATTCTTTGCTACGATTGGTCGATTATATATCACGAAGATTGGCCCCCTTAAACTAATCTAACTTAACCCTTAATTAGGATTTAATTAGTTTAATTTAGTTTTTCTTTACTTATTTGCTAAATAACTTAGTTAGTTACCTTTTCTCCAAATTCGACTTTTCGTATAAATGAATAGTATTTTCGTATGAATAGTAATTTCGTATTTATACCGTATAATTTTCGTGTCCAGCTCGTATTATTCTTGCATTCTACTCGTATAATATTTCATATTATACTCGCATTCTACTCGTATAATATTTCGTATTATACACAATTAACTTTCGTATTTTGATCGATTAGTCGGAAAAAAAACTAATTCTTTTTTTTTGTGAATTTCTATTAGATATTACACCTCGTAACCTCATATAAACGCTATGACGTAATTCAAAAATCGAAGAAAGCGTTTTTATCGTGAATAGTCCCCACGTGAATAGTGATCACGTGAATAGTACCCACGTGAATAGTACCCACGTGAATAGTGATCACGTGAATAGTACCCACATGAATAGTGATCGCGTGAATAGTACTTACGTGAATAGTGATCACGTGAATAGTACTTACGTGAATAGTGATCGTGTGAATAGTACTTACGTAAATAGTGATCACGTGAATAGTACCCACGTGAATAGTACCTACGTGAATAGTGATCACGTGAAAATATAATTTCAATTTAATCTCAATCAATTAATATTAATTAATTAATTAATTTTACCCAATATATGTATATATTTCACATCTATATATACACATTTAATCTATTACACAAAATCAAATACTTCACATTATATGAAACACATATATACATATATGTCCAAATCTACTTCATCCCTTAATAAGAATTTTATTTATTAAATTCTTATTTTAAATTTTCGAAATATCTGGGATATTACATAAGTATTGTATACTTGCAAGTATCCTAATGAGATTAGGGTTTCCTAATTAACTTGGCTAATCAACTAGCCTCCATCTCATTCAAGAACACATCCAAGTTAGAGATCAATTTGTGTATGGGCACTAGATCAAGTTGTTGAGAATAGATCATCTAAGTGTTCTTCAAGAATAGTTCTTGTTGTTCTTGTTGTTCTTAAGAGTTAGGAATAAAAGAACTAATTGGATTAGCCATCCAAGATTTCTAGGAAATCAAATATTGTTCCTTGTATAATCATTCTTGGTGGATCACCTTTAGAGTGCTACATACACTTTGTAGCTTATGTTTGATCTTTGAATTTGGTGATATTGGAGGAGCTTGAAGAAATCAAAGAGTTGAATTTTCAAAAGACATTGGAGGAACTTGAAGAAATTAAGGAATTGATCTTGTAGCGGTTCAAGAGTTGAATCGTCAAAGGTATAATTTCTTGTTCTTCTTCTACCAATTAATAGTTATGCATAAGGTGATTCATGGGAAGTTGTAGAAAAATTTTAATTTCATTTTCCGCTGCGTTTTAATTTTGATTGTATCTTTCATCGTGTTTCTGCAAACTTATAGTGATATCAAGAGTCATCCTTATGCATATTATTAATTTTTTTAATTCATATATATGTTGATATGTGTTTAGAATAATTTATTGGGCAATATTTTGGTAAAGAATTTTGTTTTTCGAAAAAAGAACAAATAGTCTAATATATATATATATATATATAATTTTTTTTTTGGAATTGGACTGCAAGTTATTTTTTTCCAGAAATTCTAAATTATAATAAAGTTGTTTATTCTGATTTAGAGTTGGATTAAAATAAATATGTTTATTTTAATTGAAATTATACTAAACAAATTGGAGTTGAAATTAGATTTCATGCTAACTAATTTGGTTTGGTATTGGATTTCATTCTTGATAATTTTTCCCATTAAATGATATCAATATGTATATTAAATGTTTTATTATTCATGAGATGAATGTGTATATATATGTTGATATATATAGAGGATGATTAAGGACTATTGACTAATGTGATTGGATTTAATTTTGATGGATGCTTGAATGAATGTTTTATTCATAATGGGGTCTGTGTACCTCGCCTATCTAATTTTCTGATGTAATTTCTATTTCTCTCCTATGTACTTTCCCTTGACTGCTGATCAAGTTTTTTATTTTATTAAAATAGAGTGTAATAGGATTAAGTAAAATTACTCGAGTAATTGGAACTGAAGAGCAGGAGCATTGAAGACCCATTTATAATGAAACCTGAGTTGAATGTAATAGTTATGTTCAAATTTATTCTTGCACCCTAGGTTTGACCATTTGATTTACTCGGTGGCTCGAGTGAAATCAAACTAGATTAAGTCCATAATCACCCCATATAGAATATAGTATTCTATGAATGCATGCTAATTATATATTAAATATATTATTATACATGATGATGTATGTTTAATATGACGCGTATTTATATATATATATATATATATATATATATATATATATATATATTTGCATGCGCGCTAAACAAGATGAGACCATTAATAACAAAACCCTCCATTGAAAATATTAAGTTGAAAACGTTCAAAGATATTTAAAAATATCGAACGTAGCCTTCTAGCATTATAAAACAATAGAGTATTAAATATTTAATATTAGTTTGTTGTGCACACACAAGGCTCATATTAAATTTTTTAAGATATTGGCTTTATTACATGAAAATATTTTATAAGGAATTGAATAATACAAGTTTTATTGTGCACACACAAGGACTGTATTTTTCTATTCGCTTCTATGGAAATGCTAGGTATAACTTAACTTAGATTATTTTAGTTCGGATGTGCACACACTTGTTTATTATAATCTAAGAGGCAAAATAAAAGGAATTACATAGTTGATGTAATTGACAAGAGTTGTTTACCTAATTGAATAAATATATAGTTTGTTGTGCACACACAAGGCTGTATATTTATAGCAATAGGATCCTTTCTCACTAAGCAAATTTTAATAAAAATTTGTCAAACTATATATAGAGGGTCATATAGTTTGAATAAAATAGTGGGAGACACCATTTTAATAAAGACCTATATTAATCTGGTGATTAATAAAAATGAATACATGCTAATGTTGTTTATATCACAAATTCATTTACAGAATTTTACAATGGCCCATTCACTATCACTGCGGAGCATATTGGATGCTAACAAATTAACCGGACCGAACAATATGGATTGGTTAAGGAATTTGATAATGGTTCTCACTGCTGAAAAATTATCTTATGTCCTTAATTCGCCTATTCCTACAACTGTTGCAGAAACTACCTCAGAAGAAGAGATTGCTACTTTTAAAAAGTGGCAAGATGATGTTATGGTGGCTTAATGCATCATGTTCGCATCCATGAGTAACGAGTTACAGCGTCAACATGAGAAAATGGATGCACCTACTATATTACTTCACCTTCAAGAGTTGTATGGTGAGCAAAGTAGGTCTGCTAGATATGAGATATCTAAGGAGCTCTTCCGATCTAGAATGACCGATGACCCTACAGTACAGGCACATGTCCTCAAAATGATCAATTTGATTGAACAATTGGGATAACTGGGTTTTGTAATGGATGGAGAGTTGAGCCAAGATTTGATCTTGCAGTCACTCCCGGACTCCTACTCACAATTTGTTGTGAATTTTCACATGAACAAGCTTGATGTCAGCTTGCCTGAACTGCTTAACATGTTGAAAACTGCAGAGAGTCACTTTCCATCCAAGAAAGACCAAGTCTTGCTGGTAGGTAAACCTTCCAAGAAAAGGAAGTGGCCCAAAGGATCTTCTGCAAAGAAGAAAAATTCTAAGCAGGCAAAAGGAAAGGCAACTGATAAAGGTAATAAGAATAAAACTAATGCAGATAGCAAAGGAATTTGCTTCCACTGCAATAAGCCTGGACATTGGAAAAGAAACTGCAAGGATTACCTTGCAGAGGGAAAGCAGAAAAAGCTTGTTGAAGCTTCAGCTACAGATACAGGTTTGTTCATGATTGAAATAAATCTTTCTGTAAGTCAAAGTTGTACTTGGGTATTAGATACCAGTTGTGGTTCTCACATATGCAATTCTTTGTAGGGGATAAGCAGAAGTAGAAAGTTAAACAAAGGAGAAGTAACTCTACGAGTGGGAAATGGAGCAAAGGTTGCTGCATTAGCTGTGGGGACTTATTGTTTAGCATTGCCTACGGGAAAGTCAATCAATTTAATAAATTGTTATTATGTACCAGTTCTTATTAGAAACATTATTTCCATTTCTATGTTGGACAAGGAAGGTTTTAATATTATATTTAAGAACAATAGTTGTTCTATTTATAATGATAATGTTTTGTTTGGAACTGGTAGATTAATTGATGGACTTTATTTACTTGACTTACATGAAAATATTTTTCAAATTGAACAAACTTGTAAAAGAAAAAGAGATGATGTGAATCATAATTTCATATGGCACTGTAGACTCGGTCACATCAATGAAACAAGACTAAACAAGTTGCATAAAGATGGGTTTTTAGAACCATTTGATTTTGAATCATATCCAACTTGTGAATCTTGTCTCATAAGAAAAATGACTAAATCTCCATTTAGTGGACATGGAGAGAGAGTTGCAGGGTTGTTAGAGTTGGTACACACAGATGTGTGTGGACTTATGACAACAAATGCTAGAGGAGGGTATTCGTATTTCATTACATTCACTGATGATCATTCGAGATTTGAATATGTGTATTTAATGAAATATAAATTTGAATCGTTTGAAAAGTTCAAAGAATTCAGAAGTGACGTAGAGAAACAGACTTGCAAAAGTATTAAGATTCTTCGATCAGATCGAGGAGGAGAATACTTGAACAATGAGTTTCTTAATCATCTCAAAGAAATTGATATTCTCTCACAATGGACGCCTCCTAGTACGCCACAGTTAAATAGTGTATCTAAAAGGAGGAATCGTACTTTGTTAGACATGGTGCGGTCCATGATGAGTTTTACCGATCTTCCAATATCCTTCTGGGGTTATGCCCTAGAAACGGCTGCATATCTACTAAACAAGATCCTCTCAAAGTCCGTCCCCAAGACTCCATATGAGATGTGGACAGGGAGGAAACCTAGTCTTAAACATGTTAAGATTTGGGGTTGTACAACTTATGTAAAGAAGTTACAAAGTGACAAACTTGAAACAAGATATGATAAGTGTAGATTTGTGGGGTATCCTAAAGAAAGTTTAGGATACTATTTCTATAATCCTACCGAGCAAAAGGTGTTTGTTGCCAAACACGCTACCTTCCTGGAAAAGGAGTTTATCCTTGAAGGGGCTAGTGGGAGGAAAATAGATCTTGAAGAAATTCAAGAACCGCAAATCACTACAGATCAAGTGGATAAACCTGTTCAAGTAGATATAACTTCTGTACCACAACCGAGTCATAAATCTGGAAGAGTGCCGAAAATACCTAAAAGGTATACACTCATCATAGAAGATGATGATGATGATATACGCATCATAACTGATGATGATCCAGTAACATACGATGAAGCTATGAGTAGTAAACACTCTTAGAAATGGCAAATAGCCATGAAATCCGAAATGGACTCCATGTATGAAAACCAAGTATGGACTTTGGTTACTCCACCTAAAGGCATTGTGCCTATAGGGTGTAAATGGGTCTTTAAGAAAAAGACTGGAGCAGATGGCAAGCTGGAGACCTATAAGGCCAGACTGGTAGCAAAAGGTTTCAAACAAAGACAAGGAGTTGACTATGATGAAACCTTCTCACCAGTAGCCATGCACAAGTCTATCCGGATTTTGCTTGCGATTGCAGCTTATTATGACTACGAAATCTGGCAAATGGACGTGAAAACTGCCTTCCTCAATAGAAAACTAGATGAGGATGTATATATGATACAACCAGAGGATTTTGTTTCAGAAGATGGAACAAATTTAGTATGTAAGTTACAAAGATCCATTTATGGATTGAAGCAAGCTTCTCGAAGTTGGAACATATGTTTTGATGAGACAATCAAAGAGTTTGATTTTATCAAAAATAAGAATGAACCATGTGTGTACAAGAAGGTTAGTGGGAGTACTGTGACATTCCTGGTATTATATGTTGATGATATATTACTTATAGGGAATGACATACCGATGCTTCAATCAGTTAAAATTTAGTTATCTAAACACTTCTCCATGAAGGACTTGGGAGAAGCATCCTACATATTGGGGATAAAGATCTATAGAGATAGATCAAAGAGGATGCTCGGCTTGACCCAAGGTACATACATTGATTCGATGCTAAAGAGGTTTACCATGCAGGACTCTAAGAGAGGACTCATACCGATGAGTCACGGAGTAAATCTCTCCAAGAAATTGTCCCCAAAGACACCTGAAGAGAGAGATCGCATGAATCAAATTCCTTATGCTTCGGTAATAGGATCAATCATGTATGGAATGATATGCATCAGACCTGATGTTGCTTATGCACTAAGTGTAACAAGCAAATATCAGTCTAATCCTGGAGAAGAACACTGGAAAGCTGTGAAAAACATCTTAAAGTACTTAAGAAGAACTAAAGATGTGTTTCTAGTGTATGGTGGGTCTGATTTAAAACTAGAGGGCTATACAGACTCAAGTTTTTAGACTGACCAAGATGATAGTAAATCCGTTTCAGTGTATGTATTTACCTTGAACGGTGGAGCAATGAGTTGGAAAAGTTCCAAGCAGCAAACAGTTGCTGAATCAGTGACAGAAGCAGAGTATATAGCTGCAAGTGAAGCTGCAAAGGAAGTTGTTTGAATGAAAAAGTTCATTTCAGAACTTGGGGTGATTCCTAGCATTCAAGGACCAGTTCCGGTTCATTGTGACAACATTGGAGCTGTTGCACAGGCTAAAGAACCCAAGTCTCATCAGAGATCCAAACATGTATTGCGGAGATTTCATTTAATTAGAGAAATTATTGAAAGGAGAGATGTCACCTTAGAAAGAGTGGACTCCCAAAATAACATTGCAGATCCATTTACTAAAGCATTATCGCAAGATCAATTCAATCGTCATTTCGATAAAATAGGTATTAGATATCAAAGTGATTGGCTTTAGTGCAAGTGGGAAATTGAAAGTGATATACCCTCAAGCCAATTACATTTGATGTAATAAGTATTTACTTTGTAATCTTATTCAAATATTAATAATAGTATAAAAGACATATTTTATCTATGTTAATTGATTGAATTAATAAATGTGATAAACCCATAGTTTTAGAGCAATGCTTTTAGAATCATGATGAGATCATGCTAATGAGATCTAAATTCAAGAAAGCTCAAAACTAAAATGTTCCTAATTGATGGATCACTAATAAAGGGATTACTGATTCTGGATAGATTAGTACATACTATGCTTGATCTGTTGAAGATAATGATTGATCTCATAATCATTTGTGTGGAGACACTAAAGCTAGTATGTAGGTGCTTATTAGAGAATAAGTTCACTGAACGTGACTCGCTTAAAGAACGCTAATGGAGTTTTATTCACCTGTCAATAGGAAGTTCTTAAAGTGATAGTAGTACAAGTGATCCTTGGACTTGAGACCATCATAGTACCTTGTGTGTGCTGAGTTATACTTTATCATATTCCTTAATACCTTAGTGTATGTTATACGATATGTACGGGTATAATAAAGTATATACGGAGGTAGGTGAATGATCGACAAAGGATCTACCACTTCTGATAAAGGTAGAGAATGTCCTATGCGATTTGATAAATGACAGTTCAGAAATCCCTGGCCAGGGTTGAATGAAAATTAAAAAGGAGTTTCTAGTTTACATTAATCAGAGTTGTGCATTCTTAAATCGAAATGCATATGATTAAATAAAATTAGACTTGTCAGTAAATTCATGTCTTATATTTAATTGGGACATTGTATGGTAGAGGGATTGAATTGTACGATAACTACTACTGAATAGGTTCTATGTGATTAAACGTTGATTTCATATTATACGGATAGTCATGATACATTATCGTAAGGTGTCACTCATGATGTAGAATAAATATTATTTATTTATATATGAATTAAAGGAGTTTAATTCATTATAAATAATATTAGAATGGTTTTAATTTATTTATTCTACTACCGGCATAATATTGAACCTAAAGGGTCACACCGCAAAAGAGTAATATTATATTGGGAACAATTGGCTTAATGATAATAAATTAAGTATTTAATTTATTAGTTAAATAAATTAAAATGCTTAATATTTATAATGATATATTTGTAGAAATATTGAATTATAAATTAATGAGAGAAATCTTATTATTATTATCATTTAATTCTTAATTAGATTGAGAATTAAATGAAATGAAATGCAAATGCAAATTAAAGATTGGTCAAATACTTGCTTAATGTTGATTAAGCAAGTAACATGTGTTAGTTGCATTTATGAATAACATGTGGGTTAGGAGCAAAATATATACTTACATTTTGAGTAAGTATTGTATACTTGCAAGTATCCTAATGAGATTAGGGTTTCCTAATTAACTTGGTTAATCAACTAGCCTCCATCTCATTCAAGAACACATCCAAGTTAGAGATCAATTTGTGTATGGGCACTAGATCAAGTTGTTGATAATAGATCATCTAAGTGTTCTTCAAGAATAGTTCTTGTTGTTCTTGTTGTTCTTAAGAGTTAGGAATAAAAGAACTAATTGGATTAGCCATCCAAGATTTCTAGGAAATCAAATATTGTTCCTTGTATAATCATTCTTGGTGGATCACCTTTAGAGTGCTACATACACTTTGTAGCTTATGTTTGATCCTTGAATTTGGTGATATTGGAGGAGCTTGAAGAAATCAAAGAGTTGAATTTTCAAAAGATATTGGAGGAACTTGAAGAAATTAAGGAATTGATCTTATAGCGGTTCAAGCGTTGAATCTTCAAAGGTATAATTTCTTGTTCTTCTTCTATCAATTAATAGTTATGCATAAGGTGATTCATGGGAAGTTGTAGAAAATTTTTAATTTCATTTTCCGCTGCGTTTTAATTTTGATTGTATCTTTGATCGTGTTTCTGCAAACTTACATGTAAAACTAGACCTTCATCTTCGAATAATAAAGAGTTATTACTTTTGCTGAATGAAATTCCTGAAATTAGCTAAGAAACCTTGTGGTCTATTATATGATACCGAAAATCCAATTCATAAGAAGTTTGTGTGTGCTTCTTACGACCCATTCTTAATTGTTAACTGGACAAGTTTTCTAAAAAAAATAGATCATCATTAGCAATCAGTAACACAAAAGTGTACTAATTGATGAGATGTCATACCCGCTATAATTTTAATCCTCTCATTATTTAACGGACCTTTACATGATTCCTCTAACAATTTAAAAGTAATATTAATTTACTAACTTGATCTTACCAGATATTCGAGTTCGGTAAATTCCTCTTCTAATTCTTATGCCGCCTCACGTTCTCTTCATTTTCTTCTGATCGTATGAGATGTAGTGTGAGTGTAGTTAGGTTTTACTTATTAATTATCTTATTAATTTTCTTAATTATAATAGGGTTTAATATTAGCCACATATAAATTAAACCCAATTAATATTAAGGTCCAATTTAATGTAATCTCTTAATTATTATAGTCCACACAAATTAAATACAATTTGACCCAAACATAAGAAAAATCCAATTAAAATATTTAAAATATAAATATAAATTTTAATATCATTTTTTTCCCCGGGTATTACAGTACGTGGAGCCAGAACAATTAATAGTATTGTCTAGGCAAATAATTGAACAATTAGTACCAAACAAAAATGAAATAGCATTGTACTCGATGTTAATACTACTGTTATTGATGTTATAATGTTGACTAATATGCAAACCGAATATAAGATAAGATTGTTGCACCTGTGATCATGGGCGGATCCAAAAATATTTAAGTGTGGAGAATCTAAAATGATTAGTTAAATAATTTTATCATAATAAATAATAAATATAAAATTTATTAATGCATTATAAAATTTTTAATTTTCTCCTAAATTCTTTACGTGCCATGTTGTTATTGAAGGGTGTAAAACTTTGATTTTACATACTATCCATATATAATTTATTCTCATATTCATTTATTTCATATTCCCACTGCCCACATTGTTTATGTCTGGCGAACAATTTATTTTATTTTTTTTATAAAGAAAGAACTCCATAATTGGCTGAATTTTCAAGTTTCTTATGTTTTATCTTAATATTGGTCTCTTCAGAAAATTATAATTAAATATATAGAATTTGAGCGAGACGATTGAATCATACGTGTGCTGATGACCATAGTTCTTTTTTTTTTTTGACTAAAATGTTTATTGCAACAAATTTGAGTATATTTACAATAAATAAGGATTTTAAAGTGAGATTTATTTTCTAAAACTATAGTAATGTTAAGGTGGGTAATACTAATGAGTTTGCTTTGAGAGGAAAATAATTGATGAGTGGTATGCAGTGAAATTATGATTTTGAGATGTTTGACTTAATGTATGATCAATCAATTATTTGAGGAATGATCTAGTAGTTATCGGTTATTATTTGATGAATGGATAACGTTGTTATTACTTCTCCCCTTATACAAAATAAATTTCACTTTTAAAGTTAAAAAATATTGTGTTTATTTTTAAAAATATAAATTATTAGTTAAGAAGTGGAGGCGGTATAATAATAAAATTATGATGATAAATTTGAGAATATTGTGTTATTTTATATTATATAAATAATAAAAAAATGAGTTTTTTAATATATTTTTCTTATAAATGAGATTTTTTTTTTTGTAAAATTGAAGAAGTAATTTACTATCCATGTCTTAAAGAAATTGCAGATTAACTTTTTTATGCAAATAAAGCTTTAACTAGCTAGTGATGAGTCAAATTTAATATTGGCAATAAGAAGATTTTAATTTATTGTAAGTGTGTTATGGACAAATTTTAACATGTTTAAGAGTCCATTTGGAAGAGTTTTTGTGTGAAATATATATAAAAATATTTTATTATTAGGTAACTTTTGAACAGCACTTTTAAAAAATTAAAGATTTGGATTCAAAAATATTTTAAGTTAAAGCACAAAATTTATACTTTTGACTAAAACACTTTTGGCAAAAGCCAAAAGTACAAAATTATTCTTAAATTGTTAAAAAGATATGAAATTTTATACACCAAATTATCTTAAATTTATCATTAGTAATTTTAAATGCACATTTACAATAATTATATAATCAAATATTATTTTAATTTTATTATAAAATTATTTTTATTTATTAAAATTTTTTATATTTAAAAGTGTTTTATTTCACTGCGCATTGCACAACTCCTGATGGGTCTCTAACTTTTAAGAATATTTTGATGATAACAATAACTAGTAAATAGGTTAATTAAAAGGGTAGAATCTTCTCCATAAGATTTATATATAATTGTTTTTAATTATCTTATTTATTTTGATCAAACATATTTTTTAATCCTAATTAAATTAATATTTTCTTAACCTTTATAATTTAATATCAGGTGTTAAAGTGATTAATTCACAAAAGTAACATTTCTTAAGACAAGGAGAACTCCTATTATTCTCAAATGATTTTTATTCACTAAAGTTTTCAAAATAATATATTATCAGGGTCGTTCCTGAGTACGGGCTGGAGGCTTGACCGCCTTGAGCCCTCGATCAGGGGGGCCTCAATTTTTTTTTTTATATAGTATATATGTATATATGTGAAATTAAAAATACAAATATATAATGATATGGTATACAAAAGTAATTTTGAAAGCCCAATAAATTTTTAAGGACTCAATTGGGCCAACTCTAATATAGTATTGAAGCCCAAACTAAACCATATCCATTGAAAAGGATATGCTGGACAAGCTTTATTTTGAACATTTGATTGAAGATTTTGCCTCTAGGAATACTAAAATAAGTATCTTTCAATGAATGTATTCTCATATATTTTGTTGTAGTCGAACTGCTTAGTCGAATTTCTCATATATTTTATTGTAGTCGAAGTTCTTATATATTTTGTTGTAGTCGAACTATTATGTTTTAAGCTTCGGAAAGACACTTTTTTAGATACATCTTGAACTTTTTATTTATTTATTTTTACTTTTTTTTGTGAAGACAATATTTTGAAAAGGGTCCCATTTTCATTTTTCGCCCTGTGCCACCAAAATCTCAGGAACGGCTCTGTATATTATATATTATGAAGCTATTTTTAAAAGAGAAGCAATAGGCTTTAGCCTCTTTTGTCCGAAAATGGAATCTAAAATTGGGAGCTTGGAAATGTAATTGATATATGAGTGGAGCCCATGAGCTTAAGTGAAGGAACACAACTGAGAGGCTTAGTGACTTTTTGTTTAGGACTGAATACATCTGAATGGCTGAATCGGTCAGCCATTAAGTGCGTTTGTTTTGGATAAAAATCGTCTGAATAGCTGAACCGATCAGATGATTGAGCTGAATGGCTAAGTCAGATTTTTTAGCTGAATGGCTGAATGAGCAGCTGAATGAAGTAAAAAAATTAAAAAATTAAAAAAAATATTAACTATTATATTAAGTAATATTAAATAAATTTATAACAACTTTGAATTTTTTTCAGAGGGGTAAAATAATAAAATTTTGTCATTCAGATGTTTCAGACATGTCAATTATCAAACAACTTTTTTCATTCAGTATTCAGTCATTCAGCTCATTCAGATTGGTTAGCCATTCAGAACTTTTCATTCAGTTTTTATTAAACACCCCCTTAGCCTTACGAGCTTTGACCATATGTTGGCAACATGGTGCTGAGTATTTGAAAACTTTTGAATTTTTCAATTAGATAATGTGCAGGCATTTTGTTGGTAACCTTTTTGCATGGACCAAATTTTGAAAAATGTTAGTATGCAATTGTCTTGGGCAATCCGAGTATTCTTCCAGTTAATCCGGGCCCTTAATTTTGAATCCAAATAATCTCAGCCTTTGTTTTTCAAAATGAATTTCTAAATTACCAATATACCTTTGGCTCAAAAATTCTATAAATAGGAAGTTTTTCAGTTCATTTTAATTTGTCAATTTACAAAGAAAAGAAAAGCTTACTCTCCTTGCCTACATACTCTCTCTAAAGAAGTTTTCTCTCTCTTCTACTCAAAAGTTCTTATCATTTGAAAAAGAGAAAATTAGTCAAAGTATTTGAGATAAGTTATTGAATTAATTTATTTACATTATCTCATACTTGTTTATAATTATCGATATACAAATATAAATTGTTATACACATTTATATATATCTATATTTCATCTATTCATATCAAATAAAAAGTAAGTACTTAGATACTGAAATTTGGAGATATTCCTTAAACAAGAATATCATTCGAACAGTCTTTAAAATCCTAATTAAGTGGCCTTTGTTGATATAGTTAATTTGTATAAATATCGTAAAGTAGATTAGTACTTAGATACCGAGATTTGAAGGTATTCTTTAAAGAAGAATATCATTCAAACGATCTTTAAAATCCTAAGTGGTCTATCGAAAATATTTATACAAATATTAATTATGAAACTTTAAATTTGGTCAGTACTTAGATACCGAGATTAGGTAATCCTTAAACAAGAATATCATTTGAACGGTCTTTAAAATCATAAGTAGCCTTATTCAAAACATTCACATAATAGATAAAATATATTATTATATATATATATATATATATTTGAGTTAAACAGATTTATTTGTTATATCAAGTATTATTTAATTGATCAATCTATTATACTTGATATCTGTCATCACAAGTATTTGATCAAAAATTCATTTATTCATAAAATACTTGTTGCATAATATAAAAGTTATTTAAACTTTTATATCACAAATTTCAGTTAATATATCTGCTTAAAAAGAAGCATAGCACTAATTATAAAAGTTATTTACACTTTTATATCTGAAATCAAAGTTATATTTGTTTGACATAGAAACACATTCTTTATTTATAAAAGAAAAGTAAACCTTTATAAATTTACACTAAAATTAATATCTTCTTACACAGAAACATGTTCACACAAGTATAAAAGTTGCACAAATTTTATAACTGAGCATAAATTAATATCTTCTTACAAAGAAACATATTCATACAAATATAAAAATCTTTGAACTTTTATAAATATCTGATCTTTAATTACTATCTGCTTATTTGAGAAGTATTACATATAAAAGTTATTTAAACTTTTATATATCTGTACTGAATTTTATCTGCTTATCTTAGAAGCATATTTCTCTTAAATATTTTGTAAAAAGAAAAAATGATAGAGTTAGTTTATTTTATGTACCTGTGAGAAAGACGAGTAATTTTTTGACTAAGACTAGGGTTTTAGAGATGTCAGCTGAGAGTTGGGTCTCTAGTGTACTTGTGAGGTGAGGAAGAGACTGTCGTTTAAAAACTAGATCATAAAATAGAACTGAATTCAAAGAAAACGTGCAATTAAGCTTGAGGAGGGAGCTAAGACGAGCTTGCTGTCCGAGATAGTTAGTTGTGTATAGTTGGAAGTTGATCTTTAAAACTTTGTAAAAGTTTCTCTACCTATTGAAGGAGTATTTATTACTGGGAGTAATAGGATCTCAAGTCCTGGAGAGAAACTTGAGACTGAACGTAGTAACATATCCAGAATGTATGTTGTGAACCAGACAAATTTCTGTACATTGTGTGATTGAATTTTTATTGTCTTGCATATTAATTTCTAACACTACAAATTAATTAATTAACTAAAAATTTAAAAAGGTCTAAGATAATTTTTTTAATCAGTAATAATTTATTCAACCCCACTTCTAGATTATTATTGGACTTTCAACTCCATCAATCAAACAGACACTGAAATTGTCCAAGAGATGATGACTATTTATCGTCTATTTTTAACAAGAAAATTGCTACGGAGCCCAACAACATTGTCCAACGTCTAAGGATTATTAAGGTAAACGTTCCACATAAAGAGTGGAAGTTTGTAAATAATTCGAGAGAAGTACTGTATTTAGTCTGCATTCACATGGTGGAAGTTTGCTCTACCTGTCACACCAAGTATTTATCTACTTCCATCACCAAGGACTACATTTATATATATACTACATTTCATCAACCAACTCTCTCTTACTCTCTCTCATCCATGGAGTTAATTTCAAGCTTCTGTGCAATTGTTGTCGTGAAATTAATGGGATGGACAATTTTCAGTTGGGTTTGGTTAAAACCAAGAATGTAAGAAAAGTGCTTGAGTTCTAATGGAAACTCTTACAGATTATCTACTTTCACCTCTCACGCTAAAACACCATCAAGAAATTATCTACTTCCATCACCAATTGGCAAGCGCTACTATATATATATATCACCCTTTCTTTCTGTCTTTCATCGACCAATACTACAAACTCCCTCTCCTACCTCTCTCTCTCTCTCTCTTCTCTTATTCATGGAGTTAGTTTTGAAGTTAATTTCAAGCTTTTGTGCAATTGTTGTGGTGATATTGGGATGGAAAATTTTCAGTTGGGTTTGGCTGAGACCAAGAAAGCTTGAAAAGTACATGAGAAATCAGGGTTTCAATGGAAACTCGTACAGATTATTTTTTGGAGACCTGAAAGATATGGTTGTAATGATAAAAGAAGCCAAATCCAAACCCATCAATCTCTCTGATGATATTATCCCCCGCATCATTCCCCTCAACTATAAAACCATCCAAACCTATGGTATGTAATTATTGTCTCACAAGTTCTAGCTTGATTCATAATTTCATATAAATATTAATTGCTATTTTTTCATCGGAAAAAAAACAACAAAACGAAGAAGAAGATTTTTATTATGTCTGAGTTTTATTCCTCCCCAAAAGATAAGAGTCCTATTTTATTTTTAGATTTTTTCTTGTGTTTTTATAGACATAAAATTTTGTCATTATTTTATTGTTGTTTTTAGGACTAAACTACATATCTACATATAAACTCTATCTTGTATCTGACACACAACAAGAGTGTTTTTTGACTTTTTAGTCACTTTGTCAAATTCTTAAAGTCAATATTAACATAAATTTATTTAATTTTAATTAATACAATCATAATTATCATAAAATATATAAAAAACATTATTAATTATAAAAATATTTTATTATTTCCAAAACTTATATGAATTATCAAATTAATTTTTAAATTTAAGATTACAAGAATCTACCTCAAAAAGTAAAAAATAAGATTATTTTAGTAGAACATGGGAGTATCTCTCTTCTTTTAATTTCTAGCAAGTTTGTTGATTTTGAATAGCAAGCTCACCAATCTCGTACGAAGTACGAAAAATAATTTATTATATTACTTATTAAAACAATCAATTAAATATAGAATAAATATTTAATAAGGACTTTTAGAAGATAGTTGTAGTTGTTAAATTATTAAATATTTATTTAAATAATAAACTATTGAATTATATATTGTAGGTTTCTTAGACAATTATAAAGCTAAACATTTAAATGAATTACATATTTATTTAGTTATGATTATACAAAAATAATTATTTTTATTTTATTTAATTTTGTAATGAAATTTTATATTTGTGTGTATATTAACAAAATTTACATGAAATTCTAATCTGAATAGGACTATGAAACTCAAACTTTAATAAGTTTTAATTAGTTTAATTATAACAATTAGTTAGTAACCAATCCACTATAATTTTTCAACTAATTTTATAGTTATTATGTTTTTAAAAAATCACATATATTAAAAAAAATTAATCATGTGATTATGCAAAATTTTGAGTTTTAATGGATTTAATTTAGTTAGAGCATCAATTTAATAATAAAATTCACGACTAATATTAATATAATTAAATCGCGTGACATGTTAATAGATAATTTTGATATCTTAATAAAAGTGTAATAATAAAATTATTTTGCATAAAATTTGTAATGATATATTATCTCAGTGATATAAAAGCTTGCAATAAATTGGTAGAACCAACGAAAAGAAATTTCTTTTCCTGTTATAGATAAAATAAAAAAAATAAAAAGATGCTTTTGTTTTTTTCCTAATAGGTTGGGATTTTTCTTGATTACTTTACAATTTTGGATAATACTTGCACTAATTTGAATAGGAAATACAAAGGCTAAATCAAAAATTTGTAAAATAAAAAATTGGTAAAATTATGTTTGTGCTTTTAATTATATAGTTGATAGTTGATTAGTAGCCATCTTCTACACACGGACACTTGATTGCTGCCCTAATCAAGACTTTTTTGTTCAAATCTAATTATTTTTGTTATATTCTTTTAAACTTTAGAAATTTAAAAGCAGCCCCATGATCTGAAAAATTGAATACAACATCTACATAGCAAATATTATGACGGCCTATATATATGATTTCCTTTAAAGTTAGTTAGGTGCATGCTACACTGTTACTGCAGGAAAGAACTCATTTTTATGGCTTGGACCAAAACCAGTGGTCCATATTATGGATCCTGATCATATCAAAGAGGTCTTGACCAAGTTTTATCAGTTTCAAAAGCCAAGGGATAATCCTTTAACAGCATTGCTTGCAACTGGACTAATAGATGCTGAGGGTGACAGATGGGCCAAACACAGGAAACTCATCAACCCTGCTTTCCATCTTGAGAAATTGAAGGTCATCTCTAATCCTAATTAATTATCTTGTTTCTTCTAAATAGTTCAAACTTTTAAGGTTGAAGAAAGTATATTTAGATGTAATGTCAAGACATGTAGTTTGTTAAGTTTGATGTTGATATTATACTATATTTTTAAATTTTTTTTCCATGCAGAATATGCTGCCGGCCATTTATTTGAGTTCGAGTGAGATCATGACCAAATGGGAAGAGATGGTTTCTACAAAGGGGCAATTTGAGTTGGATGTATTGCCTTATTTAGAAACTTTTACAAGCGATGTTATTTCGCGTACAGCATTTGGCAGTAGCTATGAAGAAGGAAGAAAGATATTTCAACTCCAAAGAGAACAAGCTGAGTTATTAATTCAAACTTCACAAACAATATACCTCCCTGGAATGAGGTAAAGATATCTCTTGGGATAAATAAGGAAAAATTCTAGTGATTCCTTAATTTTTCCATTTTTTACGTTTATATATTAAACTTGGTAATTGTAGATTTTTGCCAACCAAAAGAAACAAAAGGATGAAAGAGATTGCCAAAGAAGTGAAACTTGCACTAAAGAGTATCATCAACAAGCGTTTGCAAGCAATGGAAGCTGGAGAATGTAGTCATGATGACTTATTGGGTATATTATTGGAATCCAATTCCAAAGAAATTAAACAACATGGTAATAAAAAATTTGGAATGACTATAGATGAGGTTCTTGAAGAGTGTAAACTATTTTATTTTGCGGGACAAGAGACAACTTCAAATTTACTTGTGTGGACGATGATTTTATTAAGTCAACATCAAGATTGGCAAAAGCGTGCTAAAG
Source organism: Aralia elata (assembly GCA_034770075.1). Classification (NCBI taxonomy): domain Eukaryota; kingdom Viridiplantae; phylum Streptophyta; class Magnoliopsida; order Apiales; family Araliaceae; genus Aralia; species Aralia elata. The sequence continues at coordinate 95,348,803 of CM068385.1, forward strand.
AAGAGGTTTTGCGGGAGTTTGGAAACAACAAGCCCGATCTTGATGGATTAAATCGCCTGAAAGTCGTAAGTTTTTCTTTATATACTAATGTTCAAGAAAACATGTGGACATATCGAATTTCAGTTCCAAAATCGTATTTCACTTTCATGTTATTAAATTTTAAACTACTAAAAAAAAAAAAATCTTGTCTCATGGAACTATGGAAGGTTTACATATATTCCACACTATTAATTAAGTAACAGACTTATTTGCGAACTGTCACAAATTACCTTTGTTTGTTGCAAATTAAATAAGCAAGTCACTATTGAACCAATATTATTAAGTAACGAAATTTTGAAAAGATTACACAGTTAAATTTTATTATTTGTTTAACAGGTAAATATGATTTTGCTTGAGGTTCTAAGATTGTACTCGCCGGTAGTTTTACTTGGTCGAACTATACATGAAGAAATAAAATTAGGAGGAATATCTCTTCCTGCTGGAGTGTTTCTTCAATTACCCATGATTTTATTGCATTACGACCAAGAAATGTGGGGTGATGATGCAAAGGAGTTCAATCCAGAAAGATTTTCTGAAGGCGTGCTAAAGGCAACAAAGGGGAGAGTCACATATTTTCCTTTTAGTTGGGGACCTCGAATTTGCATTGGTCAAAATTTTGCAATGTTAGAAGCTAAAATGGCAATGGCGATGATTTTACAACGATTTTCATTTGTACTTTCACCATCTTATGCACATGCTCCCCACACCATCATTACTCTTCAACCTCAATATGGTGCACGCTTAATTTTACGGTCACTAGTATACCAGCCTTAAATGGTAATGCTTAGGGGTCAATAAAGATAAACTCTATGTGGGATTATGAATTGAGGTTAAGAAATGTCTTACTATTGTGTGTGGATTACCTATTGTGTAAGATTTCCGAAGATTACATGAATTATATCTAGGTTAAAAAATGTGTGCGGATTACCTATTGTGTAAGATTTCTGAAGATTACATGAATTACGTCTTTAGATGAAAATAATTCTTGTGCATGCACTATTTTTTTAACTATTTTTAGGATAAATTATAAAATTGTCCCCTCATGTATACACTGAATTACAACATAGACGCCAATGTTTCAATTTTTACAATGTCATAGCTAATATCTCAAATTTTTATAAAATCATCCCCTGTGATAACCTGAATTTTCAGAAACTATTAAAATAAAAATTTAATGAATAAAATTCTTATTATGAGACGTATCGAGTTTTTATTATGAGACTTGTCGGGTTTGAACGTATAAATATATATTTGTGTTATATATATTTATGTGAATTATGTGATGGATTTATAATATGTATATATACGTGTGAAATATATATACATATATCTGAAAAGTTATATTTAATAGTTAATTAAACTATTAAATGAGTCACTTTAATTGATGTAACGATTGTAAACAAAGCATAACCTTGTACTAAGGGATATTAATATTTATTGAATAAAATAAATATTTTGATAGAAATGATTATGGAAATAATTTATTTGGTGTAAATATGTTAATTAAATATATGTGGGCTACATATATATTTATGTACATGAATGTTGTAAGCTAATTGGTTAGTAAATAGCTAATCCAATAAAATGAGTCCAATAAGGAATTAAACTAGTGGGCTAATAAATGTCTAGATGAAATTCTAAATTAATTGTTAAGTCCAAGTGTAGAGAATTATGTAGCCAAGTATGTGCTTAATTAAATGCGTAAAACTAATTCCAAACCAAGCCCAAAGTGAAGCCTAAATTTTAATCCAATTTGTAAAGTCAAAATTGGTCAAATGTGATAAAAGGAGTGAAAAATAAGCATTTAGTTGAAATTGGAAGAGCCTACGGGATGATAAAACAAAATGGAATGAATGATTTAATAAAATAATGAAAGAGCATGTGTCTAGCAAATTAAATAAACCAATTAAGAAATAGAATCCTAGAATAAGTGGAGGAATAAACTAAGAAAAGAAGGAGACAACGGAACAATTGGGAAAGAAGATGGGAGAACAATCAGACAAAGTGGGTCTTGGAGAGAGATAGAGCACTACTCAAACCCCATGCATGAAAAAAAAATAGATTCTTGCAAAACATGTTAATTTGAAATGAAATGTATAATATTAAATAAATTGTCTTGGAATAATTTATGGGAGGAAGGAACAAATTTAATTATACAATATTAATTGTATAAATTAAATAAATTATTATTTAATATAACGTTCGTTACACAAAAAGTAGAGTAATTTCATAATTAGTGGAATTATTTTTATACATGTTGTAAATGTATAATTAACTAATTTTGATAAATATTGGGATTACATGTAATTATAATAAATAAGAATAAATTGTATGTAATATGTGTGGTGGAGATAAATATTATGTAATGTATTATATATGTATGTAACTATATAATGAAATGTTATGTAAATAAGGTAGGTAGAGTAATATGTATATTATATATATGTGTTGGAAAAGTTGTAATGTGTGCCAAAGTGACAAACTAAATTGGTAGAAAGAGATAGTGCATTTTCCTGAGTATTCTAAGAAGTAGTGTCTATAATGAGTCATCAGGGAATAAGTAGGAGGTGTCAAGCTCCCAACCCAATATTCAGACACTATGCATACATTAGCTAATTGGAAGGCTGAATCAATTATCAGCATTCTTATGCTTCTCTCCATCTCTACCCGTTCCATCTCTTTTCTTCTCTCATTGCCCAAGTTCCATATCCCTCTCTAATTGCTTAAGTTTCTACATTGCCCTACTGAGCACAAGAAAAAGAAGAGAGACAAAGCCAACTCTCCGAGTCGGCTAGTTGATCAAGGAATAAGAAGAAAGAGAATTTTGGGAGGACTAGGAAGGCAACATGAAAATATGGGTAAATTACTATAAACTCTTTATTTCTCTCTTGACTAGTATAGTACAAATTGTATAGTGAAAATTATGTGATTATACTAACAGTATAAAGAATCAACTTAGTATGTATATGAAATCACCATGCATGGTCACCGACCATGGTGATGTGACGGTGATGGCGTTGAATTTTACCATGGTTGGAAATTAAAATTGGTAGTAAATTTTATGGGTTGAACTCAAAAATGTTTTAGAGTCAAAATAGATGAAGAAAAGATGGTAAAACAGTGGTTAATCAACAAATTTTTTTCGTCGGAAAATAATTTCGGAAGCTTATTTCAACATGAAAATGATAACGAATTTGAAAACAAAACACATGGTTGGACTTTTGGGCTGTAGTAGAGTTGATCTGGGCAGAAAAATGATGGAAAAACTTGTCGGAAAATTACATAGTCGCCGGATAAGATGACCGGAAAGTCGTCAACTTTCCGACGGAGGCCGTTTGAGCCATTTTCGACTAGAATTTGGTGAAACTTTGAACTACAAAGTTGTAGAAAATTAAATTTCATGTTAAATGGAGTTCATATTCGTAATTTTCTGATAAAAGGGCTAATTATTATGAATTTCTAAAGTTTCAGCACATTGAAAATTATAATTAAATTATCAGAAAAATTATTTGGGCTGAAATATTTTTACATAAATCTTATAATACCATTTTAGAATTTCTGTAAAGTTTTGAGGAATTATGGAAGATCATAAATATTTACTGTATTTTGAAGCTATTTAATGTTAGTTTAAAAATTAGTGGAAATTCATAGAAAATTCTATGAATGGTGGAAATTAAATTTGCTAAAAAGTCTTATAATAATATAAGATTAATATTGATGGTGTTTTGAGGATATAAAAGTATGTGGAATATTATTTCTATTTTAAAGCTATTAAATGATAGTTTTTATAAATAGAAATAATTGCAAAAAAAAAATTTTGTTAGATAATCTGAAAAATGTGAAAATTGGTTGAAAAGTTCAAAATAATATTCTAAAGACTTTAGAAATATTAGTAGATGTGACGCCCCCAAATTCAGGTACTTGAAACCCGTATTTGGTGCATCACGATACCATTTCTTTGAGCTGTATAATAATTACAAACTTAATATTTATATCAGAATTGTCTATTCCCCAGGTATGACAACCTTTAATTACATTCTTTACATGATACATATATAATATTGCAATAACAAAGTTTATCTATTACACATAGCACCTTTTGACTTAATTCTTCAGCTTTTCTTTCCCCGGTCCTTGCCAAAGCTTTCTTGGTTGAACACGCTTAACTGAAAATATTTATATCAAAGCAAGAATGAGGATTTGATTGCTCAGCAAGTAATAACAATAAATAATCATAAACTGAAGAAGTAAATATTTTCTTTGAGGACTACTTCTACAACGATTCAATTGTTGTGAAGTCTTTTGAAATTGACATTAACAACATAACAAGTAGTTTACGTTTTTTTTTTGAAACAACGTAGTGACTAAGAATGTTGAGTGGTCAGTGGACCATGAACTTTCATTTTAAATTTTTGAATACGTTTAAATGGAAATTCATCCATAAACCGTCTGGTCTTACGGACACGGAGGGTGATCAGCCCTATTGTGCCCTATATTGATCAATACTATCTATCCTTCTACTTGAACGACTTTTGCGTTCACTCTGTTCGCCTTGGGCACATAAAATATTTCCCCATTACGGGTTGTTCATACTCAGTCTAGAGTCCTAACTAAAACAATTCAGTTGGACAACGTTATCATAAACAATAATATTTAACGACTTGTGTAAGTGAGGGCACTACACTAATAACAGAATAATTTGACTATACTTGCATTACATACAATAATAATGACCAACAATACTTTTTTAAATTTTGTCTAGCTGAGTTAAGTAGCATAGACAATATTTAAAACATGAATACATAGCGAAATTTAATAATGATTACAACAATTAGTACAAATGGAGACACTTGTACTATGAAGAGGACAATTTACACAAGTGGGGACACTTGTATAATCCAAACGTAGGATACCAAGTTTAAACTTGACACATATGAAATCAGTATTGAAATATTTATAAACTATGAACGAGTTGAAGGAAATACCATAAAGTAAGAACAGTTGAATAATGAATAACAGAGATTATGTACAAGTGGGGACACTTGCACAATAAAAGTAGAGTTCAGATATTTGCATACGCGTGAATCCATTTCATAAAGTAATTGAAAAAGGATAAAGTACTTGCACAATATAATGTGAGTTAAGAAACTTGCACAATAAAGAAAGAGTTCAGATACTTGCTTACTAAGATCCATTGCATAAAGTAAATGCAAAGGATAGGATACTTGCTTACTAAGAAGATCCATTGCATAAAGTAAATGCAAAGTTTAGGATACTTGCACAGTAAGAAAAGAGTTCTTGTGTAAATACAGTAGTTTATACAAGTGGGGACACTTGTATAATGAAAGACAATAATGAGATATTAATAAACAATCAACGAATTGAATAAAATTCCATAATGTAAGAATAATTACACAAACGAATCATGGATATCCATACTAATATGAATAATTAACAATAATTATTCACAAGAATGTTTCGAAATTGGTAACTCATATTGAGTTAGGAAATAACATAACATATACCTGTTTGCACAAAATAAAAGTAGTGCGTAAGGTTTAGATACTTGCATAACATACGGATCCAATTCATAATGTAAATGAAAAGGATAGAATAGTTGCTCAATAATAGATTGAGTTAAAAGCTTGCATAAACCTGAATCCATTTCATAAAGTAAATGAAAAGGATAGGATACTTGCCTTTGTCGTTGACTACTGCTATGCGTTATAGCTTAAACTTTAATATCGGGTCCTATCATCAATAAAATTATTCTTTTAATTAGAATAATACAACTTAACACATAACACTGCTTATTTGCAGTCATTACACAGCTTAAACACATTGTCACATATTAATATTAGTTATTAAAACATTTACGAACAATTATCAAGTCAAACTATGTCCATTTGATTTGAGTTCGGTACTATTTCGGTGTCCCGATTGCATTATCGGATAATCAAAGAGTTTCTTTTTAATGAAACTTTGTTCAAGAACTTAAATATTATATTAGATAATTTAATTATCAATTATAACATTTTTCCAAACATTAAAATCATTTATAATGATTTTTCAATCATTAATATCATTTATAATAATTTAAATAATAAATAATTTCATTATCATGAATATTCAAATAATTTAAAATATTAATGAACTACATGTCAACACATTAAAAGTTATTTATTATAACTTAAAACATTTTTAAAACATTATTATCACTTTTAAATGATTTTTAAAGTATTAAAATCATTTTTAAATAATTACCATTAATATTAAAATATTAATGTAATTCATGTCAAATATTAAAACTTATTAATCATAACTAAAAAAATATTTTTAAAACATTTTTATTTCCTTTAAATGATTTTAAAGTATTAAAATCATTTTTAAATAATTACCATTAATATTAAAATATTAATGTAATTCATGTCAAATATTTAAAGTTATTAAATATAACTTAAAAATATTTTTAAAATATTTTTATTGCCTTTAAATGATTTTTAAAACATTAAAACCATTTTTAGATAATTTATTTAATATAAATATTAAATAAATTAATTATCATAAATATTAAATATTAATGAATTTTTTTATTAAAATATTAAAAGTTATTTAATATAACTTAAAAATACTTTTTAAAACATTAATATCATTTTTAAATGATTTTTGAAATATTAAAATTATTTTTAACTAATTTATTTAATATAATAATTAAATAAATTAAATACAAATATAATTAATTACTATATTTAATATTATCCACATAATCATTTAAATACAAATATAATTAATTACTATATTTAATATTTAAATTACTTAAACAAAACAAATTCTTAATATCCAAAATACATATTCCTTTATTTTAAATATAATTATATCATTAATTATATTTAAAACTAATATCCATAATATACATACACACATTCAAGTATAAATATAATCAATTATATTTAATATTCGAATTTACTTAAGAAAATAAATTATTATTCTTCATATAATAATTATATAAACATAAATCCTTTTAAATATAATTACAACAATAATTATATTTAAAATTAAAATATATGACCATAGATCAAATTAGGGTTTTGATCCGTAATGTCACTTTACCACATGTACCATACTTAGTTAATTTAAAATAAATTGACTAATCTTACAAATTCATATTATAAAGAAATAATCATTGTAATAATAATAATCATTTCTTAAAATATATATTTATTATTTAAATAATATAGTAATCATATTTTTATAAATAATCATATATCTTTAATATAAAAATTAATTTATTAACAGAATATAATTTATAAATATCAACTATTCCTTTAATAAGAAATTTATTTGAAATCATATATGAACTAAATATATCTACATATTACACATTCACATTCATTTCCTTACACGCATTCCCATACTTGCTTTAACATATAATTAAAATAATTTTATTATATAAAAAAAAATTTATACGTAAAATTTTTTATTTAAATATATCCAAAATCTTAGGTTATTACAGTAGACTCATGAGGTGTTGTGTCGTTATGAGATTGATAAGTGTGCGATAACCTAATTGTACATAAAACTAGGTTATACAGCGATGGATAAAGCTTGGATTATAATAATTAACGAGGAGAGTTATATCATGAACGTTCGGGGAACATAAAAGCAATACACGTACAAATCGAGGCAAGTTCTTTTAGTACCTTGTGAATTGTTGTTATGTGAAAATGTGTTATATGGTGATGTTAATTGATATGTGATATATGATGAAACTTGTTACGTTATGTGAACTTGATGAATTTGATAACATGTGAAACATGTTTTAAGTGTGAAGTTATTAAATGCTACCAATGCAAAGTTCGAAGCATGCTTTAAATTGCACAACATGAGATGCATGTCATACGTATAATATACACTGCACAAAGTGCATAATGCATGATTGATATGCAAACATATATGAAATGTGAAGAATGGGGATGTAACTATTAGACTTGCTGAGCTGTCACGCTCATACTTGCAAAATTTACTTTTGCAGATGAGAAGATTATTTGAAGATACGAACTTCTCTCAAATAAGGAAACAATGAAGATATTATATGACAATAGACGAATGTCTTTTGTGATGATATTAAACAACTTGATATGGCTAAGTTAATAAAGATTCTTACTATAATTGTTGAGTTATACGTATAAGTTCTGATTAGATTGGATATTGTAAATATATACAAGAGATGTTTTAATAAAAATAGACCATGAATTGTGATTATTCACAAGTATTGTATTGAATATGAGTGAAGATGTACTAAATTAGTACATATTGAATGAAAGAATAAGTTTAGAAGTTTGAGTTGATATATTCATATGAAATCTGTTGAAAAGAATATCAATATATAGATGAATTAGAGATATAAGAATGAATTATAAAGGTTGCGATTTCGGGGGAAAATAACGATTTAAAAGTGTTTTAAAATTTTTGGCTTTTAGCTAAATTATGAGAAAAGTTTTAAATATCTAAATCTTATATTTTAATTCCATCATGAATGTTATTAAAAGTTTTAAATTTACACACATTTTATTAGTTAAAGTATTGAATGATGATGTAAAGTTAGAATGTGAATGTATTTTAACGCACAAGATCAGGAGTGAAATTAGTCCTGATTTTGGGGTCGTTACAGTTGGTATCAGAGCTGTAGGTTATAAACCTTAGGTAAAGATACCTTAGTATATAACCGTAGTGAAAATGACGAGGATAGTAAAGAGATAAACTCGGACAAAGTTTGAACAATATGAAATAAATATAAATGAATTTATAAAGTAAAAGTTAAAGTATAAACATGAGGATTCAAAGAAGAATCTCGAAGAGCTATAATAAAGTAAAAAGAAGAGGATCAGAGAACACCTACCTCGAATTATAGAAAAAAATCAAAGAGATAATGATGAATATAAATTGGGAAGCATAAATGAAATCATAATATAACATTATAAAAGAGAATAGTAAAGAAGATCGTATACCGAAACGATCATAGGTTAAAGAGGATCGTAATAAAACGATTATGAAATAAGATCACGGCGCGATCAGACTGAATTGAGGAATGACAGATGACCTGTTAATGATTAAAAAGTTATAGCCTGACGCTATAAAGAGAAGGTACTATGAAATAGTACGAGGCAAACTTAGGAAAAGTTGTAAATGACAAAATACAAATTAAGAAAATTTATATTCAGTAAGAAGAAAACTAAGATTGCAGTAGTGATGATGAAAATAGATAGAATTATTAAATAATGAAGAAGGGGAAATTGAAGTTGATGGAAAAAATATAGACATTTCAAATCTTCTAGTTATGCTAGATTTAAAAAATTATTGACATCGTGCGTATATTTCTATTTTTGTACCTTTGAAAACATTGATTTAATTGTTGAACTATTGATTTAAAAAAAAAAGAAGAAGAAAATAAAATGTTGTTCATACGTCTATGCTAATTGTTTCGGATAGAAAAAATGATTTGAAAATATCAAAATGTATTTTATATAACCATATGCATCATTGAACATGGTGCAGAAATGTTTAACGATGGAGTCATCAATGCAATCTAACCTGGTGTTGGATGTGATCATAGGATCGTCAACCCACTATGGTAAGATGTAGTATGACAAAGTCATAAAATAATTTTCAGTATTTTAAACTATTTAAAGAAACGTTTGCCAGTTGAGCTGGCTAAAATGTTTCAATTGATGTCCGAATTGTTGATGTATGTCTAAGCTATTTGATTCGGCTAGACGATTGTTGAAAGATGTTTATGAAATTCAAGCGTTCTTTAATAATTTATACCAAACTAATTTATTTTGGTGTGGAATTTTGTACTAAATCTGAGGTGAACCAACCCTGTAATGGGGGACATGTTATCGGAGACTATAGTTCCGAACTACGCTTATGTGTTAATACGTTGTGCACGACGTAGAGTACAAAAGGCTGATCACCTGGCGTACGATTGGATTTGTCCATAGTCTTATGACTGTTAAAGGTTACGGTAGAAATACATGTTAACCTAGGACAAGGTTCAAAGTCTCTATGACTCCTCAGCATAATATCAAAAAGAAATTTTCTTAATTCCCAGTTATTCGTATTGCTTCAAATTTATTGAACAATTGTTGAAGATTCCTAAAACTGAATGATGGAAGGATGATTTTTCCTACAAAAGAAGTAGTCGTAAAATGCGACAATAATAAATGCATCCTTGAAAGATGGAAATGTAAAGACTAGTTTGAAGAAGTGAATTCTCAAAAAGAAGTGTACGTAAAATCCAATGATTTTAGAAAGATCCTTAAAAGAGAAAAGTATACGTAAAATGCAATGATTTGTTATAGAACCCAATTAATGAATAAGAATTAATATAAAACTATAGTTTGATGAATTGAATAGACGAAGGTTTGTGAATTAAAATTTCGAGGACGAAATTCTTAGAAGAATGGGTGAATGTGATGTCCCGAATAATTATGAGTTTAGTAAACGATGATACTGAATTATTATGACGATTGTGGCATGCAACGATCCTTAGAAAAGGAAATTTATGGGTTAAAGAAAGGATAACACTCATAATATGATTGAGTTTAATAAAGGTTATAAAATAAAACCTACAAGAATTTGTTAAGGAAATGAATGAAATATGTAATATAAAACCTATATTAAAACAATACGTTGAAATGATTTAATCTATCTAGATTTCGGAAGAGAATAGACGTAGACTAAGTAAGAAAGTTTCGGGAATTCCGAGGACGGAATTCTTATAAGATGGGAAGAATGTGATAACCTGAATTTTCAGAAACTATTAAATTAAGAATTTAATGAATAAAATTCTTATTATGAGACATATCGAGTTTTTATTATGAGACTTGTCGGGTTTGAACGTATAAATATATATTTGTGTTATATATATTTATGTCAATTATGTGATGGATTTATAATATGTATATATACGTGTGAAATATATATACATATATTTGAAAAGTTATATTTAATAGTTAATTAAACTATTAAATGAGTCACTTTAATTGATGTAACGATTGTAAACAAAGCATAACCTTGTACTAAGGGATATTAATATTTATTGAATAAAATAAATATTTTGATAGAAATGATTATGAAAATAATTTATTTGGTGTAAATATGTTAATTAAATATATGTGGGCTACATATATATTTATGTACATGAATGTTGTAAGCTAATTGGTTAGTAAATAGCTAATCCAATAAAATGAGTCCAATAAGGAATTAAACTAGTGGGCTAATAAATGTCTAGATGAAATTCTAAATTAATTGTTAAGTCCAAGTGTAGAGAATTATGTAGCCAAGTATCTGCTTAATTAAATGCGTAAAACTAATTCCAAACCAAGCCCAAAGTGAAGCCCAAATTTTAATCCAATTTGTAAAGTCAAAATTGGTCAAATGGGTTGATAAAAGGAGTGAAAAATCAGCATTTAGTTGAAATTGGAAGAGCCTACTGGATGATAAAACAAAATGGAATGAATGGTTTAATAAAATAATGAAAGAGCATGTGTCTAGCAAATTAAATAAACCAATTAAGAAATAGAATCCTAGAATAAGTGGAGGAATAAACTAAGAAAAGAAGGAGACAACGGAACAATTGGGAAAGAAGATGGGAGAACAATCAGACAAAGTGGGTCTTGGAGAGAGATAGAGCACTACTCAAACCCCATGCATGAAAAAAAAAAAAAAAATCTTGCAAAACATGTTAATTTGAAATGAAATGTATAATATTAAATAAATTGTCTTGGAATAATTTATGGGAGGAAGGAACAAATTTAATTATACAATATTAGTTGTATAAATTAAATAAATTATTATTTAATATAACGTTCGCTACACAAAAAGTAGAGTAATTTCATAATTAGTGGAATTATTTTTATACATGTTGTAAATGTATAATTAACTAATTTTGATAAATATTAGGATTACATGTAATTATAATATATAAGAATAAATTATATATAATATGTGTGGTGGAGATAAATATTATGTAATGTATTATATATGTATGTAACTATATAATGAAATGTTATGTAAATAAGGTAGGTAGAGTAATATGTATATTATATATATGTGTTGGAAAAGTTGTAATGTGTGCCAAAGTGACAAACTAAATTGGTAGAAAGAGATAGTGCATTTTGCTGAGTATTCTAAGAAGTAGTGCCTGTAATGAGTCATCAGGGAATAAGTAGGAGGTGTCAAGCTCCCAACCCAATATTCAGACACTATGCATACATTGGCTAATTGGAAGGCTGAATCAATTATCAGCATTCTTATGCTTCTCTCCATCTCTACCCGTTCCACCTCTTTTCTTCTCTCATTGCCCAAGTTCCATATCCCTCTCTAATTGCTTAAGTTTCTACATTGCCCTACGGAGCACAAGAAAAAGAAGAGAGACAAAGCCAACTCTCCGAGTCGGCTAGTTGATCAAGGAATAAGAAGAAAGAGAATTTTGGGAGGACTAGGAAGGCAACATGAAAATATGGGTAAATTACTATAAACTCTTTATTTCTCTCTTGACTAGTATAGTACAAATTGTATAGTGAAAATTATGTGATTATACTAACAGTATAAAGAATCAACTTAGTATGTATATGAAATCACCATGCATGGTCACCGACCATGGTGATGTGACGGTGATGGCGTTGAATTTTACCATGGTTGGAAATTAAAATTGGTAGTAAATTTTATGGGTTGAACTCAAAAATGTTTTAGAGTCAAAATAGATGAAGAAAAGATGGTAAAACAGTGGTTAATCAACAAACTTTTTTTCGTCGGAAAATAATTTCGGAAGCTTATTTCAACATGAAAATGATAACGAATTCGAAAACAAAACACATGGTTGGACTTTTGGGCTGTAGTAGAGTTGATCTGGGCAGAAAAATGATGGAAAAACTTGTCGGAAAATTACATAGTCGCCGGATAAGATGACCGGAAAGTCGTCAACTTTCCGACGGAGGCCGTTTGAGCCATTTTCGACTAGAATTTGGAGAAACTTTGAACTACAAAGTTGTAGAAAATTAAATTTCAGGTTAAATGGAGTTAATATTCGTAATTTTCTGATAAAAGGGCTAATTATTATGAATTTCTAAAGTTTCAGCACATTGAAAATTATAATTAAATTATCAGAAAAATTATTTGGGCTGAAATATTTTTACATAAATCTTATAATACCATTTTAGAATTTCTGTAAAGTTTTGAGGAATTATGGAAGATCATAAATATTTACTGTATTTTGAAGCTATTTAATGTTAGTTTAAAAATTAGTGGAAATTCATAGAAAATTCTATGAATGGTGGAAATTAAATTTGCTGAAAAGTCTTATAATAATATAAGATTAATATTGATGGTGTTTTGAGGATATAAAAGTATGTGGAGTATTATTTCTATTTTAAAGCTATTAAATGATAGTTTTTATAAATAGAAATAATTGCAAAAAAAAAATTTTGTTAGATAATCTGAAAAATGTGAAAATTGGTTGAAAAGTTCAAAATAATATTCTAAAGACTTTAGAAATATTAGTAGACTCATGAGGTGTTGTGTCGTTATGAGATTGATAAGTGTGCGATAACCTAATTGTACATAAAACTAGGTTATACATCGATGGATAAAGCTTGGATTATAATAATTAACGAGGATAGTTATATCATGAACGTTCGGGGAACATAAAAGCAATACACGTACAAATCGAGGCAAGTTCTTTTAGTACCTTGTGAATTGTTGTTATGTGAAAATGTGTTATATAGTGATGTTAATTGATATGTGATATATGATGAAACTTGTTACGTTATGTGAACTTGATGAATTTGATAACATGTGAAACATGTTTTAAGTGTGAAGTTATTAAATGCTACCAATGCAAAGTTCGAAGCATGCTTTAAATTGCACAACATGAGATGCATGTCATACGTATAATATACACTGCACAAAGTGCATAATGCATGATTGATATGCAAACATATATGAAATGTGAAGCATGGGGATGTAACTATTAGACTTGCTGAGCTGTCACGCTCATACTTGCAAAATTTACTTTTGCAGCTGAGAAGATTATTTGAAGATACGAACTTCTCTCAAATAAGGAAACAATGAAGATATTATATGACAGTAGACGAATGTCTTTTGTGATGATATTAAACAACTTGATATGGCTAAGTTAATAAAGATTCTTACTATAATTGTTGAGTTATACGTATAAGTTCTGATTAGATTGGATATTGTAAATATATACAAGAGATGTTTTAATAAAAATAGACAATGAATTGTGATTATTCACAAGTATTGTATTGAATATGAGTGAAGATGTACTAAATTAGTACATATTGAATGAAAGAATAAGTTTAGAAGTTTGAGTTGATATATTCATATGAAATCTGTTGAAAAGAATATCAATATATAGATGAATTAGAGATATAAGAATGAATTATAAAGGTTGCGATTTCGGGGGAAAATAACGATTTAAAAGTGTTTTAAAATTTTTGGCTTTTAGCTAAATTATGAGAAAAGTTTTAAATATCTAAATCTTATATTTTAATTCCATCATGAATGTTATTAAAAGTTTTAAATTTACACACATTTTATTAGTTAAAGTATTGAATGATGATGTAAAGTTAGAATGTGAATGTATTTTAACGCACAAGATCAGGAGTGAAATTAGTCCTGATTTTGGGGTCGTTACATCCCCTCTAATCAATTTTGGTCAAAATTAGTAAGATATGTGCATGTCATGTCTTAATAATTTTAGATATAGAAATATAAGTAAATTACAAAACTGTCTCTTTATGTATATACTGAATTTTAATACAGACGATAATGTTTCAATTTTTGCAATGTCATAACTAATGTCTCAATTGTTTTTTGCAAAACCGTCCCTTTTAATCAATTTTGGTCAAAATTAGTAAGACATGTGCAAAATCGTCCCCTCTAATCAATTTTGGACAAATAAGATATAAAGTAAATTATTTGTTCAAATGAATAACTAATAATGTTTTTCCTTTTAATTTAATCTAATTTTTAGTGTTTAAATTTTTCTTTTATATTTAATCAAAATGTGCTACTTAAATTTTCATTTAAACAGATCTTTGAGTTTTGTAATTAATTTCTTTTTAATTATTTTATTTGGTTAAAATAAAACAAATTTATTTATAAGAGAATCTATTTTATTATTGTAAAGACGTATTATAGTAAATAGTTATTTAGTAGAATGGACTATTTTGCCTTTATAAAACTCACATGCATGACATGCACATGTCTTATTAATTTTAACCAAAATTAGTTAGAAAGGACGATTTTATAAAAAATTGTGACATTAATTATAACATTGCAAAAATTAAAATATTGACGTCTATGTTACAATTTAGTGTATACATAAAAGTTCAGTTTTGCAATTTATCCATATTTCTATGTCTTACTAGAGAGTTTAAAATTTAAATTGACTGCAAAATATATCTGATGCTTCCATAACCGATCTATATGCTAAAAAATGACTGGCATACAAGTAAAAGTTTGCATAACTACGTCCGTCAAAAACAGACACTAAAAATGTCCAAAGAGATGGTGATAATTTATCGTCTATTTTTTTTTGATGAATATATAGTACAAAAAGGACAAAAGAAAATTTAAAAACTACGACTCTGTGACAAGAAAATTGCTATGGAGCCAAACAAAATTGTCCAACGTCTAAGGATTATTAAAGTAATAACGGCTTCGAAATTATTTAAGTATTACTTCTTTTGTTTTAAAATTAGAGATATAATTTAATTTTTAAGATCAAATAATAATATATTAAACTTTAAAATTAATGTAAATTTGTTTAATTTTAGTTGATATAATTATTATAATTGTATAGTATATAACAAAAACTATTAATCATAAAATTTATTTCATTCTAAATTTTTATAAATCGTACTAATTTTAAAATTTAATATTATGTCATTTGATCTCAAAAGTTAAATTATATGTTTAATTTTGGAAGGAGGGAGTATGTTTCATAGACTAGCATAGAATGAAAACATATCCTCAGTATTTAATAAATAATTAGATCTCTTTCAATGGAACATAAAAAATCTAATTAATAATAAAATATAATTTTAATTTATCTTCAAATTCGTACAACACATTCTAAAAAAAAAGGAGTTTGTAAATAATACGAGACAAGTATTGTATTTAGTCATTACATGTATTTAGTCTTAAATGGTAACGCTTAGAGTCAATAAAGATAAACTCTATGTGGGATTATGAATTGAGGTTCAGAAATGTCTTACTTTTTTGTGTGGATTACCTATTGTATAAGATTGGAAAAGCTTACATGAATTACATCTTTATATGAAAATAATTCTTATGTATGCGCCAACTTTTTAAATATTTTTAAGGTAAATTACAAAACTGTCCTCTTATGTATACACTGAATTGCAATATAAAGGTCAATATTTTAATTTTATAATATCATATCTAATGTCTCAATTTTTTGTAAAATTGTCCCCTCTAATCAATTTTGGTTAAAATTAATAAGACATGTGCATGTCAAATGAGTTTTATAAGGGCAAAATAGTCTATTCTTGCATAAAACTATTTTCTCTCATAATAGAAGGATAAATACATTCTTACAATAATAAAATAAATTCTCACATAAATAAATTTGTTTTATTTTAATCAAATAAAATAATTAAAAAGAAATTAATTACAAAACTCAAAAATTTGTTTAAATGAAAGTTTAAGCAGCATATTTTGATTAAATGTAAAAGACAAAATTAAACACTAAAAACTAGATTAAATTAAAAGAAAAAAAATTCTTTAGTGAGAATCGAATACGTCTTAATTCCTGATTGGATTGGAAAGGATAAATGGTACATGTAACACCCCGTTCCCGAATAGGGAAGAGAGGTCACATGCAAAGTACAACAAACCTCAAAATAATTAACAGAGCACAAATAACTTCAAAATATTTAATAGTTGATAATCCATCAATGTCGAATTAAATACAATTCTCCAAAGATCTACAAAATAATCAAAACCTAAAATCAAATAAACCTAGTCGGTCAAAGGCAGCTCTCTTCACACGAAACCCTAAACTGCTCACTGCAAACTTGCCGGAAGAAAATCACAGCATGAGCCAATTGCCCAGTACGGATACAAAGATATACAAAAGATGAACAACTAAAATACGGAATCAACTGATAAAATACTGAACAAGATCTCAAGAATAAATACCGACGAAAAATATAATCTCCAAAGTGTGAATAGAATATATCTTACTCAACAGAATTAATGAGACAAACAGATAAAGTACAAAAATAATGAACTGAAATAACTAACTCAATTAATTGAACTAAACTGAACAAAACTAACATAATGAATTAAATAGTTGGGTGTTATAATTTCATAATGAGCTTAAATACAAATAGCCAAAGGCTAACAAAATACATCGGTACCATGATGTCTGCAAATCAAACCGAATAGTACGCACGACACATATGTCACTAATCCGCTAAACAAATCAAATCAAATACTGGATCGGCCCATATGTATCCTGAACAAACAAATATATCAAATGACCAAAGCTCACACCAAGAGCAACATACAAAACAAAAGGATACACCGTGGACTGATCAGACCGCCACGGAAGGTGTCATGCCCTGGTGTCAAGAGGACATGCATGTAGTACCCCCACAGGTGGTTAGCTCTAGTATACCCTAAAGATCGAACTACAAAATGTAAGCCAAAAGGGGTTCAAATCACAAGGCTTACATGACCATCTCCAAATGACATCGAATTATTTCAAATACGAATATACTTAACTATCACAAGATACCCACGATCAAAATTAACATCCAAATGTGAACGAAAATATACGAAAAAATGATACAAACGAATAAAGTCTTCAAAATATGTTGACATGATTAATTAATTCAGAGAATACAAATACGAGTTATAAGTACTATCACATGAATTTGAGAAAGAATAATCAGGTAAAATAATAACTAACTTAAGCATAACAGACATTTTGTTCTTGGAGATAATTGCATTTTGATTGAAACGATGTGGTAGAAAGCAACATGCGACTTGAAGGAATTTTTGTGAGATAAATTCAGGAATTGTATATTCTATATTCAATGATGAATAAATTCTAATTAGACCAAAACGAACAAATTAAAATTATAAAGATAATTGCTGAAAGAGTACGGAACCCGTACCTGAATTAAGCAATGTAATACCCAATTTATAATTTCCAAATATTACTCGTTTAGACTCCCTCCGTCCGATCTAATTAAACAAAAATAATAATAAGTTTATAAATTACTTAAGAATTATAATTATAGTAATATAAGATTAATTCCCAATTACATTAAATTCACAAAATAAACCTGAATAATTTCTAATTAATCTCGGATTACTTATAAAGCATGTTATCTCTCTATTTTTTTTTATTTTTTTACAAATCAATACCTTATTCATACATATGAATACAATATACATTCTTCTAACAACTAACCTGGGTACATTAGTATTCCATAGTTAGAATAAGTTTTTTTTTCTATTATTTTAATCAATATATGTATTACCCACTTCATGTTGCTATCCACATTAACTGATTCACACCATATATACTCAACAACAAGCCAATTAACATCAAATGTGCACATGCCTTGTACATGCATAATATGCATTTTAATTAAACCTTTACACGGATTATAGTTACAGTTAATAATTAATACCATTATCTTATTACCTCAAAGTCTAATATTGATCATATATTTAGCAACTAGCAAGCATAGAAAGAGCTGTGAGTGTGTAAAACTAGACCTTCATCTTCGAATAATAAAGAGTTATTACTTTTGCTTAATGAAATTCCTGAAATTAGCTAAGAAACCTTGTGGTCTATTATATGATACCGAAAATCCAATTCATAAGAAGTTTGTGTGCGCTTCTTACGACCCATTCTTAATTGTTAACTGGACAAGTTTTCTAAAAAAAATAGATCATCATTAGCAATCAGTAACACAAAAGTGTACGAATTGATGAGAAGCCATACCCGCTATAATTTTAATCCTCTCATTATTTAACCTACCTTTACATGATTCCTCTAACAATTTAAAAGTAATATTAATTTACTAACTCGATCTTACCAGATATTCGAGTTCGGTAAATTCCTCTTCTAGTTCTTATGCCGCCTCACGTTCTCTTCATTTTCTTCTGATCGTATGAGATGTAGTGTGAGTGTAGTTAGGTTTTACTTATTAATTATCTTATTAATTCTCTTAATTATAATAGGGTTTAATATTAGCCACATATAAATTAAACCCAATTAGTATTAAGGCCCAATTTAATGTAATCTCTTAATTATTATAGTCCACATAAATTAAATACAATTTGACCCAAACATAAGAAAAACCCAATTAAAATATTTAAAATATAAATATAAATTTAAATGTCATTTCTTTCCCGGGTATTACAGTACATGGAGCCAGAACAATTAATAGTATTGTCTAGGCAAATAATTGAACAATTAGTACCAAACAAAAATGAAATAACATTGTACTCGATGTTAATACTACTGTTATTGATGTTATAATGTTGACTAATATGCAAACCGAATATAAGATAAGATTGTTGCACCTGTGATCATGGGCGGATCCAAAAATATTTAAGTGTGGAGAATCTAAAATGATTAGTTAAATAATTTTATCATAATAAATAATAAATATAAAATTTATTAATGCATTATAAAATTTTTAATTTTCTCCTAAATTCTTTACGTGCCATATTGTTATTGAAGGGTGTAAAACTCTGATTTTACATACTATCCATATATAATTTATTCTCATATTCATTTATTTCATATTCCCACTGCCCACATTGTTCATGTTTGGCGAACAATTTATTTTATTTTTTTTATAAAGAAAGAACTCCATAATTGGCTGAATTTTCAAGTTTCTTATGTTTTATCTTAATATTGGTCTCTTCAGAAAATTATAATTAAATATATAGAATTTGAGCGAGACGATTGAATCATACGTGTGCTGATGACCATAGTTCTTTTTTTTTTTTTGACTAAAATATTTATTGCAACAAATTTGAGTATATTTACAATAAATAAGGATTTTAAAGTGAGATTTATTTTCTAAAACTATAGTAATGTTAAGGTGGGTAATACTAATGAGTTTGTTTTGAGAGGAAAATAATTGGTGAGTGGTATACAGTGAAATTATGATTTTGAGATGGTTGACTTAATTTATGATCAATCAATTATTTTAGGAATGATCTAGTAGTTATCGGTTATTATTTGATGAATGGATGACGTTGTTATTACTTCTCCCCTTATACAAAATAAATTTCACTTTTAAAGTTAAAAAATATTGTGTTTACTTTTAAAAATATAAATTATTAGTTAAGAAGTGGAGGCGGCATAATAATAAAATTATGATGATAAATTTGAGAATATTGTGTTATTTTATATTATATAAATAATAAAAAAATGAGTTTTTTAATATATTTTTCTTATAAATGAGAATTTTGTTTTTGTAAAATTGAAGAAGTAATTTACTATCCATGTCTTAAAGAAATTGCAGATTAACTTTTTTATGCAAATAAAGCTTTAACTAGCTAGTGATGAGTCAAATTTAATATTGACAATAAGAAGATTTTAATTTATTGTAAGTGTGTTATGGACAAATTTTAACACGTTTAAGAGTCCATTTGGAAGAGTTTTTGTGTGAAATAAATATAAAAATATTTTATTATTCGGTAACTTTTGAACAGCACTTTTAAAAAATTAAAGATTTGGATTCAAAAGTATTTTAAGTTAAAGTACAAAATTTATACTTTTGACTAAAACACTTTTGGCAAAAGCTAAAAGTACAAAATTATTCTTAAATTGTTAAAAAGATATGAAATTTTATACACCAAATTATCTTAAATTTATCATTAGTAATTTTAAATGCACATTTACAATAATTATATAATCAAATATTATTTTAATTTTATTATAAAATTAGTTTTTATTTATTAAATTTTTTTATATTTAAAAGTGTTTTATTTCACTGCGCATTGCACAACTGATGGGTCTCCAACTTTTAAGAATATTTTGATGATAACAATAACTAGTAAATAGGTTAATTAAAAGGGTAGAATCTTCTCCATAAGATTTATATATAATTGTTTTTAATTATCTTATTTATTTTGATCAAAAATATTTTTTAATCCTAATTAAATTAATATTTTCTTAACCTTTATAATTTAATATCAAGTGTTAAAGAGATTAATTCACAAAAGTAACATTTCTTAAGACAAAGAGAACTCCTATTATTCTCAAATGATTTTTATTCACTAAAGTTTTCAAAATAATATATTATCAAGGTCGTTCCTGAGTACGGGCTGGAGGCTCGACCGCTTTGAGCCACCGATTAGGGGGGCCTCAATTTTTTTTATATATAGTATATATGTATATATGTGAAATTAAAAATACAAATATATAATGATATGGTATACAAAAGTAATTTTGAAAGCCCAATAAATTTTTAAGGACTCAATTGGGCCAATTCTAATATAGTATTGAAGCCCAAACTAAACCATGTCCATTGAAAAGGATATGCTAGACAAGCTTGATTTTGAACATTTGATTGAAGATTTTGCCTCTAGGAATACTAAAATAAGTATCTTTCAATGAATGTATTCTCATATATTTTGTTGTAGTCGAACTGTTTAGTCGAATTTCTCATATATTTTATTGTAGTCGAAGTTCTCATATACTTTGTTGTAGTCGAACTATTATGTTTTAAGCTTCGAAAAGGCACTTTTTTAGATACATCTTGGACTTTTTATTTATTTATTTTAACTTTTTTTTGTGAAGACAATATTTTGAAAAGGGTCCCATTTTTATTTTTCGCCATGTGCCACCAAAATCTCAGGGACGGCTCTGTATATTATATATTATGAAGCTATTTTTAAAAGAGAAGCAAAAGGCTTTAGCCTCTTTTGTCCGAAAATGGAATCTAAAATTGGGAGCTTGGAAATGTAATTGATATATGAGTGGAGCCCATGAGCTTAAGTGAAGGAACACAATTGAGAGGCTTAGTGGCTGTTTATTTAGGACTGAATACATCTGAATGGCTGAATCGGTCAGCCATTAAGTGCGTTTGTTTTGGATAAAATTCGTCTGAATGGCTGAACCAGTCAGATGATTGAGCTGAATGGCTAAGTCAAATTTTTTAGCTGAATGGTTGAATGAGCAGCTGAATGAAGTAAAAAAAATTAAAAAATTAAAAGTGTTTTATTTTACTAGGCATTGCACAACTCCTGATGGGTCTCCAACTTTTAAAAATATTTTGATGATAACAATAATTAGTAAATAGGTTAATTAAAAGGGTAGAATCTTCTCCATAAGATTTATATATAATTGTTTTTAATTATCTTATTTATTTTGATCAAAAATATTTTTTAATCCTAATTAAATTAATATTTTCTTAATCTTTATAATTTAGTATCAAGTGTTAAAGAGATTATTTCACAAAAGTAACATTTCTTAAGACAAGGAGAACTCCTATTATTCTTAAATGATTTTTATTCACTAAAGTTTTCAAAATAATATATTATCAGGGTCGTTCCTGAGTACGGGCTGGAGGCTCGACCGCCTTGAGCCACCGATTAGGGAGGCCTCAATTTTTTTTATATATAGTATATATGTATATATGTGAAATTAAAAATACAAATATATAATGATATGGTATACAAAAGTAATTTTGAAAGCCCAATAAATTTTTAAGGACTCAATTGAGCCAATTCTAATATAGTATTAAAGCCCAAACTAAACCATGTCCATTGAAAAGGATATGCTAGACAAGCTTGATTTTGAACATTTGATTGAAGATTTTGCCTCTAGGAATACTAAAATAAGTATCTTTTAATGAATGTATTCTCATATATTTTGTTGTAGTCGAACTGTTTAGTCGAATTTCTTATATATTTTATTGTAGTCGAAATTCTCATATACTTTGTTGTAGTCGAACTATTATGTTTTAAGCTTCGAAAAGGCACTTTTTTAGATACATCTTGGACTTTTTATTTATTTATTTTAACTTTTTTTTTGTGAAGACAATATTTTGAAAAGGGTCCCATTTTTATTTTTCGCCATGTGCCACCAAAATCTCAGGGACGACTCTATATATTATATATTATGAAGCTATTTTTAAAAGAGAAGCAAAAGGCTTTAGCCTCTTTTGTCCGAAAATGGAATCTAAAATTGGGAGCTTGGAAATGTAATTGATATATGAGTGGAGCCCATGAGCTTAAGTGAAGGAACACAATTGAGAGGCTTAGTGGCTGTTTGTTTAGGACTGAATACATCTGAATGGCTGAATCGATCAGCCATTAAGTGCGTTTGGTTTGGATAAAAATCGTCTGAATGGCTGAACCGGTCAGATGATTGAGCTGAATGGCTAAGTCAGATTTTTTAGCTGAATGGCTGAATGAGCAGCTGAATGAAGTAAAAAAATTAAAAAATTAAAAAATATATATTAACTATTATATTAAGTAATATTAAATAAATTTATAATAACTTTGAATTTTTTTGAGAGTGGTAAAAGAATAAAATTCTGTCATTCAGATGTTTCAGATATGTCAATTATCAAACAACTTTTTTCATTCAGTATTCAGCCATTCAGCTCATTCAGATTGGTTAGCCATTCAGAACTTTTCATTCAGTTTTTATTAAACACCCCCTTAGCCTTACGAGCTTTGACCATATGTTGGCAACATGGTGCTGAGTATTTGAAAACTTTGAATTTTTTAATTAGATAATGTGCAGACATTTTGTTGGTAACCTTTTTGCATGGACCAAAATTTGAAAAATGTTAGTATGCAATTGTCTTGGGCAATCCGAGTATTCTTCCAGTTAATCCGAGCCCTTAATTTTGAATCCAAATAATCTCAGCCTTTGTTTTTCAAAATGAATTTCTAAATTACCAATATACCTTTGGCTCAAAAATTCTATAAATAGGAAGTTTTTCAGTTCATTTTAATTTGTCAATTTACAAAGAAAAGAAAAGCTTACTCTCCTTGCCTACATACTCTCTCTAAAGAAGTTTTCTCTCTCTTCTACTCAAAAGTTCTGATCATTTGAAAAAGAGAAAATTAGTCAAAGTATTTGAGATAAGTTATTGGATTAATTTATTTACATTATCTCATACTTGTTTATAATTATCGATATACAAATATAAATTGTTATACACATTTATATATATATATATATATATATATATCAATATTTCATCTATTCATATCAAATAAAAAGTAAGTACTTAGATACTGAAATTTGGAGATATTCCTTAAACAAGAATATCATTCGAACAGTCTTTAAAATCCTAATTAAGTGGCCTTTTGTTGATATAGTTAATTTGTATAAATATCGTAAAGTAGATTAGTACTTAGATACCGAGATTTGAAGGTATTCTTTAAAGAAGAATATCATTCGAACGATCTTTAAAATCCTAAGTGGTCTATCGAAAATATTTATACAAATATTAATTATGAAACTTTAAATTTGGTCAGTACTTAGATACCGAGATTAGGTAATCCTTAAACAAGAATATCATTTGAACGGTCTTTAAAATCATAAGTAGCCTTATTCAAAACATTCACATAATAGATAAAATATATTATTATATATATATATATATATATTTGAGTTGAACAGATTTATTTGTTATATCAAGTATTATTTAATTGATCAATCTATTATACTTGATATCTGTCATCACAAGTATTTGATCAAAAATTCATTTATTCATAAAATACTTGTTGCATAATATAAAAGTTATTTAAACTTTTATATCACAAATTTCAGTTAATATATCTGCTTAAAAAGAAGCATATCACTAATTATAAAAGTTATTTAAACTTTTATATCTGAAATCAAAGTTATATTTGTTTGACATAGAAACACATTCTTTATTTATAAAAGAAAAGTAAACCTTTATAAATTTACACTAAAATTAATATCTTCTTACACAGAAGCATGTTCACACAAGTATAAAAGTTGCACAAATTTTATAACTGAGCATAAATTAATATCTTCTTACAAAGAAACATATTCATACAAATATAAAAATCTTTGAACTTTTATAAATATCTGATGTTTAATTACTATCTGCTTATTTGAGAAGCATCACATATAAAAGTTATTTAAACATTTATATATTTGTACTGAATTTTATCTGCTTACCTTAGAAGCATATTTCTCTTAAATATTTTGTAAAAAGGAAAAATGATAGAGTTAGTTTATTTTATGTACCTGTGAGAAAGACGAGTAATTTTTTGACTAAGACTAGGGTTTTAGAGATGTCAGCTGAGAGTTGGGTCTCTAGTGTACTTGTGAGGTGAGGAAGAGACTGTCGTTTAAAAATTAGATCATAAAATAGAACTGAATTCAAAGAAAACGTGCAATTAAGCTTGAGGAGGGAGCTAAGACGAGCTTGCTGTCCGAGATAGTTAGTTGTGTATAGTTGGAAGTTGATCTTTAAAACTTTGTAAAAGTTTCTCCACCTACTGAAGGATTATTTATTACTGAGAGTAATAGGATCTCAAGTCCTGGAGAGAAACTTGAGACTGAACGTAGTAACATACCCAGAATGTATGTTGTGAACCAGACAAATTTCTGTACATTGTGTGATTGAATTTTTATTGTCTTGCATATTAATTTCTAACAATGCAAATTAATTAATTAACTAAAAATTTAAAAAGGTCTAAGATAATTTTTTTAATCAGTAATAATTTATTCAACCCCACTTCTAAATCATTATTGGACTTTCAATTCCATCAATCAAACAGACACTGAAATTGTCCAAGAGATGATGACTATTTATCGTCTATTTTTAACAAGAAAATTGCTACGGAGCCCAACAACATTGTCCAACGTCTAAGGATTATTAAGGTAAACGTTCCACATAAAGAGTGGAAGTTTGTAAATAATTCGAGAGAAGTACTGTATTTAGTCTGCATTCACATGGTGGAAGTTTGCTCTACCTGTCACACCAAGTATTTATCTACTTCCATCACCAAGGACTACATTTATATATATACTACATTTCATCAACCAACTCTCTCTTACTCTCTCTCATCCATGGAGTTAATTTCAAGCTTCTGTGCAATTGTTGTCGTGAAATTAATGGGATGGACAATTTTCAGTTGGGTTTGGTTAAAACCAAGAATGTAAGAAAAGTGTTTGAGTTCTAATGGAAACTCTTACAGATTATCTACTTTCACCTCTCACGCTAAAACACCATCAAGAAATTATCTACTTCCATCACCAATTGGCAAGCGCTACTATATATATATCACCCTTTCTTTCCGTCTTTCATCGACCAATACTACAAACTCCCTCTCCTACCTCTCTCTCTCTCTCTTCTCTTATTCATGGAGTTAGTTTTGAAGTTAATTTCAAGCTTTTGTGCAATTGTTGTGGTGATATTGGGATGGAAAATTTTCAATTGGGTTTGGCTGAGACCAAGAAAGCTTGAAAAGTACATGAGAAATCAGGGTTTCAATGGAAACTCGTACAGATTATTTTTTGGAGACCTGAAAGATATGGTTGTAATGATAAAAGAAGCCAAATCCAAACCCATCAATCTCTCTGATGATATTATCCCCCGCATCATTCCCCTCAACTATAAAACCATCCAAACCTATGGTATGTAATTATTGTCTCACAAGTTCTAGCTTGATTCATAATTTCATATAAATATTAATTGCTATTTTTTCATCGGAAAAAAACAACAAAACGAAGAAGAAGATTTTTATTATGTCTGAGTTTTATTCCTCCCCAAAAGATAAGAGTCCTATTTTATTTTTAGATTTTTTCTTGTGTTTTTATAGACATAAAATTTTGTCATTATTTTATTGTTGTTTTTAGGACTAAACTACATATCTACATATAAACTCTATCTTGTATCCGACACACAACAAGAGTGTTTTTTGACTTTTTAGTCACTTTGTCAAATTCTTAAAGTCAATATTAACATAAATTTATTTAATTTTAATTAATACAATCATAATTATCATAAAATATATAAAAAAACATTATTAATTATAAAAATATTTTATTATTTCCAAAACTTATATGAATTATCAAATTAATTTTTAAATTTAAGATTACAAGAATCTACCTCAAAAAGTAAAAAATAAGATTATTTTAGTAGAAAATGGGAGTATCTCTCTTCTTTTAATTTCTAGCAAGTTTGTTGATTTTGAATAGCAAGCTCACCAATCTCGTACGAAGTACGAAAAATAATTTATTATATTACTTATTAAAACAATCAATTAAACATAGAATAAATATTTAATAAGGACTTTTAGAAGATAGTTGTAGTTGTTAAATTATTAAATATTTATTTAAATAATAAACTGTTGAATTATATATTGTAGGTTTCTTAGACAATTATAAAGCTAAACATTTAAATGGATTACATATTTATTTAGTTATGATTATACAAAAATAATTATTTTTATTTAATTTAATTTTGTAATGAAATTTTATATTTGTGTGTATATTAACAAAATTTATATGAAATTCTAATCTGAATAGGACTATGAAACTCAAAATTTAATAAGTTTTAATTAGTTTAATTATAACAATTAGTTAGTAACCAATCCACTATAATTTTTCAAATAATTTTATAGTTATTATGTTTTTAAAAAATCACATATATTAAAAAAAATTAATCATGTGATTATGCAAAATTTTGAGTTTTAATGGATTTAATTTAGTTAGAGCATCAATTTAATAATAAAATTCACGACTAATATTAATATAATTAAATCGCGTGACATGTTAATAGATAATTTTGATATCTTAATAAAAGTGTAATAATAAAATTATTTTGCATAAAATTTGTAATGATATATTATCTCAGTGATATAAACGCTTGCAATAAATTGGTAGAACCAACGAAAAGAAATTTCTTTTTCCTGTTATAGATAAAATAAAAAAAATAAAAAGATGCTTTTGTTTTTTTCCTAATAAGTTGGGATTTTTCTTGATTACTTTACAATTTTGGATAATACTTACACTAATTTGAATAGGAAATACAAAGGCTAAATCAAAAATTTGTAAAATAAAAAATTGGTAAAATTATGTTTGTGCTTTTAATTATATAGTTGATAGTTGATTAGTAGCCATCTTCTACACACGGACACTTGATTGCTGCCCTAATCAAGACTTTTTTGTTCAAATCTAATTATTTTTGTTATATTCTTTTAAACTTTAGAAATTTAAAAGCAGCCCCATGATCTGAAAAATTGAATACAACATCTACATAGCAAATATTATGACGGCCTATATATATGATTTCCTTTAAAGTTAGTTAGGTGCATGCTACACTGTTACTGCAGGAAAGAACTCATTTTTATGGCTTGGACCAAAACCAGTGGTCCATATTATGGATCCTGATCATATCAAAGAGGTCTTGACCAAGTTTTATCAGTTTCAAAAGCCAAGGGATAATCCTTTAACAGCATTGCTTGCAACTGGACTAATAGATGCTGAGGGTGACAGATGGGCCAAACACAGGAAACTCATCAACCCTGCTTTCCATCTTGAGAAATTGAAGGTCATCTCTAATCCTAATTAATTATCTTGTTTCTTCTAAATAGTTCAAACTTTTAAGGTTGAAGAAAGTATATTTAGATGTAATGTCAAGACATGTAGTTTGTTAAGTTTGATGTTGATATTATACTATATTTTTAATTTTTTTTTCCTTGCAGAATATGCTGCCGGCCATTTATTTGAGTTCGAGTGAGATCATGACCAAATGGGAAGAGATGGTTTCTACAAAGGGGCAATTTGAGTTGGATGTATTGCCTTATTTAGAAACTTTTACAAGCGATGTTATTTCGCGTACAGCGTTTGGCAGTAGCTATGAAGAAGGAAGAAAGATATTTCAACTCCAAAGAGAACAAGCTGAGTTATTAATTCAAACTTCACAAACAATATACCTCCCTGGAATGAGGTAAAGATATCTCTTGGGATAAATAAGGAAAAATTCTAGTGATTCCTTAATTTTTCCATTTTTTACGTTTATATATTAAACTTGGTAATTGTAGATTTTTGCCAACCAAAAGAAACAAAAGGATGAAAGAGATTGCCAAAGAAGTGAAACTTGCACTAAAGAGTATCATCAACAAGCGTTTGCAAGCAATGGAAGCTGGAGAATGTAGTAATGATGACTTATTGGGTATATTATTGGAATCCAATTCCAAAGAAATTAAACAACATGGTAATAAAAAATTTGGAATGACTGTAGATGAGGTTCTTGAAGAGTGTAAACTATTTTATTTTGCGGGACAAGAGACAACTTCAAATTTACTTGTGTGGATGATGATTTTATTAAGTCAACATCAAGATTGGCAAAAGCGTGCTAAAGAAGAGGTTTTGCGGGAGTTTGGAAACAACAAGCCCGATCTTGATGGATTAAATCGCCTGAAAGTCGTAAGTTTTTCTTTATATACTAATGTTCAAGAAAACATGTGGACATATCGAACTTCAGTTCCAAAATCGTATTTCACTTTCATGGTATTAAATTTTAAACTACTTAAAAAAAAAAATCTCGTCTCATGGAACTATGGAAGGTCCACACTATTAATTAAGTAACAGACTTATTTGCGAACTGTCACAAATTACCTTTGTTTGTTGCAAATTAAATAAGCAAGTCACTATTGAACCAATATTATTAAGTAACGAATTTTGAAAAGATTACACAGTTAAATTTTATTATTTGTTTAACAGGTAAATATGATTTTGCTTGAGGTTCTAAGATTGTACTCGCCGGTAGTTTTACTTGGTCGAACTATACATGAAGAAATAAAATTAGGAGGAATATCTCTTCCTGCTGGAGTGTTTCTTCAATTACCCATGATTTTATTGCATTACGACCAAGAAATGTGGGGTGATGATGCAAAGGAGTTCAATCCAGAAAGATTTTCTGAAGGCGTGCTAAAGGCAACAAAGGGGAGAGTCACATATTTTCCTTTTAGTTGGGGACCTCGAATTTGCATTGGTCAAAATTTTGCAATGTTAGAAGCTAAAATGGCAATGGCGATGATTTTACAACGATTTTCATTTGTACTTTCACCATCTTATGCACATGCTCCCCACACCATCATTACTCTTCAACCTCAATATGGTGCACGCTTAATTTTACGGTCACTAGTATACCAGCCTTAAATGGTAATGCTTAGGGGTCAATAAAGATAAACTCTATGTGGGATTATGAATTGAGGTTAAGAAATGTCTTAGTATTGTGTGTGGATTACCTATTGTGTAAGATTTTCGAAGATTACATGAATAATATCTAGGTTAAAAAATGTCTTACTTTTGTGTGTGGATTACCTATTGTGTAAGATTTCTGAAGATTACATGAATTACATCTTTAGATGAAAATAATTCTTATGCATGCGCTAATTTTTTTAACTATTTTTAGGGTAAATTATAAAATTGTCCCCTCATATATACACTGAATTACAACATAGACGCCAATGTTTCAATTTTTACAATATCATAGCTAATATCTCAAATTTTTACAAAATCGTCCCCTCTAATCAATTTTGGTCAAAATTAGTAAGATATGTGCATGTCATGTCTTAATAATTTTAGATATAGAAATATAAGTAAATTACAAAACTGTCCCTTTATGTATATACTGAATTTTAACACAGACGATAATGTTTCAATTTTTGCAATGTCATAATTAATGTCTCAATTTTTTTTGCAAAATCGTCCCTTTTAATCAATTTTGGTCAAAATTAGTAAGACATGTGCAAAATCGTCCCCTCTAATCAATTTTGGACAAATAAGATATAAAGTAAATTATTTGTTAAAATGAATGATTAATAATTTTTTTCCGTTTAATTTAATCTAATTTTTAGTGTTTAATTTTTTCTTTTATATTTAATCAAAATGTGCTACTTAAATTTTCATTTAAACAGATCTTTGAGTTTTGTAATTAATTTTTTTTAATTATTTTATTTGGTTAAAATAAAATAAATTTATTTATAGGAGAATCTATTTTATTATTGTAAAGACGTATTATAGTAAATAGTTATTTAGTAGAATGGACTATTTTGCCTTTATAAAACTCACATGCATGACATGCACATGTCTTATTAATTTTAACCAAAATTAGTTAGAAGGGACGATTTTATAAAAAATTGAGACATTAATTATAACATTGCAAAAATTAAAACATTGACGTCTATGTTACAATTTAGTGTATACATAAAAGTACAGTTTTGCAATTTATCCATATTTCTATGTCTTACTAGAGAGTTTAAAATTTAAATTGACTGCAAAATATATCCGATGCTTCCATAACCGATCTATATGCTAAAAAATGACTCGCATACAAGTAAAAGTTTGCATAACTACGTCCGTCAAAAACAGACACTAAAAATGTCCAAAGAGATGATGATAATTTATCGTCTATTTTTTTTGATGAATATATAGTACAAAAAGGACAAAAGAAAGTTTAAAAACTACGACTCTGTGACAAGAAAATTGCTACGGAGCCAAACAAAATTGTCCAACGTCTAAGGATTATTAAAGTAATAACGGCTTCGAAATTATTTAAGTATTACTTCTTTTGTTTTAAAATTAGAGATATAATTTAATTTTTGAGATCAAATAATAACATATTAAACTTTAAAATTAATGTAAATTTGTTTAATTTTAGTTGATATAATTATTATAATTGTATAGTATATAACAAAAACTATTAATCATAAAATTTATTTCATTCTAAATTTTTATAAATCGTACTAATTTTAAAATTTAATATTATGTCATTTGATCTCAAAAGTTAAATTATATGTTTAATTTTGGAAGGAGGGAGTATGTTTCATAGACTAGCATAGAATGAAAACATATCCTCAGTATTTAATAAATAATTAGATCTCTTTCAATGGAACATAAAAAATATAATTAATAATAAAATATAATTTTAATTTATCTTCAAATTCGTACAACACATTCTAAAAAAAAAGGAGTTTGTAAATAATACGAGACAAGTATTGTATTTAGTCATTACATGTATTTAGTCTTAAATGGTAACGCTTAGAGTCAATACAGACAAACTCTATGTGGGATTATGAATTGAGGTTCAGAAATGTCTTACTTTTTTGTGTGGATTACCTATTGTATAAGATTTGAAAAGCTTACATGAATTACATCTTTATATGAAAATAATTCTTATGTATGGGCCAAATTTTTAAATATTTTTAAGGTAAATTATAAAACTGTCCTCTTATGTATACACTGAATTGCAATATAAAGGTCAATATTTTAATTTTATAATATCATATCTAATGTCTCAATTTTTTGTAAAACCGTCCCCTCTAATCAATTTTGGTTAAAATTAATAAGACATGTGCATGTCAAGTGAGTTTTATAAGGGCAAAATAGTCTATTCTTACATAAAACTATTTTCTCTCATAATAGAAGGATAAATACGTTCTTACAATAATAAAATAAATTCTCACATAAATAAATTTGTTTTATTTTAATCAAATAAAATAATTAAAAAGAAATTAATTACAAAACTCAAAGATTTGTTTAAATGAAAGTTTAAGCAGCATATTTTGATTAAATGTAAAAGACAAAATTAAACACTAAAAACTAGATTAAATTAAAAGAAAAAAAATTCTTTAGTGAGAATCAAATACGTCTTAATTCCTGATTGGATTGGAAAGGATAAATGGTACGTGTAACACCCCGTTCCCGAATAGGGAAGAGAGGTCACATGCAAAGTACAACAAACCTCAAAATAATTAACAAGGCACAAATAACTTCAAAATATTTAATAATTGATAATCCATCAATGTCGAATTAAATACAATTCTCCAAAGATCTACAAAATAATCAAAATCTAAAATCAAATAAACCTAGTCGGTCAAAGGCAGCTCTCTTCACACGAAACCCTAAACCGCCCACTGCAAACTTGCCGGAAGAAAAACACAGCATGAGTCAATTGCCCAGTACGGATACAAAGATATACAAAAGATGAACAACTAAAATACGGAATCAACTGATAAAATACTGAACAAGATCTCAAGAATAAATACCGACGAAAAATATAATCTCCAAAGTCTGAATAGAATATATCTTACTCAACAGAATTAATGAGACAAACAGATAGAGTACAAAAATAATGAACTGAAATAACTAACTCAATTAATTGAACTAAACTGAACAAAACTAACATAATGAATTAAATAGTTGGGTGTTATAATTTCATACTGAGCTTAAATACAAATAGCCAAAGGCTAACAAAATACATCGGTACCATGATGTATGCAAATCAAACCGGATAGTACGCACGACACATACGTCACTAATCCGCCAAACAAATCAAATCGAATACTGGATCGACCCATATGTATCCTGAACAAACAAATATATCAAATGGCCAAAGCTCACACCAAGAGCAACATATAAAACAAAAGGATACGTCGTGAACTGATCACACCGCCACGGAAGGTGTCATGCCCTGGTGTCAAGAGGACATGCATGTGGTACCTCCACAGGTGGTTAGCTCTAGTATACCATGAAGATCGAACTACAAAATGTAAGCCAAAAGGGGTTCAAATCACAAGGCTTACATGACCATCTCCAAATGACATCGAATTATTTCAAATACGAATATACTTAACTATCACAAGATACCCACGATCAAAATTAACTTCCAAATGTGAACGAAAATATACGAAAAAATGATACAAACGAATAAAGTCTTTAAAATATGTTGACATGATTAATTAATTCAGAGAATACAAATACGAGTTATAAGTACTATCACATGAATTTGAGAAGGAATAATCAGGTAAAATAATAACTAACTTAAGCATAATAGACATGTTGTTCTTGGAGATAATTGCATTTTGATTGAAACGATGTGGTAGAAAGCAACGTGCGACTTGAAGGAATTTTTGTGAGATAAATTCAGGAATTGTATATTCTATATTCAATGATGAATAAATTCTAATTAGAGCAAAACGAACAAATTAAAATTATAAAGATGATTGCTAAAAGAGTACGGAACCCGTACCTGAATTAAGTAATGTAATACCCAATTTATAATTTCCAAATATTACTCGTTTAGAGTCCCTCCGTCCGATCTAGTTAAACAAAAATAATAATAAGTTTATAAATTACTTAAGAATTATAATTATAGTAATATAAGATTAATTCCCAATTACATTAAATTCACAAAATAAACCTGAATAATTTCTAATTAATCTCGGATTACTTATAAAGCATGTTATCTCTCTATTTATTTTATTTTTTTATTTTTTTACAAATCAATACCTTATTCATACATATGAATACAATATACATTCTTCTAACAACTAACCTGGATACATTAGTATTCCATAGTTAGAATAAGTTTTTTTTCCTATTATTTTAATCAATATATGTATTACCCACTTCATGTTGCTATCCACATTAACTGATTCACACCATATATACTCAACAACAAGCCAATTAACATCAAATGTGCACATGCCTTGTACATGCATAATATGCATTTTAATTAAACCTTTACACGGATTAGTTACAGTTAATAATTAATACCACTATCTTATTATCTCAAAGTCTAATATTGATCATATATTTAGCAACTAGCAAGCATAGAAAGAGCTGTGAGTGTGTAAAACTAGACCTTCATCTTTGAATAATAAAGAGTTATTACTTTTGCTGAATGAAATTCCTGAAATTAGCTAAGAAACCTTTTGGTCTATTATATGATACCGAAAATCCAATTCATAAGAAGTTTGTGTGCTCTTCTTACGACCCATTCTTAATTGTTAACTGGACAAGTTTTCTAAAAAAAATAGATCATCATTAGCAATCAGTAACACAAAAGTGTACGAATTGATGAGATGTCATACCCGCTATAATTTTAATCCTCTCATTATTTAACGGACCTTTACATGATTCCTCTAACAATTTAAAAGTAATATTAATTTACTAACTCGATCTTACCAGATATTCGAGTTCGGTAAATTCCTCTTCTAGTTCTTATGCCGCCTCACGTTCTCTTCATTTTCTTCTGATCGTATGAGATGTAGTGTGAGTGTAGTTAGGTTTTACTTATTAATTCTCTTAATTATAACAGGGTTTAATATTAGCCACATATAAATTAAACCCAATTAGTATTAAGGCCCAATTTAATGTAATCTCTTAATTATTATAGTCCACACAAATTAAATACAATTTGACCCAAACATAAGAAAAACCTAATTAAAATATTTAAAATATAAATATAAATTTAAATGTCATTTTTTTCCCGGGTATTACAGTACGTGGAGCCAGAACAATTAATAGTATTGTCTAGGCAAATAATTGAACAATTAGTACCAAACAAAAATGAAATAACATTGTACTCGATGTTAATACTACTGTTATTGATGTTATAATGTTGACTAATATGCAAACCGAATATAAGATAAGATTGTTGCACCTGTGCTCATGGGCGGATCCAAAAATATTTTAAGTGT
This sequence comes from Aralia elata, assembly GCA_034770075.1. NCBI lineage: Eukaryota > Viridiplantae > Streptophyta > Magnoliopsida > Apiales > Araliaceae > Aralia > Aralia elata. The sequence goes on from CM068385.1 coordinate 95,384,422, forward strand.
GGAGAATCTAAAATGATTAGTTAAATAATTTTATCATAATAAATAATAAATATAAAATTTATTAATGCATTATAAAATTTTTAATTTTCTACTAAATTCTTTACATGCCATATTGTTATTGAAGGGTGTAAAACTCTGATTTTACATACTATCCATATATAATTTATTCCAATATTCATTTATTTCATATTCCCACTGCCCACATTGTTCATGTCTTGCGAACAATATATTTTATTTTTTTTATAAAGAAAGAACTCCATAATTGGCTGAATTTTCAAGTTTCTTATGTTTTATCTTAATATTGGTCTCTTCAGAAAATTATAATTAAATATATAGAATTTGAGCGAGACGATTGAATCATACGTGTGCTGATGACCATAGTTCTTTTTTTTTTTACTAAAATGTTTATTGCAACAAATTTGAGTATATTTGCAATAAATAAGGATTTTAAAGTGAGATTTATTTTCTAAAACTATAGTAATGTTAAGGTGGGTAATACTAATGAGTTTGTTTTGAGGGGAAAATAATTGGTGAGTGGTATGCAGTGAAATTATGATTTTGAGATGGTTGACTTAATTTATGATCAATCAATTATTTGAGGAATGATCTAGTAGTTATCGGTTATTATTTGATGAATGGATGACGTTGTTATTACTTCTCCCCTTATACAAAATAAATTTCACTTTTAAAGTTAAAAAATATTGTGTTTACTTTTAAAAATATAAATTATTAGTTAAGAAGTGGAGGCGGTATAATAATAAAATTATAATGATAAATTTGAGAATATTGTGTTATTTTATATTATATAAATAATAAAAAAAATGAGTTTTTTAATATATTTTTCTTATAAATGATAATTGTTTTTTGTAAAATTGAAGAAGTAATTTACTATCCATGTCTTAAAGAAATTGCAGATTAACTTTTTTATGCAAATAAAGCTTTAACTAGCTAGTGATGAGTCAAATTTAATATTGACAATAAGAAGATTTTAATTTATTGTAAGTGTGTTATGGACAAATTTTAACACGTTTAAGAGTCTATTTGGAAGAGTTTTTGTGTGAAATAAATATAAAAATATTTTATTATTAGGTAACTTTTGAACAGCACTTTTAAAAAATTAAAGATTTGGATTCAAAAGTATTTTAAGTTAAAGCACAAAATTTATACTTTTGACTAAAACACTTTTGGCAAAACCCAAAAGTACAAAATTATTCTTAAATTGTTAAAAAGATATGAAATTTTATACACCTATCTTAAATTTATCATTAGTAATTTTAAATGCACATTTACAATAATTATATAATCAAATATTATTTTAATTTTATTATAAAATTACTTTTTATTTATTAAAATTTTTTATATTTAAAAGTGTTTTATTTCACTGCGCATTGCACAACTGATGGGTCTCCAACTTTTAAGAATATTTTGATGATAACAATAACTAGTAAATAGGTTAATTAAAAGGGTAGAATCTTCTCCATAAGATTTATATATAATTGTTTTTAATTATCTTATTTATTTTGATCAAAAATATTTTTTAATCCTAATTAAATTAATATTTTCTTAATCTTTATAATTTAATATCAAGTGTTAAAGAGATTATTTCACAAAAGTAACATTTCTTAAGACAAGGAGAACTCCTATTATTCTCAAATGATTTTTATTCACTAAAGTTTTCAAAATAATATATTATCAGGGTCGTTCCTGAGTACGGGCTGGAGGCTCGACCGCCTTGAGCCCCCGATTAGGGGGGCCTCAATTTTTTTTATATATAGTATATATATATATATATGTATGTATATATGTGAAATTAAAAATACAAATATATAATGATATGGTATACAAAAGTAATTTTGAAAGCCCAATAAATTTTTAAGGACTCAATTGGGCCAACTCTAATATAGTATTGAAGCCCAAACTAAACCATGTCCATTGAAAAGGAAATGCTAGACAAGCTTGATTTTGAACATTTGATTGAAGATTTTGCCTCTACGAATACTAAAATAAGTATATTTCAATGAATGTATTCTCATATATTTTGTTGTAGTCGAACTTTTTAGTCAAATTTCTCATATATTTTATTGTAGTCGAAGTTCTCATATATTTTGTTGTAGTCGAACTATTATGTTTTAAACTTCGAAAAGACACTTTTTTAGATACATCTTGGACTTTTTATTTATTTATTTTAACTTTTTTTTTGTGAAGACAATATTTTGAAAAGGGTCCCATTTTTATTTTTCGTCATGTGCCACCAAAATCTCAGGAACGGCTCTGTATATTATATATTATGAAGCTATTTTTAAAAGAGAAGCAAAAGGCTTTAGCCTCTTTTGTCTGAAAATGGAATCTAAAATTGGGAGCTTGGAAATGTAATTGATATATGAGTGGAGCCCATGAGCTTAAGTGAAGGAACACAATTGAGAGGCTTAGTGGTTGTTTGTTTAGGACTGAATACATCTGAATGGCTGAATCGGTTAGCCATTAAGTGCGTTTGTTTTGGATAAAAATCGTCTGAATGGCTGAACCAGTCAGATGATTGATCTGAATGAGCAGCTGAATGAAGTAAAAAAAAATTAAAAAATTAAAAGTGTTTTATTTCACTGCGCATTGCACAACTCCTGATGGTCCCTAACTTTTAAGAATATTTTGATGATAACAATAACTAGTAAATAAGTTAATTAAAATGGTAGAATCTTCTCCATAAGATTTATATATAATTGTTTTTTATTATCTTATTTATTTTGATCAAAAATATTTTTTAATCCTAATTAAATTAATATTTTTTTAATTTTTATAATTTAATATCAAGTGTTAAAGAGATTAATTCACAAAAGTAACATTTCTTAAGACAAGGAGAACTCCTATTATTCTCAAATGATTTTTATTCACTAAAGTTTTCAAAATAATATATTATCAGGGTCGTTCCTGAGTACGGGCTGGAGGCTCGACCGCCTTGAGCCCCCGATTAGGGGAGCCTCAATTTTTTTTATATATAGTATATATATATATATATATATCTGTGTGAAATTAAAAATACAAATATATAATGATATGGTATACAAAAGTAATTTTGAAAGCCCAATAAATTTTTAAGGACTCAATTGGGTCAACTCTAATATAGTATTGAAGCCCAAACTAAACCATGTCCACTGAAAAGGATATTGTAACGATCGCGGATCGTGGGTAGCTTTGTAACACGAGCATGTGAATTTTATTGAATAAATTGAACTTTTATTAATATTATTCCGTGTTATGTGTTTGAATATTTTATTACTACTTATGATGTGTAGGTAATAATTTTTTATTGTTATTATTTTTATTGAAGTTGATTAAATCATTAGAGAAATAGCACTAAAGCGCTATTTATGCCATAGACGCCTTTTTCGATTTTAGGACTTTTCATAATTTCGCCAAAGCGTTAATGAGAGGGATTAATAATCCAAGTGTGGGATTTTATTGGAGTCCAATTGAATTTTTATTAGAAGCCCAATGAGAATTAAATTAGAAGTCCAAGAGTGGCCCAAGTTGAAGCCCAAAACCTATGGGTCAAGTCCATGACCCAAACCCGCACCCCATGACCCACAACCCATGACCCATGAGGGAAATGGGTTATGTTTTCAGCTGAACCATTTGTAGAAGGAAGAAGTGTACGGGAGAAGGAAGAGAGGGAGAAGGAATGAAGAACGTGATGCATTTGGGGAGAAGCAATTTCTTGCATTTGGTAGAGAAAAAGGAAGGAGGAACAAATGGGGAGAAGGGAGGGGGATTACCCGGGCATGGAGAGGAGCAAAGCTCACTCTCCCAGCCATGGGGAGCTGATGCGGGAGAGCATGCTCAGCTCCTCCCACCTCCAAGAACATCTGATCACTTCCCCTATATATACTCATGACATTGCAAGCCTTCCATCCCTTTCTTGTTGCTAAGTGTTGAAGCTGGAAAAATTGAGAGAGTGTAAGAGTTGAGTGAGTTCGGGTGGTTTGAGAAGGCAGAAGGAGTGTGTAGCAGCTGTGAGTAATTCCTCTAGCATCCTATAAGAAGCTTCAAGAGGTACACACAATGATATCTTAGCCCATTCCATGATAGCTTCAAGCTTTTAGTTTTGCTATGCTTTGTTGGTAATGTTGCTGAATTTCGTTAGTTAGTTCATGAACATGTGTATATGTTATTAGCTCCATTAAACCTTGTTAATCATCTGTAAAAGTGGAACCATGAATGAGAATCAAACCTATGCATAAGGAATCAAGAAATGGACTGAAATGGACATTAGTGGACTGTTATACATGTTTTGTTAATAATGAAGTTATAATCTTGGTTTGGTTATGTGCATTGGTTGTGTATTGTTGGTATATGTCCAGAAGTTATGAGAAATGATTTCAATGTGAAATCTGGGGCACCCATATATGGGCAAAGCTATGAGTTCTGAATTCTAAGGCTATGCCCACAAACCGTTTGATAAAATGTCTAAGAGAGGAATTTCTCTAAGAACATGAGAACTAAGTGTTATTAATTGATGAAAAGAATGTTTTGATGCATATCTCAGTAATAAAAACATGTCTTAAGTCATATTGGCTTGTTGTATAATAGCTAAGACATAAAGAGGAAGGATGAATTGGCCTAACTCTTAGTTTCGCTAAATACTAGTTGGACTAGGCTCTTTAGAGCCAATATTTCGATTTAGTAAAGAGTCTATAAGATTATGAATCCATGAAGGCTTTGTAGTTCATGTTATAAGCTTTCCATAGCCTCCGGAACGGCCTAATTCCGACTTCGGATGAGGGAGTTATGATATTTGGGAGTAAATGTGTCAAAACAGAGCATGCTGGACATTCAGGGGAGAAGAAAACCATGTTTGGGCGTACGTACGCCGCCCTTACGCCAAAGCTACTGACTCGGGCGTACGTACGCCGGTCACAGGCTTAATTTGGGCGTAGCTACGCCGGGCCAATGTTAGGCCAAAATCAGCTTTGACCTCCTTTAGTAAAATGGGCGTAACTTTCTCATACGAACTCCGTTTTGGATGATTCAAGATGATTCGGAAAGCTAAGAAGTAGAACTACAACTTCCATTGATTAGAATTTAAAGCTATGGCCTTGATCAATTTCTAAATTGGCCATTTTTAGGACTATTGTGCATTATGAAGCAAAAACGAGACGTCGTACATGCACGTATGTAATGTGTAATGCTTCCAACACTAAAATTTATTGTTTTAAGTTCTAAAACTTGTACATTATGGTTTATAATGACTCTTAGCATTAATCAATGATGGATTAGACAAGTGTATGAGCATGCTAAACTTATACATATGAGACGAATCGGGCGTGCGTTGTGCAAACGTTGAAACGTTGTGTCAAGTGTGTGTAACCTTGTTTGATATTATGTTTCTAATTAGAATGAAACATTATAGTGTAATGTAAACCAATATTTGGCATTAATTATGTGGCTAATTGGTATGTGGATACGTACTTAAATGTGTAGGATTTTTGAAGGACGATTAACGTCAAGTAGTAGCAAGCGCTTAAGGCAAGTTTTCTAACGCTTGTCTAACCCTTGTGTTGGGCAAGTTTATTTGATTCATTTGATTATATTCTCATGACTCTCATGCAATGTTTGAAGTTTCGATTTACACAATACATATATGGTTGTGTGAATTCCTTACTTATGTAAATCCTTCAGTATTTGCACAAGTATTCGAGCTATGTTATGACATAAATTGTTGAAGCTTTCAAGTTTACATATATATGAACTGTTATAGAGAAGGTCGATGCCATTTGATTCGGCTAGACAGATATTGAAATGTTTTATTGATTTGATAATAAATCCTTGAAATGTTATTGATGATTAAGTAGAGCTATCCAACCGAATTGTTTTGGTTAGGATTCCGAGACATGAATGAGATGAACAACCCTAATATTAGGGGCAGTTTTTAGTCAGTTATTCTGACAAGGCATCGAGCGCCTAAACAAACGCATATAGTCGTTTCCAGGTAGAGTGTTGATCAACATAGAGTACAATAGGCTGATCACCTAGAAGTGCTCGTAAGCAAGACGGTTTGCAGTTATATTGCTGTGTACCTTTTCAAGAAAGCAAAAGAAAGTTCAAGGTCTTATGACCACTCAATGTCGTTTCAAAAATATATTTTTAAAACGAAAGCAAAGTATTATTCTTGTTTATTCAGAATATTTCACAACTATTGTTCAGTTGTCGAATAGAAATGATATGATTGACGATATTGTTGTTATTCAACTGTTATACTTGCTGGGCAATTGAATGCTCATTCTTGCTTTATATTAAACATTGCAGCTAAGGTCGAGCGGGTCGAAGGTTCCGGTAAGGACAAGGGAAAGGGCAAGATGAACGTCTAGATGGCGTCATAGTTTATTTGTATTAGTAATGATGTAATATTAGGACTTATTATGTATTTGGAATGATGTTATGGTAATAGAACCTGGGATTGAGAGTAAGACGTGTTGTAATAATATAGTAATTACATTCATGTCTAGTATGTTGTATGGAATGAGATGTACCGTGGAGCACCGGATTCGGGTTTGAGGTACCCGGATTTGGGGGCGTCACAGGTTGGTATCAAAGCTGATAGGTTTTAAACCTTAGGTTGGGGAAAACCTTAGGAATATGACCGTATAGAGAATGAAAGGGTTAGTAAATGAACTCAAATAGAGTTGTTAAGGGATGGATTGAGGAAATTCATCCAGAGAACTAAAAGTATACTTAAAATAAACTATATTTGTTAAGTGTTATAATATTATTTGTTATTGTTATGTACTAATCGAGTTAGTATATTGGGTTGTAGATGTCAGGAGCAGGACCCGAGTATAGAGATATCTATGTAGTAAGCGAGGAGCTGATCGCTCCACCCGAGCCAACACCCGAGCTAGTAACAGAGGTTGAGGCTCAGATATATAGTGACCCGGAAGAAGATCCGGAGGAGGAACCGGAGATGGACCTTTCACTTGATGAGGATCCGTCCGAGCATGAGGAGGAAGCAGATGATATATTATCGGATGTTGTGCCTTCTGAAGAGGAGGAAGTGGCACCATCAGACATGAATAATCTGTTTGAAGTGGTACTTGATAGGAATGTAGCACTAAGAGGTAGAGTTCAAGCCTTAGAGGCGAGGGTACAAGAACTCTTGCAAGAGAGACATGAGTTAGAGGCCTACTGGGAGGCAGAGATCGATGATAGGATCAGGGCCGAAGATCGGGCCGATGACCTGGAAGAAGAGGCAAGGATCAAGAGGGTGAGGACCGATAGGTCTAACTATGCGTTCAGGTCGTCACATGGGCGATTTCAGCGTAGGGTGACCCATTACCCAGCAGAGGAGGGCCAGACCAGGCACACCATTAGTAGGGATCTGGTGATGGCCATAGCAGATGACGAGTATGCAGACGCCATTAGGCGTGGTCTAGTTCAGTGATTAGACGAGGTCTAGATGTGTACCTTGTAAGGATGTAAATCCTAAATTTTGTATATGTAATAGATTATCTGGTGTAAATCCCATCTTTTTAGTAATAGAGGGATATATTGTATGCGAATAGCATAAGCTATGTGTTACAAGATGTATGAAGTAAGAAGCATGTTAATATAAGTATGTTTATTTTAATGTGCCTTGTGATGAGTATGTTTATTCCAATGTGCCTTGCGATTAGTATGTGTACGTCTTAGTATTTACTATAGTGCGCAAGGATGAATAGTAGATTAATAGTGGCATAATTTGTTTAACAGAAAATGCCGCCGAGATGGAGAGGAAGAGGAAGACAGGGAACACGGAGGAATGAGGATAGAGAATCCGATAATGAGAGTGAGACTAGAGAAACAGCAAACCCTATGCAGCAATTCATAGACTTACTGGTAGGAGCTTTGAACAGAGTTCCAACCGTACCACATGTCGTTCCTCCAGTTGCGCGTGTTGCCAACTTTAAGGACTTTAAGAGCATGGGACCGCCCGAATTTAAGGGGACCACCGAGCCTATAGAGGCTCAATCATGGGTTAAGGAGGTGGAGAAAGCATTCATCATTGCTGGAGTTGGGGAGGAGCAGAAGACCACTTTTGCTACCTACCTATTGAAGGGCGAGGCCAATTTCTGGTGGGAAGCAAACCAGAATAGGGCTGGGGAAGGAGTCATTGCTTGGGAACGGTTCAAAGAGTTGTACTTTGAGAATTACTTTCCCAAAAGCATGCAGAGTCGCATGGAGATGCGATTCTTAGAACTGAAGCAAGATAACCTGACAGTACCCCAATATGTTGCCAAGTTCAACGAGCTGGCTCGGTTTGCTCCACACCAAGTGGACACCGAGGAAAGGAAGACGAGGAGGTTTGAGCAGGGCCTGAAACCCTGGCTCTACAGCAAGGTGAGCGTGTTACAGATCGATACCTTTGGATCAATCTTGGAAAAGGCTATCATAGCCGAAGGAGGGAGTGAGGCACTGAGCCTCTACAATAGGGAGAAGAAGAATAAGGGTAGGAACGAAGGAGGAAATAAGACTGATGTAGCCAGTGGAAGTGGAAGTAACCAGAAGAGGAAATGGAACAATTCCGGGAATACCGGAAACAAACAAGGAGACCCAAAGAAGAGGGTAGAGCCGTGTAAGACCTGCGGGAAGAATCACCTGGGGGTCTGCTTGAAGGGAAGGACGACATGCTATAACTGTGGGCAGGAGGGACACATCTCTCCTAACTGCCCTAACCCGAAGAAGATCGGTGGGTGTTTCGTTTGCGGAGCACCAGGCCACATGGCAAGGAATTGCCCTAAGAAGGGGACAGACGGGGGAGGCAATGGGAATAGCAGTGGCCAGCTGACTATGACTAGTCCAGCTCCACCGAGTAGACCATCAGCCCGGACCTTCAATATGACGGTCCAAGATGCAGTGACATCAGGAGACGTAGTCTCAGGTATCATTCCGATCAATAATATTAATGCATATGTGTTGTTTGATTCGGGTGCGACCTGTTCTTTTGTATCATGTGAATTTGCTCAACGTTTAAGCTTACCTCTAGAGAAACTAGAGTCTCCCTTGAACATAGAAGTTGCGAATAAGGAAGTAATCCCTGTTGAACATGTTCATAGGAATTGTTGCGTCGAAATTAGAGGGAGTAAGTTATCGGTAAATTTAATTCCGATTAGACTGGGAGAATTTGACGTAATACTGGGAATGGATTGGTTGTTTAACCACGGGGTAGTAAACGATTGCCAGAAGAAAAGCGTAAACCTTCAGACTTCGAAGCAGTCTAAGGTAGTGTTCTACGGTAGTAAATCTCCTAGGCGTTCGAGTTTGCTATCGACGATGCAAGCCAGGAAGCTGTTAAGAAAAGGGTGCGTAGGTTATCTGTGCCACATTGTCGATACCCAACGAGAGGGAGCCGAAATGGGGCAGATACCTATCGTGAATGAATTCGCGGATGTATTTCCAGATGAATTGCCAGGACTTCCACCAGATAGGGAGATCGAATTTGTGATAGACGTAGTGCCTGGAACGGCACCCGTTTCAAGGGCACCATATAAAATGGCGCCAGTAGAGATGAAGGAGTTGATGGTTCAACTGCAAGAATTGTTAGATAAAAAGTATATCCAACCGAGTTTGTCTCCATGGGGAGCGCCAGTGTTATTCGTGAAGAAGAAGGATGGATCGCTGAGGCTATGTATCGACTATCAGGAGTTGAACAAAGTAACGATCAAGAATAAGTATCCGTTGCCCAGGATCGACGATTTGTTTGATCAGTTGAAGGGGGCGAAATACTTTTCTAAAATAGATCTGAGAACGGGATATCACCAGTTGAAGGTGAGGGGAGAGGACGTACCTAAGACAGCGTTCAGGACTCGTTACGGCCATTATGAGTTCCTGGTGATGTCATTTGGGCTAACGAATGCACCGGCTGCATTTATGGATTTAATGAATAGAGTGTTCAAGCAGCATTTGGACAAATTTGTAGTGGTGTTCATAGATGATATTCTAGTCTACTCTTTGACACAGGAAGATCATGCTGAACACCTAAAAATAGTGATGGAAACCTTGAGGAGGGAGAAGTTGTATGCGAAATTCTCGAAATGCGAATTTTGGCTAGAGAGAGTCCACTTTTTGGGACACGTGATTGACAAAGATGGTATATCCGTAGACCCAGCGAAGGTGGAGGCGGTTATTAATTGGGAACAGCCAAAGACGCCGACAGAAGTGCGTAGTTTCTTAGGGTTAGCGGGCTACTATCAGAGATTTATTCAGGATTTTTCGAAGATAGCAACCCCATTAACCCAATTGACGAGGAAGGCGGTAAAGTATGTTTGGACGGAGAAGTGCGAGGAGAGCTTCCGAGAGCTCAAGAAAAGGTTGAGCGAGGCGCTAGTATTATCCTTACCAGATGATACAGGTGATTTTGTAGTTTATAGTGATGCGTCACACAAGGGACTTGGATGCGTGCTTATGCAACACAGTAAAGTCATTGCGTATGCGTCACGCCAGTTGAAAGATTATGAGAGGGGATACCCTACTCATGATCTCGAATTGGCAGCAGTTGTGTTTGCCTTGAAGATTTGGAGGCATTACTTATACGGCGAGAAATGTGAGATATACACGGACCACAAAAGTCTAAAGTATATCTTCACACAGAAGGAGTTGAATATGAGGTAGAGGAGGTGGTTAGAATTGATCAAAGATTATGATTGTGAGATTCTATATCACCCGGGGAAGGCGAATGTAGTGGCCGATGCCTTAAGTAGGAAGGGTCGGGGGAAGTTGTCAATGTTAACGGCTCAAGATGAGCTAATAACAGAGATGGCTAAACTGGAGATAGAAGTGAGGTTCCCGATAGAATCGGGAGAGAAGTTGTTCACAATAGAGACTCGTCCAATCTTATTGGACCGAGTGAAAGAAGCACAACTTAGCGATGAGGAGTGCGAGGGAATAAGGCAGAGAATTTCCCAAGGAGAGGAAATTAAGTATAAACTCGATAATGATGGAGTGATGAGATTTGAAGGAAGAATTTGGGTACCGCCAGTACCCGAGTTACGAGAAGAGATTTTGCAAGAGGCCCATAGTTCGAGGTACTCGATCCATCCGGGAAGTACAAAAATGTATCAAGACCTCAGACTACATTTTTGGTGGCCGAACATGAAGAGAGAAGTCGCAGAGTACGTTAGTAAGTGCTTGACTTGTCAGAGAGTCAAGGCCGAGCATCAGAGACCAAGTGGGTTGCTTCAACCCTTAGAGATTCCAGAGTGGAAGTGGGAGCATATCACGATGGATTTTGTGGTAGGACTCCCAACAACGCAGAAGGGATACGACGCTATATGGGTCATAGTGGATCGTTTGACGAAATCGGTGCATTTCTTGCCGATCAGAATTAGGTTCAAATTAGACCAGCTAGCTAAACTCTATGTTAAGGAAATTGTTTCTAGACATGGAGTGCCAACTTCGATTGTGTCGGATCAGGATCCGCGTTTTACTTCAAATTTTTGGAGGAGTCTACAAGAGCAATTGGGAACACAGCTGAGGTTGAGCACGGCGTATCATCCTCAAACAGACGGGCAGAGCGAGCGGACGATACAGACTTTAGAAGATATGCTACGGGCATGTGTGATGGACTTTAAAGGGAATTGGGACGACCACCTACTTTTAGTTGAATTTTCTTATAATAATAGTTATCACGCAAGTATAGGCATGCCGCCTTACGAAGTGTTGTACGGGAGAAAATGCAGAACGCCATTGTGCTGGGATGAGGTAGGGGAACGCAAATTGTTGGGACCAGAATTGGTACAACAAATTGCGGAGATCGTCAAGGTAATAAGAGCAAGACTAATTGCAGCTCAGGACCGACAGAAGAAATATGCAGACAAACATCGCCAGAAGAGAGACTTCGACGTCGGTAGCTATGTATTTTTGAAGGTGTCTCCCTAGAAGGGGAAGATACGTTTTAGGAAAAAAGGGAAGCTGAGTCCAAGGTTTATAGGACCGTTTGAAGTATTGAGAAGGGTAGGAGAAATGGCTTATGAGGTAGCCTTACCTCCTGAGTTAGAACATATCCATAACGTGTTTCACGTGTCGGTACTACGACCCTATAAGCAAGACTATAAGCATTTGATAGAGTATGAACCTATTCAGGTTGAGAAAGACTTAACTTATGAAGAAATTCCTATCCAGATAATTGATAGGAAAGAGCAAGTCTTACGAAGTAAGACCATATATTCTGTGAAGGTAGTATGGAGGAACCACAACGCCGAAGAAGCGACGTGGGAACTCGAAGATAAGATGAAGAAGAATTATCCCCATCTTTTTATTTAACCTTATGTCGTAATTCTGGGGACAGAATTCTTATAAGGGGGGGAGGATGTAACGATCGCGGATCGTGGGTAGCTTTGTAACACGAGCATGTGAATTTTATTGAATAAATTGAACTTTTATTAATATTATTCCGTGTTATGTGTTTGAATATTTTATTACTACTTATGATGTGTAGGTAATAATTTTTGATTGTTATTATTTTTATTGAAGTTGATTAAATCATTAGAGAAATAGCAGTAAAGCGCTATTTATGCCATAGACGCCTTTTTCGATTTTAGGACTTTTCATAATTTCGCCAAAGCGTTAATGAGAGGGATTAATAATCCAAGTGTGGGATTTTATTGGAGTCCAATTGAATTTTTATTAGAAGCCCAATGAGAATTAAATTAGAAGTCCAAGAGTGGCCCAAGTTGAAGCCCAAAACCTATGGGTCAAGTCCATGACCCAAACCCGCACCCCATGACCCACAACCCATGACCCATGAGGGAAATGGGTTATGTTTTCAGCTGAACCATTTGTAGAAGGAAGAAGTGTACGGGAGAAGGAAGAGAGGGAGAAGGAATGAAGAACGTGATGCATTTGGGGAGAAGCAATATCTTGCATTTGGTAGTGAAAAAGGAAGGAGGAACAAATGGGGAGAAGGGAGGGGGATTACCCGGGCATGGAGAGGAGCAAAGCTCACTCTCCCAGCCATGGGGAGCTGATGCGGGAGAGCATGCTCAGCTCCTCCCACCTCCAAGAACATCTGATCACTTCCCCTATATATACTCATGACATTGCAAGCCTTCCATCCCTTTCTTGTTGCTAAGTGTTGAAGCTGGAAAAATTGAGAGAGTGTAAGAGTTGAGTGAGTTCGGGTGGTTTGAGAAGGCAGAAGGAGTGTGTAGCAGCTGTGAGTAATTCCTCTAGCATCCTATAAGAAGCTTCAAGAGGTACACACAATGATATCTTAGCCCATTCCATGATAGCTTCAAGCTTTTAGTTTTGCTATGCTTTGTTGGTAATGTTGCTGAATTTCGTTAGTTAGTTCATGAACATGTGTATATGTTATTAGCTCCATTAAACCTTGTTAATCATCTGTAAAAGTGGAACCATGAATGAGAATCAAACCTATGCATAAGGAATCAAGAAATGGACTGAAATGGACATTAGTGGACTGTTATACATGTTTTGTTAATAATGAAGTTATAATCTTGGTTTGGTTATGTGCATTGGTTGTGTATTGTTGGTATATGTCCAGAAGTTATGAGAAATGATTTCAATGTGAAATCTGGGGCACCCATATATGGGCAAAGCTATGAGTTCTGAATTCTAAGGCTATGCCCACAAACCGTTTGATAAAATGTCTAAGAGAGGAATTTCTCTAAGAACATGAGAACTAAGTGTTATTAATTGATGAAAAGAATGTTTTGATGCATATCTCAGTAATAAAAACATGTCTTAAGTCATATTGGCTTGTTGTATAATAGCTAAGACATAAAGAGGAAGGATGAATTGGCCTAACTCTTAGTTTCGCTAAATACTAGTTGGACTAGGCTCTTTGGAGCCAATATTTCGATTTAGTAAAGAGTCTATAAGATTATGAATCTATGAGGGTTTTGTAGTTCATGTTATAAGCTTTCCATAGCCTCCGGAACGGCCTAATTCCGACTTCGGATGAGGGAGTTATGACATTTGGGAGTAAATGTGTCAAAACAGAGCATGCTGGACATTCAGGGGAGAAGAAAACCATGTTTGGGCGTACGTACGCCGCCCTTACGCCAAAGCTACTGACTCGGGCGTATGTACGCCGGTCACAAGCTTAATTTGGGCGTAGCTACGTCGGGCCAATGTTAGGCCAAAATCAGCTTTGACCTCCTTTAGTAAAATGGGCGTAACTTTCTCATACGAACTCCGTTTTGGATGATTCAAGATGATTCGGAAAGCTAAGAAGTAGAACTACAACTTCCATTGATTAGAATTTAAAGCTATTGCCTTGATCAATTTCTAAATTGGCCATTTTTAGGACTATTGTGCATTATGAAGCAAAAACGAGACGTCGTACATGCACGTATGTAATGTGTAATGCTTCCAACACTAAAATTTATTGTTTTAAGTTCTAAAACTTGTACATTATGGTTTATAATGACTCTTAGCATTAATCAATGATGGATTAGACAAGTGTATGAACATGCTAAACTTATACATATGAGACGAATCGGGCGTGCGTTGTGCAAACGTTGAAACGTTGTGTCAAGTGTGTGTAACCTTGTTTGATATTATGTTTCTAATTAGAATGAAACATTATAGTGTAATGTAAACCAATATTTGGCATTAATTATGTGGCTAATTGGTATGTGGATACGTACTTAAATGTGTAGGATTTTTGAAGGACGATTAACGTCAAGTAGTAGCAAGCGCTTAAGGCAAGTTTTCTAACGCTTGTCTAACCCTTGTGTTGGGCAAGTTTATTTGATTCATTTGATTATATTCTCATGACTCTCATGCGATGTTTGAGGTATCGATTTACACAATACATATATGGTTGTGTGAATTCCTTACTTATGTAAATCCTTCAGTATTTGCACAAGTATTCGAGCTATGTTATGACATAAATTGTTGAAGCTTTCAAGTTTACATATATATGAACTGTTATAGAGAAGGTCGATGCCATTTGATTCGGCTAGACAGATATTGAAATGTTTTATTGATTTGATAATAAATCCTTGAAATGTTATTGATGATTAAGTAGAGCTATCCAACCGAATTGTTTTGGTTAGGATTCCGAGACATGAATGAGATGAACAACCCTAATATTAGGGGCAGTTTTTAGTCAGTTATTCTGACAAGGCATCGAGCGCCTAAACAAACGCATATAGTCGTTTCCAGGTAGAGTGTTGATCAACATAGAGTACAATAGGCTGATCACCTAGAAGTGCTCGTAAGCAAGACGGTTTGCAGTTATATTGCTGTGTACCTTTTCAAGAAAGCAAAAAGAAAGTTCAAGGTCTTATGACCACTCAATGTCGTTTCAAAAATATATTTTTAAAACGAAAGCAAAGTATTATTCTTGTTTATTCAGAATATTTCACAACTATTGTTCAGTTGTCGAATAGAAATGATATGATTGACGATATTGTTGTTATTCAACTGTTATACTTGCTGGGCAATTGAATGCTCATTCTTGCTTTATATTAAACATTGCAGCTAAGGTCGAGCGGGTCGAAGGTTCCGGTAAGGACAAGGGAAAGGGCAAGATGAACGTCTAGATGGCGTCATAGTTTATTTGTATTAGTAATGATGTAATATTAGGACTTATTATGTATTTGGAATGATGTTATGGTAATAGAACCTGGGATTGAGAGTAAGACGTGTTGTAATAATATAGTAATTACATTCATGTCTAGTATGTTGTATGGAATGGGATGTACCGTGGAGCACCGGATTCGGGTTTGAGGTACCCGGATTTAGGGGCGTCACAGATATGCTAGACAAGCTTGATTTTGAACATTTGATTGAAGATTTTGCCTCTAGGAATACTAAAATAAGTATCTTTCAATGAATGTATTCTCATATATTTTGTTGTAATCGAACTGTTTAGTCGAATTTCTCATATATTTTATTGTAGTCGAAGTTCTCATATATTTTGTTGTAGTCGAA
The DNA here is from genome assembly GCA_034770075.1 of Aralia elata. Classification (NCBI taxonomy): domain Eukaryota; kingdom Viridiplantae; phylum Streptophyta; class Magnoliopsida; order Apiales; family Araliaceae; genus Aralia; species Aralia elata. The sequence goes on from CM068385.1 coordinate 95,400,349, forward strand.
CTATTATGTTTTAAGCTTCGGAAAGGCACTTTTTTAGATACATCTTGGACTTTTTATTTATTTATTTTTACTTTTTTTTGCGAAGACAATATTTTGAAAAGGGTCCCATTTTCATTTTTCGCCCTGTGCCACCAAAATCTCAGGAACGACTCTGTATATTATATATTATGAAGCTATTTTTAAAAGAGAAGCAAAAGGCTTTAGCCTCTTTTGTCTGAAAATGGAATCTAAAATTGGGAGCTTGGAAATGTAATTGATATATGAGTGGAGCCCATAAGCTTAAGTGAAGGAACACAATTGAGAGGCTTAATGGGTGTTTGTTTAGGACTGAATACATCTGAATGGCTGAATCGGTTAGCCATTACGTGCGTTTGGTTTGGATAAAAATCGTCTGAATGGCTGAACCGGTCAGATGATTGAGCTGAATGACTAAGTCAGATTTTTTAGCTGAATGAGCAGCTGAATGAAGTAAAAAAAATTAAAAAATTAAAAAAAATATAGTAACTATTATATTAAGTAATATTAAATAAATTTATAACAACTTTGAATTTTTTTCAGAGAGGTAAAATAATAAAATTCTGTCATTCAGATGTTTCAGATATGTCAATTATCAAACAACTTTTTTCATTCAATATTCAGCCATTCAGCTCATTCAGATTGGTTAGCCATTCAGAACTTTTCATTCAGTTTTTATTAGACACCCCCCTAGCCTTACGAGCTTTGACCATATGTTGGCAACATGGTGCTGAGTATTTGAAAACTTTGAATTTTTCAATTAGATAATGTGCAGACATTTTGTTGGTAACCTTTTTGCATGGACCAAAATTTGAAAAATGTTAGTATGCAATTGTCTTGGGCAATCCGAGTATTCTTCCAGTTAATCCGAGCCCTTAATTTTGAATCCAAATAATCTCAGCCTTTGTTTTTCAAAATGAATTTCTAAATTACCAATATACCTTTGGCTCAAAAATTCTATAAATAGGAAGTTTTTCAGTTCATTTTAATTTGTCAATTTACAAAGAAAAGAAAAGCTTACTCTCTTTGCCTACATACTCTCTCTCTAAAGAAGTTTTCTCTCTCTTTTACTCAAAAGTTCTGATCATTTGAAAAAGAGAAAATTAGTCAAAGTATTTGAGATAAGTTATTGAATTAATTTATTTACATTATCTCATACTTGTTTATAATTATTGATATACAAATATAAATTGTTATGCTCATTTATATATATATATATATATATATATATATATATATATCATATATTCATATCAAATAAAAAGTAAGTACTTAGATATTGAAATTTGGAGATATTCCTTAAACAAGAATATCATTTGAACAGTCTTTAAAATCCTAATTAAGTGGCCTTTTGTTGATATAGTTAATTTGTATAAATATTGTAAAGTAGATCAGTACTTAGATACCGAGATTTGAAGGTATTCTTTAAAGAAGAATATCATTCGAACGATCTTTAAAATCCTAAGTGGTCTATCGAAAATATGTATACAAATATTAATTATGAAACTTTAAATTTGGTCAGTACTTAGATACCGAGATTAGGTAATCCTTAAACAAGAATATCATTTGAACGGTCTTTAAAATCATAAGTAGCCTTATTCAAAACATTCACATAATAGATAAAATATATTATTATATATATATATATTTGAGTTAAACACATTTATTTGTTATATCAAGTATTATTTAATTGATCAATCTATTATACTTGATATCTGTCATCACAAGTATTTGATCAAAAATTCATTTATTCATAAAATACTTGTTGCATAATATAAAAGTTATTTAAACTTTTATATCACAAATTTCAGTTAATATATCTGCTTAAAAAGAAGCATATCACTAATTATAAAAGTTATTTAAACTTTTATATCTGAAATCAAAGTTATATTTGTTTGACATAGAAACACATTCTTTATTTATAAAAGAAAAGTAAACCTTTATAAATTTACACTAAAATTAATATCTTCTTACACAGAAGCATGTTCACACAAGTATAAAAGTTGCACAAATTTTATAACTGAGCATAAATTAATATCTTCTTACAAAGAAACATATTCATACAAATATAAAAATCTTTGAACTTTTATAAATATCTGATGTTTAATTACTATCTGCTTATTTGAGAAGCATCACATATAAAAGTTATTTAAACATTTATATATTTGTACTGAATTTTATCTGCTTACCTTAGAAGCATATTTCTCTTAAATATTTTGTAAAAAGGAAAAATGATAGAGTTAGTTTATTTTATGTACCTGTGAGAAAGACGAGTAATTTTTTGACTAAGACTAGGGTTTTAGAGATGTCAGCTGAGAGTTGGGTCTCTAGTGTACTTGTGAGGTGAGGAAGAGACTGTCGTTTAAAAATTAGATCATAAAATAGAACTGAATTCAAAGAAAATGTGCAATTAAACTTGAGGAGGGAGCTAAGACGAGCTTGCTGTCCGAGATAGTTAGTTGTGTATAGTTGGAAGTTGATCTTTAAAACTTTGTAAAAGTTTCTCCACCTATTGAAGGAGTATTTATTACTGAGAGTAATAGGATCTCAAGTCCTGGAGAGAAACTTGAGACTGAACGTAGTAACATACCCAGAATGTATGTTGTGAACCATACAAATTTCTGTACATTGTGTGATTGAATTTTTATTGTCTTGCATATTAATTTCTAACACTGCAAATTAATTAATTAACTAAAAATTTAAAAAGGTCTAAGATAATTTTTTTAATCAGTAATAATTTATTCAACCCCACTTCTAGATCATTATTGGACTTTCAACTCCATCAATCAAACAAACACTGAAATTGTCCAAGAGATGATGACTATTTATCGTCTATTTTTAACAAGAAAATTGCTACGGAGCCCAACAACATTGTCCAACGTCTAAGGATTATTAAGGTAAACGTTCCACATAAAGAGTGGAAGTTTGTAAATAATTCGAGAGAAGTACTGTATTTAGTCTGCATTCACATGGTGGAAGTTTGCTCTACCTGTCACACCAAGTATTTATCTACTTCCATCACCAAGGACTACATTTATATATATACTACATTTCATCAACCAACTCTCTCTTACTCTCTCTCATCCATGGAGTTAATTTCAAGCTTCTGTGCAATTGTTGTCGTGAAATTAATGGGATGGACAATTTTCAGTTGGGTTTGGTTAAAACCAAGAATGTAAGAAAAGTGCTTGAGTTCTAATGGAAACTCTTACAGATTATCTACTTTCACCTCTCACGCTAAAACACCATCAAGAAATTATCTACTTCCATCACCAATTGGCAAGCGCTACTATATATATATATATATCACCCTTTCTTTCTGTCTTTCATCGACCAATACTACAAACTCCCTCTCCTACCTCTCTCTCTCTCTTCTCTTATTCATGGAGTAGTTTTGAAGTTAATTTCAAGCTTTTGTGCAATTGTTGTGGTGATATTGGGATGGAAAATTTTCAATTGGGTTTGGCTGAGACCAAGAAAGCTTGAAAAGTACCTGAGAAATCAGGGTTTCAATGGAAACTCGTACAGATTATTTTTTGGAGACCTGAAAGATATGGTTGTAATGATAAAAGAAGCCAAATCCAAACCCATCAATCTCTCTGATGATATTATCCCCCGCATCATTCCCCTCAACTATAAAACCATCCAAACCTATGGTATGTAATTATTGTCTCACAAGTTCTAGCTTGATTCATAATTTCATATAAATATTAATTGCTATTTTTTCAGCGGAAAAAAAACAACAAAACGAAGAAGAAGATTTTTATTATGTCGAGTTTTATTCCTCCCCAAAAGATAAGAGTCCTATTTTATTTTTAGATTTTTTCTTGTGTTTTTATAGACATAAAATTTTAACAAAACGAAGAAGAAGATTTTTATTATGTCGAGTTTTATTCCTCCCCAAAAGATAAGAGTCCTATTTTATTTTTAGATTTTTTCTTGTGTTTTTATAGACATAAAATTTTGTCATTATTTTATTGTTGTTTTTAGGACTAAACTACATATCTACATATAAACTCTATCTTGTATCCGACACACAACAAGAGTGTTTTTTGACTTTTTAGTCACTTTGTCAAATTCTTCAAGTCAATATTAACATAAATTTATTTAATTTTAATTAATACAATCATAATTATCATAAAATATATAAAAAAACATTATTAATTATAAAAATATTTTATTGTTTTCAAAACTTATATGAATTATCAAATTAATTTTTAAATTTAAGATTACAAGAATCTACCTCAAAAAGTAAAAAATAAGATTATTTTAGTAGAACATGGGAGTATCTCTTTTCTTTTAATTTCTAGCAAGTTTGTTGATTTTGAATAGCAAGCTCACTAATCTCGTACGAAGTACGAAAAATAATTTATTATATTACTTATTAAAACAATCAATTAAATATAGAATAAATATTTAATAAGGACTTTTAGAAGATAGTTGTAGTTGTTAAATTATTAAATATTTATTTAAATAATAAACTGTTGAATTATATATTGTAGGTTTCTTAGACAATTATAAAGCTAAACATTTAAATGGATTACATATTTATTTAGTTATGATTATACAAAAATAATTATTTTTATTTTATTTAATTTTGTAATGAAATTTTATATTTGTGTGTATATTAACAAAATTTACATGAAATTCTGATCTGAATAGGACTATGAAACTCAAACTTTAATAAGTTTTAATTAGTTTAATTATAACAATTAGTTAGTAACCAATGCACTATAATTTTTCAACTAATTTTATAGTTATTATGTTTTTGAAAAATCACATATATTAAAAAAAATTAATCATGTGATTATGCAAAATTTTGAGTTTTAATGGATTTAATTTAGTTAGAGCATCAATTTAATAATAAAATTCACGACTAATATTAATATAATTAAATCGCGTGACTTGTTAATAGATAATTTTGATATCTTAATAAAATTGTAATAATAAAATTATTTTGCATAAAATTTGTAATGATATATTATCTCAGTGATATAAAAGCTTGCAATAAATTGGTAGAACCAAAGAAAAGAAATTTCTTTTCCTGTTATAGATAAAATAAAAAAAATAAAAAGATTCTTTTGTTTTTTTCCTAATAGGTTGGGATTTCTCTTGATTACTTTACAATTTTGGATAATACTTAAACTAATTTGAATAGGAAATACAAAGGCTAAATCAAAAATTTGTAAAATAAAAAATTGGTAAAATTATGTTTGTGTGTGCTTTTAATTATATAGTTGATAGTTGATTAGTAGCCATCTTCTACACACGGACACTTGATTGCTGCCCTAATCAAGACTTTTTTGTTCAAATCTAATTATTTTTGTTATATTCTTTTAAACTTTAGAAATTTAAAAGCAGCCCCTTGATCTGAAAAATTGAATACAACATCTACATAGCAAATATTATGACGGCCTATATATATGATTTCATTTAAAGTTAGTTAGGTGCATGCTACACTGTTACTGCAGGAAAGAACTCATTTTTATGGCTTGGACCAAAACCAGTGGTTCATATTATGGATCCTGATCATATCAAAGAGGTCTTGACCAAGTTTTATCAGTTTCAAAAGCCAAGGGATAATCCTTTAACAGCATTGCTTGCAACTGGACTAATAGATGCTGAGGGTGACAGATGGGCCAAACACAGGAAACTCATCAACCCTGCTTTCCATCTTGAGAAATTGAAGGTCATCTCTAATCCTAATTAATTATCTTGTTTCTTCTAAATAGTTCAAACTTTTAAGGTTGAAGAAAGTATATTTAGATGTAATGTCAAGACATGTAGTTTGTTAAGTTTGATGTTGATATTATACTATATTTTAAAAAAAAAATTCCTTGCAGAATATGCTGCCGGCCATTTATTTGAGTTCGAGTGAGATCATGACCAAATGGGAAGAGATGGTTTCTACAAAGGGGCAATTTGAGTTGGATGTATTACCTTATTTAGAAACTTTTACAAGTGATATTATTTTGCGTACAGCATTTGACAGTAGCTATGAAGAAGGAAGAAAGATATTTCAACTCTAAAGAGAACAAGCTGAGTTATTAATTCAAACTTCACAAACAATATACCTCCCTGGAATGAGGTAAAGATATCTCTTGGGATACATAAGGAAAAATTCTAGTGCTTCCTTAATTTTCCCATTTTTTACGTTTATATATTAAACTTGCTAATTGTAGATTTTTGCCAACCAAAAGAAACAAAAGGATGAAAAAGATTGCCAAAGAAGTGAAACTTGCACTAAAGAGTATCATCAGCAAGCGTTTGCAAGCAATGGAAGCTGGAGAATGTAGTCATGATGACTTATTGGGTATATTATTGGAATCCAATTCCAAAGAAATTAAACAACATGATAATAAAAAATTTGGAATGACTATAGATGAGGTTCTTGAAGAGTGTAAACTATTTTATTTTGCGGGACAAGAGACAACTTCAAATTTACTTGTGTGGACGATGATTTTATTAAGTCAACATCAAGATTGGCAAAAGCGTGCTAAAGAAGAGGTTTTGCGGGAGTTTGGAAACAACAAGCCCGATCTTGATGGATTAAATCACCTGAAAATCGTAAGTTTTTCTTTATATACTAATGTTCAAGAAAACATGTGGACATATCGAATTTCAGTTCCAAAATCGTATTTCACTTTCATGTTATTAAATTTTAAACTACTAAAAAAAAAGTCTTGTCTCATGGAACTATGGAAGGTTTACATATATTCCACACTATTAATTAAGTAACAGACTTATTTGTGAACTGTCACAAATTACCTTTGTTTGTTGCAAATTAAATAAGCAAGTCACTATTGAACCAATATTATTAAGTAACGAAATTTTGAAAAGATTACACAGTTAAATTTTATTATTTGTTTAACTGCAGGTAAATATGATTTTGCTTGAGATTCTAAGATTGTACTCGCCGGTAGTTTTACTTGGTCGAACTATACATGAAGAAATAAAATTAGGAGGAATATCTCTTCCTGCTGGAGTGTTTCTTCAATTACCCATGATTTTATTGCATTACGACCAAGAAATGTGGGGTGATGATGCAAAGGAGTTCAATCCAGAAAGATTTTCTGAAGGCGTGCTAAAGGCAACAAAGGGGAGAGTCACATATTTTCCTTTTAGTTGGGGACCTCGAATTTGCATTGGTCAAAATTTTGCAATGTTAGAAGCTAAAATGGCAATGGCGATGATTTTACAACGATTTTCGTTTGTACTTTCACCATCTTATGCACATGCTCCCAACACCATCATTACTCTTCAACCTCAATATGGTGCACGCTTAATTTTACGGTCACTAGTATACCAGCCTTAAATGGTAATGCTTAGGGTCAATAAAGATAAACTCTATGTGGGATTATGAATTGAGGTTAAGAAATGTCTTACTATTGTGTGTGGATTACCTATTGTGTAAGATTTCTGAAGATTACACGAATTACATCTTTATATGAAAATAATTCTTATGCATGCGCTAATTTTTTAACTATTTTTAGGGTAAATTGTAAAATTGTCCCCTCATGTATACACTGAATTACAACATAGATGCCAATGTTTCAATTTTTACAATGTCATAGCTAATATCTCAATTTTTTTACAAAATCGTCCCCTCTAATCAATTTTGGTCAAAATTAGTAAGATATGTGCATGTCATGTCTTAATAATTTTAGATATAGAAATATAAATAAATTACAAAATTGTCCCTTTATGTATATACTGAATTTTAACACAGACGCTAATGTTTTAATTTTTGCAATGTCATAACTAATGTCTCAATTTTTTTTTGCAAAACCGTCCCTTTTAATCAATTTTGGTCAAAATTAGTAAGACATGTGCAAAATCATCCCCTCTAATCAATTTTGGACAAATAAGATATAAAGTAAATTATTTGTTAAAATGAATAACTAATAAATTTTTTTCCTTTTAATTTAATCTAATTTTTAGTGTTTAATTTTTTCTTTTATATTTAATCAAAATGTGCTACTTAAATTTTCATTTAAACAGATCTTTGAGTTTTGTAATTAATTTCTTTTTAATTATTTTATTTGGTTAAAAAAAACTAATTTATTTATAAGAGAATCTATTTTATTATTGTAAAGACGTATTATAGTAAATAGTTATTTAGTAGAATGGACTATTTTGCCTTTATAAAACTCACATGCATGACATGCATATGTCTTATTAATTTGACCAAAATTAGTTAGAAGGGACGATTTTATAAAAAATTGAGACATTAATTATAACATTGCAAAAATTAAAACATTAACGTCTATGTTACAATTTAGTGTATACATAAAAGTAAGTTTTGCAATTTATCCATATTTCTATGTCTTACTAGAGAGTTTAAAATTTAAATTGACTGCAAAATATATCTGATGCTTCCATAACCGATCTATATGCTAAAAAATGACTGGCATACAAGTAAAAGTTTGTATAACTACGTCCGTCAAAAACAGACACTAAAAATGTCCAAAGAGATGATGATAATTTATCGTCTATTTTTTTTGATGAATATATAGTACAAAAAGGACAAAAGAAAGTTTAAAAACTACGACTCTGTAACAAGAAAATTGCTACGGAGCCAAACAAAATTGTCCAACGTCTAAGGATTATTAAAGTAATAACGGCTTCGAAATTATTTAAGTATTACTTCTTTTGTTTTAAAATTAGAGATATAATTTAATTTTTGAGATCAAATAATAACATATTAAACTTTAAAATTAATGTAAATTTGTTTAATTTTAGTTGATATAATTATTATAATTGTATAGTATATAACAAAAACTATTAATCATAAAATTTATTTCATTCTAAATTTTTATAAATCGTACTAATTTTAAAATTTAATATTATGTCATTTGATCTCAAAGGTTAAATTATATGTTTAATTTTGGAAGGAGGGAGTATGTTTCATAGACTAGCATAGAATGAAAACATATCCTCAGTATTGAATAAATAATTAGATCTCTTTCAATGGAACATAAAAAATTTAATTAATAATAAAATATAATTTTAATTTATCTTCAAATTCGTACAACACATTCTAAAAAAAAAGGAGTTTGTAAATAATACATGTATTGTATTTAGTCATTACATGTATTCATAAGGTGGAAGTTTGCTCCACCTGTGGCGCTAAAACACCATCAAGTATTTATCTACTTCCATATCATCCTTTCTGTCTGATTTCTTTCATTCATCAACCAATACTACAAACTCTCTCTTTCTCTCCGTCTTACTCCGATCCCTCTCCTACCTCTCTCTCTCTTCTCTTATTCATGGAGTTAATTTTGAAGTTAATTGCAAGCTTTTGTGCAATTGTTGTGGTGATATTGGGATGGAGAATTTTCAATTGGGTTTGGTTGAGACCAAGAAAGCTTGAAAAGTACTTGAGAAATCAGGGTTTTAATGGAAACTCTTAGAAATCATTTTTTGGAGACCTGAAAGACATGGTTGCGATGATGAAAGAAGCCAAATCCAAACCCATCAATCTGTTTGATGATATTGTCCCCCGCATCATGCCCCTCAACCATAAAACCATCCAAACCTATGGTATGTAGTTATTGTTTCACAAATTCTAGCTTGATTCATAATTTCATATAAATATTAATTGCTATTTTTTCGTCCGAAAAATAGTTTATCATGTACTCTATCGGTTCTAAAATTAGAGATATAATTTGACTTTTGAGATTTATAATTGTATATTATATAACAAAATTTATTTTATTCTAAATTTTTATGAGTCATACTAATTTTAAAGTTTAATATAACATCGTTTGAACTCAAAAGTTAAATTGTATATCTAATTTTATAATGGAATGAGTATGTGTTATTTCCTATTTTATTTGTTGAATTTTTTTGTAATGCTTTTATAGACATATTTTTCTCATTGTCTTTTTCAGTACTAAAGTACTACATGTTGCATGTGAACATGGGAGCGTCTCTTTAATTCTTCTTTTAGTTTCTAGTAGCCTACTCACGGGCATATTTGATTGCTGCCCTCATCAAGACTGTTTGGGTCAAATATGATTATTTTTTTATTATATTCTTTTAAATTTAAAAATTTAAGAAGAACAGCCTCCTTATCTTAAAAAAATTAATATAACATCTACTTAGCAAATATTATGACGGCCTATATATATGATTTCCTTTAAACTTAGTTAGGTTCAAGTTACACTGTTATTGCCGGAAAGAACTCATTTTTATGGCTTGGACCAACACCAATGGTCCACATAATGGACTCTGATCATATCAAAGAGATCTTGACTAAGTTTTATCAGTTCCAAAAGCACAGGAGAGGTAATCCTTTAACAAAATTGCTTGCAACTGGACTAGCAGATGCCGAGGGTGACAGATGGGCCAAACACAGAAAACTCATCAACCCTGCTTTCCATCTGGAGAAGTTGAAGGTCATCTCTAGTCTTAATTATCTTGTTCCTCACTTCCTCTACATTGTTAATATTATACTCTTTTTTGAATTTTTTGAATTTTTCTCCATGCAGAACATGCTGCCAGCCATTTATTTGAGTTCGAGTGAGATTATGACAAAATGGGAAAAGATGGTTTCTACAAAGGGGCAATTTGAGTTGGATGTATGGCCTTATTTAGAAACTTTAACGAGCGATGTTATTTCGCGTACAGCATTTGGCAGTAGCTATAAAGAAGGAAGAAAGAAATTTCGACTGCAAAAAGAACAAGCTGAGTTAATAATTCAGGCTTCACAAGCAATATACCTCCCTGGAATGAGGTAAATATACATCTCTCAAAATAGATAAAGAAAATATAATAGTAATTCCATAAATTTTCGTCTTTTTATGTTTATTAAACTTGGTGATTGTAGATTTTTGCCAACTGAAAGAAACAAAAGAATGAAAGAGATCGCCAAAGAAGTGAAACTTGCACTAAAGAGTATCATCAACAAGCGTTTGAAGGCAATGGAAGTTGGAGAAAATAGTCATGATGACTTATTGGGTATATTATTGGAATCCAATTCTTAAGAAATTAAACAACATGGTAATACAAATTTTGGAATGACTATAGATGAGGTTTTCGAAGAATGTAAACTATTTTATTTTGCGGGACAAGAGACAACCTCAAGTCTGTTTGTGTGGACGATGATTTTATTAAGTCAGCATCAAGATTGGCAAAAGCGTGCTAAAGAAGAGGTTTTGCAAGCATTTAGAAATAACATACCCGATCTTGATGGATTAAATCACCTGAAAGTCGTAAGTTTTTCTTCTTTATACACTCACGTTAAAGAAAACATGTTGACATATAATTGAATTTCAATGTCATATTATTAAATTTTAAAATTATAAAGAAATCTTATGTCATGGAACTCTGAAAGGTTATACATTTAATTTTTTGTTTTGTTTTTGTTTAACAGGTAAATATGATTTTGCTTGAGGTTTTAAGATTGTACCCTCCGGAAGTTGCACTTGGTCGAACTATCTACGAAGAGATAAAATTAGGAGAAATATCTCTTCCTGCTTGAGTACTTCTTCATATACCCATAATTTTATTGCATCACGACCAAGAAATATGGGGTGATGATGCTAAGGAGTTCAATCCAGAAAGATTTTATGAGGGTGTACTAAAGGCAACAAAAGGGAGAGTCACATATTTTCCTTTTAATTGGGGACCTCGAATTTGCATTGGTCAAAATTTTGCAATGTTAGAAGCTAAGATGACAATAGCAATGACTTTACAACGATTTTCGTTTGTACTTTCACCATCTTATGCACATGCTCCCCACACCATCATTACTCTTCAACCTCAATATGGTTCACACTTAATTTTACAGTCACTAGCATAGCAGTCTTAAATGGAAATGGTTAGGGTCAATAAAGATGAACTACATTTGGGATTATGAATTGAGGTTTAGATATATTTTACTTAAATGTGTGATTATCTTTTGTATAAGATTTTTGAAGCTTACATGAATTACATATTCAATGCAAATAATTCTTATGTATGTTAATTTTTGATTTTTTTTGTCTTACTAGAGAGTTTAAATTGACTACTAAATATTTTTGATGTTGTTGGATTGGTTCATACTTTTGTGGGTTTGACTAATAGTTGATAGGTGCATAATATCTGATTATTTTCATTCCTTTATGCTTAGTTTAGTTGCATGTTATCTGTCATATGAGCTGATATAAGGTATTTATTGATTTATAGATGAATTTAATATGATTCTGCAAAAATATATTTAAATGCTGAGTTTTATGTTGTTTTGCAGAATACTCTGCGTTCGTAGTGTTACAGTAGTAGCCTGACAGCTCTACGATCGCAAGAAGGTCAAGGCAGAGTCACGCGGCGGTTTGATATAAGTACTCTACGATCGTTGAGTGGAAGTCCTATGTTCGTTGTGTTGGAGTGAAGTCTGGATGAACTCTACGATTACAAGAAAATTCGACAGAGGTTGTTCGACGATTAGCATGCTTTGTGACGTTTGGCTCTACGATGGTCGAGACCTGGTACTCTACGTTCGTAGAGTGGGAGCTCTACGCTTGAGTGGCTGTGAACTCTACGATGGTGATGTCAACTCGACGATTGTCCCAAGTTCACTCTACGATTCCGAAAGAAGGGTTCCACTCTATGATTAGTCACATTACGACTTCATGACTACTCTACGAAGTGCTAGAGCGGAGTATTACTCTACGATTTTAGTCGACTTTGCAGGATTTCTAATTCTGAATATGATTTGAATTGCTGGGATGTTAGAGTTAGATTCCTAACAGGATTTGGAGATGAAATTACATGGAGGCTAGGCTGATTATGGGAAATAGAATCTGATATGGAATCTGAGTCAAGGAACAATATGGAAATTGATGCCGAACTGAAAAAAGAAACTGAGGAAGACTTGGATTTGGAAATAAAATCTAATTTGGTAAGGAAGCTACTTAAAGCTGGATTTCAGAGTTTGACAAGGATTTAGAATCCTACCATATTTACAGATTGAAGACTTCCAAAGTAGAGTAGGGTTAGAATTCTTCTAGGGTTAACCTATAAATACCTATCACTTGTAATCAATCCAACATAATTCAACATCCATTATTCTTGATCTTAGATTATATTTAGCATGATAGCTTAGTTCTTTTATTCAGTTCTGAAGGGATGTGGAACCATATTTACAGTTAATATACTAATTTAGTTATATTATTGATTCTTTCGCGTATGAAATTTATTCTGATAATCCGGTTGAATTTCTTATATGTTATTCAGTTTACTAATTTAGTTTTTGCAGGATTAAAATGGTTAATTGTTATTATCTGCTAGATGAAGGTATAATATTAAGCAAACGATATTATATCTAATCACAGGTAGTACTTAGTAATATTTGATTGTGGACAAGCTTTTGGGTATTATTAAGATTATCAGAAGGCAAGTTAAATAATCCTTGATAGTGTGATTGTTGCTTGGAACTGTAACGACCCGGAAATCGGGGTGGCCTCAGCTCCCGACTTTGGTCGTTAATAAACATCCACTCTCTAAGCTTACATCATTAATAGATGATGTAATCAATAAAAATTGCGGAAAATTTAAACTATTATAAAAATATTTCATATTCTGAAATCTCATTACAATACCATTCTAATCATGCTGTATAAAGCAGTCTACATCAATATAAGTATTAAAACTTATTATTACAAACTTTTCTCAATTCCAGGTTCCGTAACCATTAAACTTCTACACTTATGATCAAGGTTGAATAAATACCACGATCCTTACAAAATTTCATCTATGAACACAAAGATCAACTTCTGAATTTAATCGTTCGCTGAATAATCGCAGAGTTATTCAATAATCGTTCATTTGTTATATAATGTCCTTATACAACAATGTAATTTGTACTACTTTACCGTACAAGGTAACTTATATAGTCACTTCTTGATTCAAAATTTGAAAATTTCTAATTCTAGTTCAATATAGAATAGTCTAATTCACATACATCGTGTACCATCATCACAGCTAAATAAGTTCAATAAAGAAAATATTTAGCAACCTTCCTGTATCCATGCGTCTCTAGTCCTTAGCATCACGATACCAAGATAATTTGTCTCGTCTAAAATCTGCAAAAGTTTTATTTTTGCAAGTATGAGCACGACGGCTCAGCAAGAACTAACAGTTATCACCTTTCATGCTTCACGTAACATATAAATTTACATTTCATTCATGCATCATAATTCTCATGCTATTTATCTTCTTCATGTCTCATAATTCTCATGATACTATGCATCTTACTCATGCATTATAAATCTCATGCAATGCATCTACACATGCACCATATATCTCATGGCATACATCATGTGCCTCATATTATACATTCACAATAATACAAGTTCCACATAGAACAATATACTCACATAACTGCACAACGTGCACACATAATCATGCTCACAAGCAATTCACATAAACATCTGAATATTTAATATATTTAAACAAATCAACAAGGTACTGAAAGAACTTGCCTTAAGCGCTCCTTGCTAAATTACAACAATTCGTCCTTCAAATATCCTACATAATTTATTAACAATAAAATACCAATTAGTCACAATAAAGGCTTCACGTATATATTGGTTTACACTACTCTATTTCTCATTCTATATAGCTCGCATTTAATAATGCGGCCAAATCTCAAAAATATTCTCTCGGCTTCGCGGCGTTCGAAGACGAGACAACCCTCATCATCATCCAACTTATAATCATCATATGACCCAATATATCAATCCTCAAATTTTCGTTTTAAAAAGAATTATAAACTCGTGTGAACTATTTTAATCGTTAACGAATACTATTATTCGTTTAATCATAACTTCTTCGTTACTCATTTGTTTTCGTTCACTCTTACGTCAAATTAAAGCTTATCAAGTCTACTTTAATCCCATCTAGGCCATGGTTCCAGCCCCTTCTTCAATCAAAATAGATTTTCACTTATTACAAACAACTTCAGATTACTACAAAAAAAACTGGTCAGTTTGACCCTACTTCGCTAAAACAGTCATAACTAATTCGTTTCAAAAGCTTTTTAAGTGATTCTTGCACCCACGCGTCGCTAACTTCCGGGCCTATAACTTTTATGCTTTAACTATTTTTAAATTCTGAACACACAAGTCCAGAAAATTCTTACAATAGGCTGATCCGAATCTGGTTTTTCAGATTGAACAGTTTTGACGCGCTTACTTCGCACCTTCATAACTCGGTCGTCCGTACTCAAAATTAGTTCGTTCCAGAGGCTATGGAAAGCTTG
Organism: Aralia elata; assembly: GCA_034770075.1. NCBI lineage: Eukaryota > Viridiplantae > Streptophyta > Magnoliopsida > Apiales > Araliaceae > Aralia > Aralia elata. Next base: position 95,415,611 of record CM068385.1, read on the forward strand.
GAACATAAAATACAACATATCTAAAGTCCACAATTTTTTTGTAATTCTAACTAGCCAAAACTGTGCCCCGAATCTCCATTCCCGAACTGATTTTCTTCTGTTTGATAGTTTGGACACTTCTTCTTCCAAATGCCATAACTCCCTCATCCGAGGTCGAAATGCATTCGTTCCAAAGCCCATGGCTTCCTAACACAGTGTACTACAACTACACAAAAACTCAGAATTTTTCATTCTATATAGCAATACCAGAATTGAGTTAACGGACATTGTTTACGAAGTGTTCAATTTCTATACATGGTTCACTAAAACCTTTGCCACGAATTCGTTTTAACGGCTTTTTGCTTCATTCCAACTAGGATATTCTCATAATCCATGGAAGTATAAGACACTACTAATCAATAAAATTTCAGACATGGTACATAACCACATAGGTCCTCTAATTCAGTCCATTAACAGTCCATATGTCCATTTTCGTCCATCTTCTTTCTCCTCGAGCATAGGTTTGGTTTTCTTTCATTCTTGTTCCACTTCATTGTTATTAGGAAGGTTTTTAAGGTCTTAAGAACTTCCATAGCATATTATATACAACCAACCACAACAATAATCATCAAAAATCAAACCCACCAAGCATATAAGCTTAAAAACTCATAAAAGCTTCAAATGAAAGAAATGAGATGTGGATTGTGTTTTTACCTCTTGATTCTTGTTCTAGGATGTTATGGAACTTAGCTAGAGCTTGGAGCTCCTCTCTTCTTCTTCCTTTTGGCTTCCTCCCGAACACCCACTTCCCTTCTCTCTCTAGAATACTTGATTTTTCAAGCTTTCTTCTCTTCTCACTTTCTTCTTCTCTCTACCGTACTCTCCTTCTTCTTTCTTCTGCAACTCTTCTCTTTCTATCAACTTGCTAGCAATATGAACTGAAGCTAAACTTGGAATGAATTGGGAGAAGATGGCTTGGGAGAATGAAGGCTTCAGGAGGGTGAATGGGTTGTACATCCGAGTACTTGAGAATTGATTTGAGAGGAATGTTGCAACATTTGGCTTCTGCATACATGTGTTCAGCAAGTGGCAACCAACTTGCTGCACACTCTCTCCACTCTCCTCTTTGATTGGTCCATAAAGAATTGGTGGTTCCCTCCTTAAATAACATGCAATATTAATTCACCCAATTGGTTTTCTCTCTCTCTACACTACCCGAACTAACTTCTCTCTTTAATTAAGTCCCCACATGGGTCATGCAATATGGTTTGGGTCATGGGTAAAACAATGGGTTTTAGGTCGGACCATTTATTTGGGCCACCCATATCAAACATTTGGGCTACTCATTAAATTACGATTGGGCTCAAATAAAACTTTCAACACTTGGAAAAATTATTCCTTCGCATACACGTCTTATCAAAATTAATAGAAATCGAAAAAGACGTAAAAATATTCGGGCGTGAATAGTGCCCGTGAATAGTGCATCGGGAAACATGCCCCGTAAATAGTGTTTTTGCGATTTTTCGCGAAAAATAATTATTCACTCCTACGAGACAACAACACATAAAATTCATACTTTCACATTATCCATGTTATAAAATAACCCTAAAACACATCACAAAAAAAATAATATTTAATCCATTTCGTACTACCAATAAACCCTAATTACAAGGGTATTCACGATTTACAATCTTTATTCTTCCCAATTAACTTTTCATAATTATGTACACAAATGTACATACCTCCCTCCTATATTTGGGTAGAACCTTTACACCAAATAAATCGTTCAATAATAATTTCTATCGTACTATTTATTTAATCCAATAAATAGCATCTTTGGGCGTACATAGTGCCCACATGAATAACAATTCAATGATATTTCTCGAAATCACCGTATTCGCTTAAACGAAAACTTTCACACTTACTAACCATTGAATACGCATAATCTAGGTTATAACACAACCTTTAAACGCTTAAAAAATAATATTATTAATAAAACTCTATTTTATTCAATAATATTCGTCATCTCGAATTGTCAAGCTACCCATTATGCCTCATAATAAGAATTTCTTTATTAAATTCTTATTATAACAGTTCCCGAAAATCCGGACTATCACAGGAACAACCTAATTCTCTAATTCTTAATGCTTCTGTCATATTAAATCTAAACTGATAGTTTTGGGTTATATAACAGTTAGAATCTAGTGGGGGCGATTGTCACATTAGATTTAAACTTAAGAAGAATTTCGGATAATTGAGCGATTGTTGATCATCTAGGGTTGTTAGTTTCATTGAAGGAAAAAATAATATTAACTTGATTATTCTATTACTGTAAATTGGTGAAGTTGAACTGAAGAACTGAAGCTTTTACATATTTGATCATCTTTATTAATTTAATTATGTTTTTCTTAGTTAATTATAATTGATTCCAAAAATCCCCCAATCTTTATTTCTTGTTTATAGTTAGAAACATTTGAATAAATTTAAAACAAGATCACTTCTCTATGGGATCGATCCTTACTTACTAATGTGCTAGTTATTTGAATTCGTAGAGTGCAAGTGAGGTTAATTATGGATTGCTTGACGACAGCTCTCCCAAATTTTGGCGCCGTTACCGGAGAAATTGATTATTTGTTTTGATTTATTTTGTGTTTCCTTTTTAGTTTATGACTCGATCCTCTCAATCTACTGAATTGAATTTTGATCCAGAGAGAAAATACAGCAAAGAGGCTAAGAAAAGAGAGTTGTAGAGCGAAGAATTCAACTGCAGATTCAGAAGAGGATTTTATTCCATCACCTGGTCTCAACATAGCAATTGAGTTATTGTCAAACAATTCACATACTGATTCAGAAGAAGAAGAAGAAGAAGAAGAGATGGTTGATCCTAATAATAACAGGACTTTAAAAGAACTAGCTACTCCTAATCTCAATCAATAACCTTTGTGTATTGAGTACCCTACTTTAAATGCTTCTTTTGAACTTAAATCAGGACCAATTCACCTTTTGCCTACTTTTCGTGGTCTTACAGGTGAGGATCCATACAAGCATTTAAAGGAATTTCATGTGGTATGCTCCACCATGAAACCACAAGGAGTGACTAAAGAACAGATAAAGCTTAAAGTTTTTCCATTCTCACTAGCAGACTTAGCAAAGGACTGGCTGTATTATCTACCTTCGGGATCAATTCAAACTTGGAATGACATGAAGAAGTTATTCCTAGAGAAGTATTTTCCTGCTTCAAGAGTAGCTAACATCAGAAAGGAGATCTATGGGATTAGACAGTTCAATGGAAAAACTTTATATGAGTATTGAGAAAGGTTTAAGAAGTTATATTTCAGCTGTCCACCTCACCAGATTGATGATCAACATCTAATTTAATACTTCTATGAGGGATTGTTGCCCATGGACAGAAGCATGATTGATGCAGCAAGTGGAGGAGCCTTAGTTGACAAGACACCAGAAGCTGCAAAGAACCTAATTACAAACATGACTGCAAACTCTCAACAGTATGGTACAAGGATGAATCATGCACCAATAAAAGTAAATGAGGTGAGCACATGTACTCATGACCAGTAAATTTCTGAATTAACTGCTATGGTTAGACAATTGGTTGTAGAAAATATGCCAGTAGCAAAAGCTTGTGGGATCTGTTTGTTGTCTGGCCACACCACTGATTCATGCCCAACACTGCGCGCAAGATGATGAGACTATGCAACAAGCCAATGCAGTGGGGAACTTTCAGACACAACCTCAGAGAAGGTATGATCCTTATTCAAATACATACAATCCAGGATGAAGGGATCATCCTAATCTCAGTTATGGAGGCAATAAACCACCTGCACCACCTGTTTTCCTCAATAGACAGTAAGGCTTCTAACCAGCCCCACAGCAGTGCCAACAAAGACAACTAGCACCTGCCAACCCTGGGACATCACTGGAGGACATGTTTAAAGCATTTATGACTCAAACAAAACAGTTCTAACAAGAAATAAGAACTTCAATCAATGATCTAAGGAACCAAATGGGTCAGCTGGCTACCACAATTGGGAGATTGGACTCTCAAGGCTCAGGAAAACTGCCCTCTTAAACAGTTGTAAATCCAATGGAGAATGCAAGTGCCATTACACTAAGGAGTGGGAAAGAGTTGGAAGTACTTAAAGCCACTGTTGAGTTTGAAAAAGAGAAGAATAAGGAGACTGAACCACTTAAGGTAATTCCTAACCTTGCTATTTCAATTCAGACTAATGTTTTACCTTTTTCACTTAGAAATTACAGGACTTCAAAGAAGGGTGAGCAAGAAAAAGAGATCCTTGAGACCTTTAGGAAGGTAGAAGTTAATATACCTTTGTTAGATGCAATCAAATAGGTGCCAAGATATTCTAAATTTTTGAAGGAGTTGTGCACTAATAAAAGAAAATTGAAAGATGATGAAAAAGTCACTGTTGGAGAGAATGTGTCAGCAGTGCTTCAAAGGAAAATGCCCCTTAAATGCAAGGATCCAGGCATGTTCACCATACCATGTAGGATAGGTAACACCAGGTTTGAGAAAGCTATGTTAGATTTAGGAGCTTCAATTAATGTCATGCCTTTATCTATATTTATTTCTTTAAATCTAGGTCCTTTAACAAACTGGTGTTATTATTCAACTTGCTGATAGGACTAACACTTACCCTGAAGAGGTGATTGAAGATGTTTTAGTGCAGGTGAATGAGTTAATTTTTCCTGCAGACTTTTACATTGTGAACATGGAGGATGATTTTTCTCCAAACCCTGCTTATATCTTATTAGGGAGGCCATTCTTAAAGACTGCCAGGACTATGATTGATGTACATAATGGGACCTTGACTATGGAGTTTGATGGAGAAATGATCCAATTCAACATATATGAAGCCATGAGGTACCCTAGTGATATCAATCCAGTTTATGCTATTGATATTATTGATTCTCTAATACAGGATTCTTTCAATCAAGTACAAAGGGACAACTTGGAGACTGCAATCATTAACAGTTTGGAGTTAGACAAAGAGGAAAAGATTGAATAGGCTCAGGAATTGAAAGAGACTATAGCTGCTTTACATTCATTACCACAATTCTCAGATAAGTATGCAGTTCATTCTATTCAATTGTCTGTTTCTCATCAAAATTGCTACCTTCTGTTATGCAGGCCCCTACATTAGACCTCAAACCATTACCAACCCATCTGAAATATGCTTACTTGGGAAAAGATAACACACTACCAGTGATTATTGCCAACAATTTAACCAAAATACAGGAAGACAAACTGATGAGAATCCTTAGGGATCATGCAACAGTCTTTGGTTGGACCATTGCAGATATAAAAGGCATCAGTCCTGCTGTGTGTATGCATAAGATTTTGTTAGAAGAAGGAGCCAAGCCTACCAGAGAAGCCCAAAGAAGACTGAACCTACCCATGATGGAGGTAGTAAAGAAAGAAGTACTGAAATTACTTGATTTAGGTATTATATATCCAATTTCAGACAGCCAATGGGTAAGTCCAGTCCAGGTCGTTCCAAAGAAATCTGGAATCACAGTTGTCCAGAATGACAATAATGAGTTGGTACGAACAAGAATGCAAACAGGCTGAAGCGTGCGTATTGATTATAGGAAGTTAAATGCAGTTACTAGAAAAGATCATTTCCCTCTTCCCTTTATTGATCAAATGTTAGAGAGATTGGCTGGCCACACTTACTATTATTTTCTAGATGGATTTTCTGGTTACAACCAAATTGTGATAGCTCCAAAAGATCAAGACAAAACCACATTCATATGCCCCTTTGATACATTTGCCTATAGAAGAATGTCATTTGGACTTTGTAATGCCCCAGGTACCTTCCAAAGATGCATGCTTGTTTTTTGATCTTCTAGAAAATTGTATTGAAGTTTTTATGGATGATTTCACAATTCATGGTGATTCTTTGGATGCATGTCTTGATAATTTAACTAAGGTGCTTGATAGATGCTTAGAAACTAATCTTGTTCTTAACTGGAAAAAATGTCATTTTATAGTAGAATAAGGGATAATACTTGGACATATTGTTTCTTTTAGAGGTTTAGAAGTTGATAAAGCCAAAATAGAAATTATTGCTGCATTACCTTACCCTGTAAAAGTGCAGGAGATTCGTTCTTTTCTTGGACATGCAGGTTTCTATAGGAGGTTTATCAAGGACTTCTCCAAGATAGCTTTGCCTCTGTGTAAGTTGCTGCAGAAAGATGTGGAATTCCAGTTTACTGAAGAGTGCAAGGAGGCTTTTGACAAGCTGAAGAAACTGTTGACTTCTGCACCTGTGATCCAACCACCAAACTGGAAACTACCCTTTGAGATCATGTGTGATGCAAACAACTATGCACTAGGAGCTGTTTTGGGCCAAAGAGTGAATAAAACTGTCCATGCCATTTAATATGCTTCCAGGACTCTCAATGCTGCGCAAATAAACTACTCGACTGAAAAAGAACTCTTATCAGTTGTTTTTGCTTTAGACAAATTTAGATCTTATTTATTAAGAACTAAAGTAGTAGTTTATTCTGATCATGTTGCTCTCAGATATCTCTTGACCAAGAAGTACTCCAAGCCAAGAATTATAAGATGGATTCTGCTATTACAAGAATTTGATTTGGAGATTAAAGATAAAAGGAGCAGAAAACCAGGTAGCAGATCACTTAAGCAGATTGATGAGGGATGACGAGACACTACTATTACATGATTCTTATCCAGATGAGCACTTATTTGTAATCACTAAGGATACGCCCTGGTATGCTTACATTGTAAATTACTTAGCAAGTTCATATGTTCCTAGCACTAGACATCAGAAAGATAAGCTTAGGAGTGATGCAAAGTATTATGTCTGGGATGATCCATATCTGTGAAAATTTTGTGCTGATCAGGTAGTTAGAAGATGTGTTCCCAATAGTGAATTTCATTCAATTCTATCTTTTTGTCATTCATACGCTTGTAGAGGTCATTTTGGACAAAAAAGAACTGCTCACAAGGTTTTAGAATCTGGTTTTTATTGGCTTACTATTTTTAAAGATTCTTATATGTTCTGTAAGACATGTGCAAATTGTCAAAAGACAGGTAACATCTCACAAAGAAATCAAATGCCACAAACTCCTATTCTAATTATTGAAATCTTTGATGTATGGGATATTGATTTTATGGGTCCCTTTCATGTTTCTTGTGGTAATATTTATATTCTTGTGGTTGTTGATTATGTTTCAAAATGGGTGGAAGCTAAAGCCACCAGGACTGATGACTTTAAAGTTGTTGCAGATTTTGTCAAATCTAACATCTTTAACAGGTTTGGAATTCCAAGAGCTATTATCAGTGATAGAGGAACTCACTTCTGCAATAGGGTGTTAGCAGCACTGTTTAAAAAGTATAATATGATACACAGAGTCTCTACATCCTATCATCCTCAAAGTAATGGCCAAGATGAGGTATCTAACAGGGAAGTCATGTCTATTTTGGAAAAAGTAGTCAACCCAAATAGGAAAGATTGGAGCCTGAGATTAGATGATGCACTTTGGGCCTACAGAACTGCCTATAAGACACCTATAGGTATGTCACCTTATAGGTCGGTGTTTGATAAACCATGTCACTTACCTGTAGAACTAGAACACAAAGCTTTTTGGGCAATCAAGCACTGTAACATGAAGATGGATGAAGCTGGGGAGCATAGGAAGCTACAGTTGTAAGAGCTTGAGGAGTTACGGAATGAATCATATGAAAGCTCTAGAATTTACAAAGAAAAAGCCAAAGCCTTTCATGATAGACAAATTTTAAGAAAGACTTTCACTGTTGCATAAAAAGTTCTCCTTTTCAATTCAAGGGTGAAGTTCTTTCCAGGTAAACTACGTTCTAGATGGGAAGGTATTTTTGTGATTACTAATGTTTTTCCTTATGGTGCAGTTGATATTCACAATCCAAGAACAGGAAAAACTTTCAAAGTAATGGACACAGGTTGAAACCATTTTATGATGGCTATGAGGCACAGGTGGAGTTGTTGGATTTGATGGATCCAGTTTATGAGGATACAGATTGAGAGAGGAAAGATGTCGAGCCAATGACATTAAACAAGGGTAGCTACATGGGAGGCAATCCATGATATCAGATTTGATTTTCTATCCCTTTACTTTTTATTTTGTAGTTGCATGATAGTTTGTACTTTCTTCTTTGCATGATTATCTTACATTGGGGACAATGTAAGGTTTGAGTGTGAGGGAGGGGGTTAGGATATTATTTGAGTTATTTGGTTATTATTTAGGCAATGCATACTAGATATGATGCTCTGAAGTGGAAAAAAATTATTTGAGTTATTATTATTTGAGTTATTTGTTTATTATTTAGGCGATGCATGCTAGATATGATGCTCTGAAGTGGAAAAAATTTGAAAATTTTTTTTGACTCTACGATCGTAGTGTTCTGCTGACTTTTTGAAGGTTGAAATCGTTGAGTTGACATTGATGCTTATTTTCAGAATTTGATTTAATGCTTTATTGATTGATGCATGATGATGACTCAGTTAGGATCCATGGACTGATTCTGAATTTGGATTGTTTTGTATGAATACTTGAATATGGAATGCATGTTTACTTGACTAAGTTATTTGTGGGATTATACTTTGTGCACTGATTTGTGACTCAGGAGTTGTTTTGACTATTTACGTTGTTTACAGAACCTTGAAAAAAAAAGGAACAAATGGAAATTATGAGAACGACCAGTGTTGAAAAAAAAAGAAGAGAAAGAGAAAAAAATACAGATGTCTTGTGGTGGGTTGAGATGGAGCATAAAACGCACTCACCCATAAACACAAGAGCGAGATGGAGCGTAAAACGCACTCGCTGGAGAGTCATAAGTGGGATGGAGCATAAAATGCACCCACTTGAAGAGGAAAAAATGTGTGAAAGATGAAATAGAGCATAAAATGCATTCACCTGAGAAATTAAAAAATTGTTGGTTCTGTGGTTGAAAAGAATTGCAGGAGAATCAGGTTTTGAGTTATGAGTCAGTATGCACGGTTGTTGTTCCATGATAACTGAGTTGGGTATTTGTGTTGATCGTATGAGAGTTATCTATATGGTTATGTTCTGATTTGGAGGATGTTTTGTGGGGAATGATAGAGTTATTGTTGTGAGTTGGTTGATGGGGTATTAGTCAGGGTTCTGTGATGAGTATGGATGTTCAGTGTTATTTAATTGAATTTGATATCTTCGATAGTTTGGGAGAACGAGTCAGATTAGTTTTCTTGATGATTCTTGTTTTGTTAACATGAGGACATGTAAAAGCTAAGTGTGGGGGAATTTGATAGGTGCATAATATCTGATTATTTTCATTCATTTATGCTTAGTTTAGTTGCATGTTATCTGTCATATGAGCTGATTTAAGGTATTTCTTAATTTATAGAAGAATTTGATGTGATTCTGCAAAAATGTATTTTAATGCTGAGTTTTAAGTTGTTTTGCAGAATACTCTACGTTCGTAGTGTTACAGTAGTAACCTGACAGCTCTACGATCGCAGGAAGGTCAAGGCAGAGTCACGCGACACTTTGATATAACTACTCTACGATCGTTGAGTGGAAGTCCTATGTTCGTTGTGTTGGAGTGAAGTTTGGATGAACTCTACGATTACGAGAAAATTCGACAGAGGTTGTTCGACGATTAGCATGCTTTGTGACGTTTAGCTCTACGATGGTCGAGACCTGGTACTCTACGTTCGTAGAGTGGGAGCTCTACGCTTGAGTGGCTGTGAACTCTACGATGGTGCTGTCAACTCGACGATTGTCCCAAGTTCACTCTACGATTCCGAAAGAAGGGTTCCACTCTATGATCAGTCACTCTACGACTTCATGACTACTCTACGAAGTGCTAGAGCGGAGTATTACTCTACGATTTTGGTTGACTTTGCAGGATTTCTAATTCTGAATAGGATTTGAATTGCTGGGATGTTAGAGTTAGATTTCTAACAGGATTTGGAGATGAAATTACATGGAGGCTAGGCTGATTATGGGAAATAGAATCTGATATGGAATCTGAGTCAAGGAACAATATGGAAATTGATGCCGAACTGAAAAAATAAACCGAGGAAGACTTGGATTTGGAAATAAAATCTAATTTGGTAAGGAAGCTACTTAAAGCTGGATTACAGAGTTTGACAAGGATTTAGAATTGTAACGACCGCGGAACGTGGGTAGCTTTGTAACACGAGCCTATGAATTTTATTGAATAAATTGAACTTTTATTGATATTATTCTGTGTTATGTGTTTGAATATTTTATTACTACATATGACGTGTATGTGATAATTTTTGAGTGTTGTTATTTCATGGTATTGATTAAATCATTTAGAGAAATAGCGCTAAAGCGCTATTTATGCAAAGACGCCTTTTTCGATTTTTTGACTTTCACAATTTCGCTAAAGCGTTAATGAGAAGGGTTAATAATCCAAGTGTGGGATTTTATTGAGCCCAATTGAATTTTTATTAGAAGTCCAATTGCATTGGTGATTTGAAGCCCAATAGATTTTGAATAGTGGCCCAAATAGTAGCCCAAGACCCACGGGTCGAGTCCATGACCCAAATCCAAACCCATGACCCATGATCCATGACCCATTGGGTCATGAGGAGAGAGAAATCTGTAGGTGGGTTTGAGAGGGAGAGAGAAAACGCATGCGGGAGAAAGGAGGAAGGGAAGAGGAAGTCACCGACTAAAGCCTTGGTTAAAAACAATCCTAACATTTGGTAAAGGAAAAGGAGAGACAAGCATGTGGGAGAAGGGAAGGGGAGTACCCCAGGCCAAACATTCGCCTGGGAGAGCCCAAGCTCTCCCGTCCAAGACATGGGGGAGCGGTGGTTGCTTGCATGCTCAGCTCATTCAAAGAGCTGAGCTCCTTCATCTGCATATACCTCCCTTACATAGCTATTCCTTTCCTTCCATTTCATTCCTCTAAGCAAGAACAAAGAATATACACAGAACTTAGAGAGAGAAAATAGAGAGAGAGTAGAGAGAGACGGGTGAGAGGAGAAGAAGAAGAAGAAGAGGGAAGATAGCAGCTGTAACAATCACCCAAACACTAAGAAGAAAGCTACAAGAGGTGAGTAATGGAGCCTAGCTCATCTCCTTCATTTTCAAGCTTTATAGCTTAGCCTTAGTTCGTTAATGGTAGATTTTGTTGTGGTTGCTATGATGGTTGTTGGTTGTTAATGAATGATTTTATATGTTCTTAGTACCTTAAAACATCTGTTAATAGCATCCAAGAGTGAAACAAAAGAAAGAAAATCATACCTATGCATAAAGGAGCAAGAAAGGGACATGAACGGACTGTTTTGGACAAAACTTGCTTGATGACCCATTCGTAAATGTTGTGTTTATGTGTGTCATGTTATACTCTTATGAATGAAGAGTATCACCCAATTAGAATGGAGTAAAAAGCTCTTAAAACGAACCCGTAGCGAAAGAATTAGTAAACTAGGCTTGATAATGAAAACCGGTATGAACAACCCTTTGTTTTAATTCTGGTATTGTTGTGTTATGTGTTTAATTATGAGCTTCTGGGTATGTGTAGTACACTTAGTAAGGAAACCTTAGGCTTTTGAACGATCCCATTTCGACTTCGTATGAAGAAGTTATGGCGATTTAATGAAGAGATATCAAGTTCGAAACAAATACGCACAAAACTAGTTGAGTAGGCTTTTTGGAGCTAAGTTTTGGACTTGTTAGAGAGTCCAAGAAATTATGAATCCATGAGGGATTTGTAGTTCATGTTGCAAGCTTTCCATAGCCTCCGGAACGGCCTAATTCCGACTTATAACGAAGTAGTTATGAAGGTTTGAAGTTTGTACGTCAAAATGCCAAAACGTGTAGGAAACCAAGCCTTGGGGCCAGGCCATGGGCGCGGGCGTGGTGGGGTGCCGCGCGGGCGCGCTAGGCATGTTGGGCGTGCTGGGCGCAAGCGGGCGCGCGCGCTGGGCGCATGGGCTTGACAGCTCTGACCTCCTTTACTAAAATGGTCATAACTTTCTTATACGAACTCCAAATTGGATGATTCAAGATGATTCAGAAAGCTAAAAAGTAGAACTACAACTTCCAATAATTAGAACTGTAATTTAGTGCTTTGATAAATTTCTAAATTGGCCATTTTTAGGACTATTGTGCATTAGGAAGCAAAAAGAGGGCGTCGTACATGCACGTATGTAACGTGTAATGTTTCCAACGCTAAAAGTTATTGTTTTAAGTTCTAAAACTTGTACATTATGGTTTATAATGACTCTTAGCATTAATCAATGATGGATTAGACAAGTGTATGAGCATGTTAAACTTATGCATATGAGGCGAATCGGGCGTGCATTGTGCGAACGTCGAAACATCGTATCAAGTGTGTATAACCTTGTTTGATATTATGTTTCTAATTAGAATGAAACATTATAGTGTAATGTAAACCAATATTTGACATCAATTATGTGGCTAATTGGTATGTGGTTACGTACTTAAATGTGTAGGACTTTTGAAGGACGATTAACGTCAAGTAGTAGCAAGCGCTTAAGGCAAGTTTTCTAACGCTTGTCTAACCCTTGTGTTGGGCAAGTTTATTTGATTCATTTGATTATATTCTCATGACTCTCACGCGATGTTTGAAGTTCCGATTTACGCAATACATATATGGTTGTGTGAATTTCTTACTTATGTAAATTTTTCAGTATTTGCACAAGTATTCGAGCTATGTTATGACATAAATTGTTGAAGCTTTCAAGTTCACATATATATGAACTGTTATAGAGAACGTCGATGACATTTGTTTCGGCTAGACAAATATTGAAATGTTTTATTGATTTGATAATAAATCCTTGAAATGTTATTGATGATTAAGTAGAGCTATCCAACCGAATTGCTTTGGTTAGGATTCCGAGACATGAATGAGATGAACAACCCTAATATTAGAGGCAGTTTTTAGTCAGTTATTCTGACAAGGCATCGAGCGCCTAAACAAACGCATATAGTCGTTTCCAGCTAGAGTGTTGATCAACATAGAGTACAATAGGCTGATCACCTAGAAGTGCTCGTAAGTCAGACGGTTTACAGTAAAATAACTGTGTAACCTTTTCAAGAAAGCAAAAGAAAGTTCAAGGTCTTACGACCACTCAGTATGTCGTTTCAAAAATATATTTTTAAAACGAAAGCAAAGTCCTGTTTATTCGGAATATCTTACAACTATTGTTCAGTTGTTAAAGAGAGGTGATATGATTCTTAATATTGTTGTTATTCAACTGTTATACTTGCTGGGCAATTGAATGCTCATTCTTGCTTTATATTAAACATTGCAGCTAAGTCCGAGCGGGTCGAAGGTTCCGGTAAGGACAAGGGAAAGGGCAAGATGAACGTCTAGATGGCGTCATAGTTTATTTGTATTAGTAATGTTGTAATACTAAGACTTATTATGTATTTGGAATGATGTTATGGTAATAGAACCTGGGATTGAGAGTAAGACGTGTTGTAATAATATAGTAATTACATTCATGTCTATTATGTTGTATGGAATGGGATGTACCGTGTAGCACCGGATTCGGGTTTGAGGTACCCGGATTTGGGGGCGTCACAAGAATCCTACCATATTTATAGATTGAAGACTTCTAAAGTAGAGTAGGGTTAGAATTCTTCTAGGGTTAACCTATAAATACCTATCACTTGTAATCAATCCAACATAATTTAACATCCATTATTCTTGATCTTAGATTATATTTAGCATGATAGCTTAGTTCTTTTATTCAGTTCTGAAGGAATGTGGAACCATATTTACAGTTAATATACTAATTTAGTTATATTATTGAATCTTTCGCGTATGAAATTTATTCTGATAATCCGGTTGAATTTCTTATATGTTATTCAGTTTACTAATTTAGTTTCTACAGGATTAAATTAGTGAATTGTTACCATCTGCTAGATTAAGGTATAATATTAAGCAAACGATGTTATATCTGATCACAGGTAGTACTTAGTAATATTTGATTTTGGACAAGCTTTCGGTTATTATTAAGATTATCAGAAGACAAGTTAAATAATCCCTGATAGTGTGATTGTTGCTTGGAACAACCTAATTCTCTAATTCTTAATGCTTCTGTCATATTAAATCTAAACTGATAGTTTTGGGTTATATAACAGTTAGAGTCTAGTGGGGACGATTATCACATTAGATTTAAACTTAAGGAGAATTTTGGATAATTGAGCGATTGCTAATCATCTAGGGTTGTTAGTTTCATCGAAGGAAAAAATAATATTAACTTGATTATTCTATTACTGTAAATTGGTGAAGTTGAACTGAAGAACTGAAGCTTTTACATATTTGATCATCTTTATTAATTTAATTCTGTTTTTCTTAGTTAATTATAATTGATTCCAAAAACCCCCCAATCTTTATTTCGTGTTTATAGTTAGAAACATTAGAATAAATTTAAAACAAGATCACTTCTCTATGGGATCGATCCTTACTTACTACTGTGCTAGTTATTTGAATTCATAGAGTGCAAGTGAGGTTAATTTTTGTAACGATCGCGAATCGTGGGTAGCTTTGTAATTCGAGCCTATGGATTTTATTGAATAAATTGTACTTTTATTAAAATTATTCTATGTTATGTGTTTGAAGGTTTATTATAACCTATGATGTGTATGTGATAATTTTTGAGTGTTGTTATTTCATAGTATTGATTAAATCATTTAGAGGAACAACGCTAAAACACTGTTTACGCGATAAACGTCTTTTCTGATTTTTTGACTTTTCGTAATTTCGCCAAAGCATTAATGAGAGGGGTTTAATAATCCAAGTGTGGGATTTTAATTGAAGCCCAATTGGATTTAATTAGGAGCCCAATTGAATTGGTAGTTAAATCCAAAGAGATTATGTATAGTGGCCCAAATGGGAGCCCAAGACCCACAGGTCGAACCCATGACCCAAACCCAAGCCCATGATCCATGACCCGTTGGGTCATGAGGAGAGAGAAATCTGCATGTGGGTTTGAGGGGAAGAGAGAGAGCCTCATGGGGGAGAAGGAGGAAGGGAAGAGGAAGCTACCTACCAAACACTTGGGTTAAAACAATTCAACATTTCGTAGAGGAAAAGGGGAGACAAGCTTGTTGGGAGAAGGGGGAGGGAACCGCCCGACCAAGCATAGGAGTCGATTGTCACCGGCAATGGCTTGCACGCTCAGCTCATTCAAGAGCTGAGCTTCTTTCCTTCATTAAATAACCCTCCAAGCTCAGCCTTCATTCCTTTCATTCCTCCAAGCAAAGAACTAGCAAGAATATACATACAGAAGTGAGAGAGAGAAGAGAGGGAGAGAGAGTCGGACGAAGAGGAAGAAGAAGAAGAAGAAGAAGGGGGAAGCTAGCAGCTGTATTAATCATATAGCACTAAAAAGATAAGCTAAAAGAGGTTAGTAAGCAAACCTAGCTCATCTCCTTCATTTTCAAGCTTCTTAGCTAAGTTCCCTTCGTTAATGGTAGATTTTGTTGTGGTTGCTGTGTTTGTTATTAGTTGTTAATGAACGAATATATATGTTATTAGTACCTTAAAATATCTGTTAATAGCATCTAAGAGTGGAACAAAAGAAAGAAAAACATACCTGTGCATAAAGGAGAAAGAAATGGACTGTACGGACTAGACTTTGATTCAATTCTGGCATTGTTGTGTTTTGTGTTTAACTATGAGCTTTTGGGTATGTGTAGTGCTCTCAGTAAGGAAGCCATAGGACTTATGACTGAGTCCTAGCACTACAAGAAAATGGGCCTTTAGCAACGATTTTTCGGGCAACGACTTTATAAGTCGTTGTTAAAAGTGTATGTTTAGCAACGAATTTTGTACTTCATTGCAGATTGTGTCAGGCTTTCACTTTTTGCAACGAAATTCATAAGTCGTTGCAAAATTTCGTTGCTAATTCATTGGCGGGAAAAAAATTCGCTAGAAATTCGTTGCAAAATTTTCGGCCACTTGATTTCTCCTCATCGTGGGCAACGAAATTTTTTTTGTTGCTAAAAATGGGGCTATAACAACGATTTTTCACGCAACGACTTTATAAGTCGTTGCTAAAAGTGTATGTTTAGCAACGAATTTTGTCCTTCATTGCAGATTATGTCAGACTTTCACTTTTTGCAACGAAATTTATAAGTCGTTGCAAAATTTGGAAAAAAATTCGTTAAAAATTCGTTGTAAAATTTTCGACCACTTGATTTCTCCTCATTGTGGGCAACAAAAGTTTTTTTGTTGTTATATTTCGTTGCCTAATATAGCCCACATTCATTGGCAATAATTTTATTTTCATTGCCTATTTTATATAGCTTTTTGCAACGACTATTAAAATGTTGCCTTACATTATAATAATCCAAATAAGCATGTTTTTGTAAAACTATATCCGTTATTCGGAGAATTGTCAAAAAATATTCGTATTTAATATTTGAAAATTATGTCCAATTAAATACGGAACATATTCGTTTCCGTTTTTTATTCGAATAAACAAATTATTCAAATATCCGAATTCAAATGTCAATCACCTAATAAACAATTTATTCAATTTATTTATAAAAAGTCAAAATAAAAAAATATTGACCAATTACTAACAAATCACAACCATTTAAAGTTGTAAAAATACATATCATAATTGGAAGACATATCAAATACATCATCATTCATAATTGCACATAAAAATCAATTAAAATTTACTAATATAATTGTACATATAAACTGTATAAATTGTACATATAAGTTGTTCTATATTATTATTATTATTATTTTGCTAAATTTAAATGTATATAAAAGAAAAGAGATACATATACTTAGGGGCATTCCCCAGATAGTGAAACTCATATTCTAAGACAATACAATAGTATAAGGCCAAAACAGAGCAAATGACCACTGCATTGGACTTCAAGAACACTATAGAGCAGCTGACCAACAAAATATTAAACAAAACCATAACCCAAACAGGACTGCAAAGCAGTAGCACACCAGGAAGCAAACGAGCTGCATAGCAGAAGCAACAACATCGCTGCCAGCAACACCTTCATTCAGCAGTTTTCCCCAAACGATGCTACACAGTATAACAAGAAAATCAGCTAGTGAAACCAAAACAAAATAACCTGCAGCCTAAACCCAATAACAGTGCCCAAAAACAGTACCACAACTTCCTAGATAAAAGCACAAAGGCTGTTATACTAAAACAAACAACATACTAGAATCTAGCTGCCCATTCAAACACAAATTAGATATAATAGATAAACCCTCAAACACACAAATTAACAGAGTGCAGACTGTTGCAGCCCATTCAAACACACAAATTAAACAAACAACAGATTATTGCATTGGTTTCAACAGAGTGCAGAACTTTCCCATACCCGATTGAACAGTTTTAATTTCCAAGTGGTATGGCACAAACTAAGCCACTCGGTGCAAGTTGCACTTAGATGAGTTTTTACATGCAGACTCATATAAACCAAAGGCACAAGAATGTCCCTATCCTCGGTAAAGAGAACTAGAGAATGTATAACAAATAAAAAATGGTTCCTGTGAGTTTTTAGGCTGTTACTTTTTTGCGGCAGTTAGAACCCATCACCTAAGTGGGTTGGATGTGCTGCGTTGGATTTTCTTTCGAAACATTATGTCACTTTTAAGTCTATTTTTATTAATGGGGCTCTCTTTCTGGGGCGGTGGGAGTATAAAGAATTGTTAATGTAAACTGTTACTATTCGTAAATGCAAACTGATACTATTCGCAATTTATAAAGTTTTAGAGGTAATATTGTTTGTACTCTCATATCAGCATATAGAAAATGGAAACTATCGCATGCCATGTTTTTGAGATGTTGAATTTTCGTGTAAATTCCTTGTACAATTGGTTAGATTTGTAGGTTTTCTACTAGGTACCAGGCACACTGTTATGGAGACTAGAGATGGGGGGAACACTTGGGCTCCACGTTCAATACCTTCTACAGAAGATGAGGATTTCAATTACAGGTTTAACTGTATAAGCTTTAAATGACTAGAGGAGCATGTCGTAAGATAATAATCATGTTTGTTATTAATTTGAATCATGTTTCATTCAAATTTAAAAATATTAAAACCATACACTTAAGCGGTTAAACATGGTCGGTCAAAAATTTGTTTCCTTTCAAATAAACACACCAAACCCAAGTGTACTACAGTCCAAAGCTAACCCCTCTCAGAATCATTTCATCGAACACTCTATATGCATCACTATTCACTAGTAAATAATAATCCCATCAAACGAAAGAGCAATCTTATCAATCTTTAGCCAAACTCAGGCATCACATAGACATCAATCTTATCAAGTAGAACAAAACCCCCAACTAAAAAATCGATAAAAAAAAATGATATGTCACGACTTACCGATGAATAGATCTGGTCTGGTAGAGTAGATGGGCTCGGAGATGGAGGATTTGGTGGGAATGTGGTGAACTGGTGATATGTTGAGGAGAACGGCGGTGAAGGTGATGGTCTCGGCGATGGAGAATTGGGGCTCGCAGAGTTGCAGACAGAAAGAATGAAAGATGATGTTGCCACTGATTTGGTAAAGAGAGGCTTTTGTTAAAACTTAATTTATTATTATATTATTAAAAGTATATATCTAATTATAAAAATATAGTATCTAATTATTTTAAGAAGTATTTTCAACAATTTTAAAATAAGTTTTTATTTAATATGTAAGAAATTAATCTTTTTGTAGTGTGTTCATTTTGTATGTGTAGCGGTAGTATTGTAGTGCGTACGAATGTTTGTAATTTATAATAGAGCACTCATTAATTAAACAAGTTTTTACATTCAACAATTTATATTGAATAATGATTGTTTTTAATTTTCTAATATATTTGATTAAAATATTAATAATATGCTTATGGAGCTCCATTTATTATTTAGCCTTAATGTATATATTGTTCTTGATTTTTATTTTTTAGGTACTTATTAAAATGTTTAATGTATTAGATAATTATAAAAAAAAAATACATAACATTGTTTTTAATGTATTATATAATTACTGAAAATTTTTAGATAATGAGTATTATTTACATAATTATTAAAAACCATGGAATAATGTTTTTAATTTTTTAGATAATTATTGATTTTATAATTTCATTAATATTGTAACTTATATCATTATTTATTTATTAATTAGTCACATAAATGTATTTCCTTTTTCTAATTCAGATATATGAAATAATTATCAAACATATCATGTAGGAGTTGGTATTTTGAATTCCTACAATGATACTTATAGTTTTATTAATATTGTATTATCTATCATTATTTATTTATTAATCACATAGATGTATTTCCTTGTTCTAATTAAGAGATTCTTCAATAATTATCAAACACATATCAAGTAAGGGTGCACTCAAAATCGAAAAACCAATTGGACCGAACCAAACCGATAATAAACTAAACCAAAAATTACAAAACCAAAAAATTGAAAAATAAAAAATCTAAAAACTGAAACTCGGACGGTCGATTTCGGTTTGATTTTCACAAAAAATCGAAACTGACCAAATCGACCGACCGAACTACTTAAAATTATAATATAATTATATAATTTATACTTTTCTAATAATTATTTATTTTATATAATTATGATTTTATAGGTTGCTTGTTAAAGAAAAGGAGAGAAAAGAATCCAATTATTAAGCTAAATATTTGAATGAAGTGCATACTTATTTACTATGATTACGAGAAAATAATTATTCCCTTATGTTTAAGTTTTACAATTGACTAAATTGATTAAACCGACCGATTTAACCGATAACAGAGTGTGGGCTCAAGTGCATATTAGGTTTCACATGACCTAATTGAAATAAATGTACAAATTAGGGTTTACAAAAACCTAATTAAATGTACAAATTAGGGTTCATGTGACCTAATTAAATGTACAGATTAGACAAAAATAAATGTGCTAGATCCGAGGAAGTCTCCACGTGTTCCAAGGCAGAAGACTCGTGGATGCGACCTATTTTGGGAATTGATTGAGGGATTGAATTGGTGGCTAGAAGAACAGGACAATTTGGGCATTACTTTGATGATTAAAGGGCATTTTTGGAATCTTCCCTTTAAAACATGACTAAAGGGTATTTCGGAAATTTCCCTTAAAACATGTGTCTAGCATGTGACTATTCCCTAAGAAAGCTCTATAAATAGCCTCTCTATTCTAAGAAAATGGGATCGCTCTCGAGACATTATACTTAGACTATTGGAAGCTCATTACACTCGGAACTATCTCACAACTCGAAGACTCAAGAAGGCTCTTGGAATTCCTGCTATCCTAATCCGGTTTCCGGATTCTGAGAGTTCTGCCACGTGTCATTGGAGTAATCGCCCACCTGTTCTTCTCCCCTCTTCAATCAATCAATCAATTTCGTGCTCTTCGTGGATTTCTCTCCTCTCTAGCTAACACGAAACCCTAACCCTAGCAAGGCACAATTTCCTTGCCTACACAGAGTAAAAATTTGAGCGATTTTGATTTTTAATTTTTTATAACCGACTTAAATGGTTTGGTTATTTTTTTACGTATATCAAACAGACCAAACTGATCGTTGTTCACCCATAATATCAAGTAAGAGTTGATATTTTGAATTCATACACTAATACTTATAGTTTCATTAATATTATATTATCTATGAACTTTTATTTATTAATCTCATGATAGATGTATTTAGTTGTTCTAATTTAAAGATATGAAATAATTATCAAACAAATATCATCTAGGAGTTGATATTTTAAATTCCTACACTGATACTTATAGTTTCATTAATATTATAATGCATATTATATAGAAATGATAAAATATATCATTAATTATTGTTTTTATTTTCTACTTTCACAATCATAATTTCATTTAGTAATGTTTTACATCATTATACAATTATTCATAAACTCTATAAATAATTCTGATTTCTTTTATAAAAAAAAGAGTTTCATTTAAAAAAAATTTGAATATTAAAATGAGAATGTATACCCTAAAATAGTAAATTATATTAATCTATAGTAAATTATATTTGTTCTTTATTAATTTATGACATCCTAAATTTTAAATTATAAATGCAAATTTATATGTTTATCAAAATAACAAATTTATTTTTAATTTTCTTTTTATGTATTTAGAAATATCAAGTACATTATTAATTAAATTAAATAAACTTAAAATATTTTGAAAATCATTTAGTCATTTAATTACAAAGAGGGAAGCTATTATTAAAATATAAAAGAAAAGAAAGGGTCCTTCTACACTTACTCGGGTAAGTCTAGAATTATTCGAAAAGAAAAACAAGCCGCAAACGGCAAGCATCTAGGAGGGAAAACATAAGTCACGAACTTGTACTGTGACAACCCGGATTTTCGGAAACTGTTATAATAAAAATTTAATAAACAAAATTCTTAATATGAGACGTATTGGGTAGCTTGTTAATTCGAGCCGATGAATATTATTGAATAAAATAGATTTTTATTAATAATATTATTTATTAAGCGTTTAAAGGTTGTGCTATAACCTAGATTATGTGCATGCAATGGTTAGTACGTATGGAAGTTCGTATAAGTGAATACGGTAATTTCGAGGAATATTGTTGAATCATTATTTGACGTGGGCGCTATGTGTGCCCAAATGCTATTTATTAGATTAAATAAATAGCGATGGATATTATTATTGAATAATTTATTTGGTGTAAAGGTGTTAACCAAATATAGGCGATATATATATATATATATACACACACACGTTGATGTACGTAATTATGGGAAGTTAATCAAGAAGAGTAGCAATCGCGAATCGTGAATACCCTTATAATTTGGGTTTATTGATTTTGTTAAAGGGATTAAATATTATTTTTATGAGATGTGTTTTAAGGTTATTTTATAACCTGAATTATGTGTATGTGTTGGTTTAAGTGTTGTTGCCACGTGGGAGCGAATAAATTTATTTGCGAAAAATCGCTAAATCATTATTCACGGGGCACGCATCCCGAGGTACTATTCATGCCAAAATAAAATTACGTCTTTTTTGATTTTGAATAATTTCGTTGAGACGCGTGTGCGAAGGAATAATTTTTTCAAGCGTTGAAATTTTTATTTGAGTCCATTCAGGATTTAATTATATCCAAATGTTTAATATGGGTTATCTGAATAAATAGACAAACCCCGTAATTATTATTTTTATGCATCCCAATAATTTATGGGAGTACCCATTTTATTTATGGGTATAGTTATTGTGCTAATGTGGTACAAAAGTGGGAGTTTTTGGATATATAATGGAAGTATTTGAGTATTTTTATTTATGTGTCATTTCATTTGGAGACCAACTTATTGCATGGACCAATGGGAGAGGGGCAGGAGGTATGTGGCGACAATATGTTGGGCACTCTCAAAATTCAATGTATTGGATTTCAAATTTTTGCAACATTCCTCTCAATTGCATTTCCTATGTGCTCGGGCGCCTAACCATTTCATTCACCCGAAGCCTTGGCCATCTCTCCCCATCCCATCTGCTCTCCATTCTTCTCCTTGTTGCTGCAAGTATAGAGAAGATATAGAGAGAAAAAATCACAATAGAGAGAGAGAAAAGAAAGGAGAAAGAAGAAGAAGAAAAGCTCTCGGGTGAAACCGGGAGGAGAAAAAAGGAAGAAGGAGGAGCTCGGAAAGGAAAGTAAGGAAGGAGGAGTGAGCTCTACCAAGCTCCAGGTTATCTAATATCAAAAATAACAAGAGATAAGCAAACCTCAATCCATTTTCCTTCCATTTCCTCTATTTTTGAGTTCTTGAACCTTTTATGCTTGAGAATGATTTTTCTTGTGATTTATGTTGTTGTTGTTGGTTATGGTTGTTTATTAATGTTGTTAAGAGGTATATAAGCCATTAATAACATTAAAATGGAACAAAAACACAAGAAATCTGAACCTATGCTTAAGGAGGATGAAGAACAAGGAAGAACATGGACAAAATGAACATTTTTGGATATTTGGACTGTTATGGACTGAATAGAGGACCTTTGTGTATATATTCGTGTCTGAGATTTTTGTGGGTTGTTAATATGTTATACTTCCATGAATTATGTTGATAACCCAATTGGAATGGACTGAAACGGAGTTAAAACGAATCCGTAGTGAAAGATTTAGTAAACCGCATTTAAAAAACTGAACACTGCGCGAATAATGTCCGTAAAACCAATTCTGGTATTGTTGTATTACATGAAAAATTCTGAATTTTTGTTTAGTTGTAGTACACTGAGTTAGGAAGCCATAGGCTTTGAAATGAACGCATTTTGACCTCGGATGAGGGAGTTATGACGATTTTAAGAAGAAGTGTCCAAACTGTCAAAACAGGAAAAATCATTTCGGGAGTGGAGGTTTGGGACACAGTTTTGGCTAGTTAGAATTGTTACAAAATTATGGGCTTTAGATATGTTGTAGTTTATGTTCCAAGCTTTCCATAGCCTCCGGAAAGAACTAATTTCGAGTTCGGACGACCGAGTTATGACATGCCATAGTAAGTGCGTCAAAACTGTCCAATCTGGAAAACCAGATTCGGACCAGCCTATTGTAAGAATTTTCTGGACTTGTGTGTTTAGAATTTGAAAATGGTTAAAACATAAAAGTTGTAGCCCGGAAGTTAGCGACGCGTGGGCGCAAGAATCACTCAAAAAGCTTTTGAAATGAATTAGTTATGACTGTTTTAGCGAAGTAGAGTCAATCTGGCCAGTTTTTTTTTAGCAATCTGAAGTTGTTTGTAATAAGAGAAAATCTGTTTTGATTGAAGAAGGGCATGGAACCATGGCCTAGATGAGATTAAAATAGACTATATAAGCTTTAATTTGACGTAAGAATGAACGAAAACGAATGAGTAACGAAGAAGTTATGATTAAACGAATAATAGTGTTCGTTAACGATTAAAATAGTTCACACGAGTTTATAATTCTTTTTAAAACGAAAATTTGAGGATTGATATATTGGCTCATATGATGATTATACGTTGGATAATGATGAGGATCGTGTCATCTTCGAACGCCGCGACGCCGAGAGAATATCTTTGAGATTTTGCCGCATTATTAAATGCGAGCTATATAGAATGAGAAATAGAGTAATGTAAACCGGTATATATGTGAAACCTTTATTGTGGCTAATTGGTATTTTATTGTTAATAAATTGTGTAGGATATTTGAAGGACGAATTGTCGTAATTTAGCAAGGAGCGCTTAAGGCAAGTTCTTTCAGTAACTTGTTAATTTGTTTAAATGTATTAAATATTCAGATGTTTATGTGAATTGCTTGTGAGCATGATTATATATGCACGTTGTGCAGTTATGTGAGTATATTGTTCTACGTGGAACTTGTATTATTGTGAATATACAATATGAGGTATATGATGTATGCCATGAGATATATGGTGCATGTGTAGATGTATTACATCAGATGTATAATGCATGAGTAAGATGCATAGTATGAGAATTATGAGACATGAAGAAGATAAATAGTATGAGAATTATGATGCATGAATGAAATGTAAATTTATATGTTACGTGAAGCATGAAAGGGGACAACTGTTAGTTCTTGCTGAGCCGTCGTGCTCATACTTGCAAAAATAAAACTTTTGCAGATTTTAGATGAGACAAATTATCTTGGTATCGGGATGCTAAGGAGTAGAGACGCATGGATACAGGAAGGTTGCTAAATGTTTTTCTTTATTGAACTTATTTAGCTGTGATGATGGTACACGATATATGTGAAATAGACTATTCTGTATTGAATTAGAATTTGAAAGTTTCATATTTCAAATCAAGAAGCGACTATATAAGTTACTTTCACTACAAGAAAAATGGCTTATAATGAAGGACAAATCATTCACAATATATGGTATATCAGTCACAAGTGATTAATTGTGAATAAATTTTTCCTTCGCACAATCGCTCGCATTAGAGCTCCTCGCAATAGATATCATTCACTAAGTTAGTGACTACATATCTTTTGTGAAGGATATATTGTGAAAGATATTTTTCTCGCAAATTATATTTTGTAAGGAATTTATTTTATTTAGTGAAAGATGACTTCCCTCACAATAAATATTTTGTAACGGATAAATTCATTTTAACGAGGGGAGAGTTTCCTTCAATAATTGCATATTGTGAATGCTTCTTCAATCTATTAAGAGAAAAATTCCTTCGCGAATTATAATTTTATCACAAATTATAATTTATTTAATTTTATATTCACTAATTTATTATATTAATCTATAAACACAATTAAATACAAATCGCATTTAAATAATATAAATAACAAAAAAGCATACATATTTCAGTCAACCCATTAAAAAATTAATAATATAATTGCCAAAAGAATATTATACACGAAAATTAGTGTGAAACATACAAAGAAATCTCAAAAGATATATAATCCATATTTGCAAGTATTTGGAGAACAACATACGAAAGTGATGGGTACAAAACTAAGTATTATCCCCGTATTACACTGAACCTGAAGTCCATAATCATAAATGGAATGCTCCACTATCCATGATCCAGTCAATTTATAATTTCATGTAACAGATGCAATGTATGTTGCTTCACTTGTTCAGACTTTCTATGGATGCAGATTCGATCCTTGTCTGGTTGCTTTAAGGTTTCTAACAAGAGTATGCATTCCCTTAGAAAACTAGGCAAGACCCTGTTGGGGTTGAATAACACTACAAGAAAGTAAGGCTATAGCGACGGTATGAGCATGTCGTTATAGCACCAAAAGTCGTCGCCCTTTTTTTAATACCTGTTGATTCTCAACTAATTCTGTCAATTTGGCTACCTTCACTGTTAAGTCCTGATGAAGTATTGGTAAGCAGCAATATGGGCCTTCAAAGTATCTTATATCCTCTTGTGATGCATTATCGGTTATCACAGGTGTGTCACTAGGCTGGGTCGATTTCCAAGTGTTTATTGACGTGGCTCGAAATCCTACAGAGATGATTCTCGCATGTCCACCTCCCAAAACTTAGGAGACAGCGTCATTCGGCCCAGACTTTTCAATTTGGTTTTCCTCACCTTCATATGCAGCCAATACATCATTAACCTTCTTTACTTCTTCCTATAAGATATTATTACAACAAATCATCAAGTACCAAAGAAAACAAAAACAAAGAAACACCAGCAAAAGTAAAGATGAAATAAGCATTTAATCCCTTACTGTTGTAGACTTGTGGATTGTATTATCCTTTCTAGTATAAGACAAGACAAATAATTCACCACGAGTTGGAATTTTCCCTCTTTATCCTTCTCCACCTGCCAAGTTATTGAAAAAGAAACAAAATGAAATATAATAAATTAGTCTAGCATTTTGGTTACAATACACACACACACATTAATATAATTACCAATTTCTGCCTCTTCCTCGCAAGTGACATTCGTCCTAAAGTATGTTATCTCTTTAATTTAATAAAATCATATGAGTCTATTGAAGTAGGAAATATTTGAATAAGTACTACTAATTTATTGTGTAAAAGTAAAGTAATCTGTTATCGCACATGCATCATCATGTGCTTCCTGTTCTTGTTGCAATCTCTCAACACATGAAATCATTTCAGAATCAGTATTAGGTGTACTGCCATTAACTTGAGCCATGAATGTACGTCTACACAAGAAAAAGAATCATAAAAATAGAGTGCTAATGAATGTCATATAATTATGAATGTAAATATATCGTAATTAGGCAACATTATCAAAGCATTAATAAAAGAGAATATTTGAATATAATATGTGAAAGGATCAATCCAATGACACTATTAACTTCTTTATTAAAAATAATATTGAAAGATTTTCCTACATTCTGAAAACTTTATTAATGATAGAAAGATCTATAATGGCACAATCAAAAGAAAAAATAGCTCTGTATTTGCTGTACAAAAACCTATTAACTAATAATATTCAGCAATCTACAATCAGTACACTCTGTAGTAATTTATATGTAATAGCACAGCCAAAGAAAGCCATCTTCAAGAGAAGAAGAACTAGTCTTTATTTACCAACACAAATCAGTTGTTGAACTAGACGTGTCTAGTCACTCATTCAGGGACAAAGAATAAATTAACAAAACAACACATTAACTACTAAAAAATATGTAGTTTGTTTGGTTAGAGAAGGCAATTTGATATATTCATGGAAAGGGTCTTCGCCTTGCCACACCACCCAAAAGCAAATACAAAGCAGATACATTATTCCATCTTTGAAACTTGTACCAAATATAAAGATGCAAACAATAGTATTTTGTAGAGCTCTACAGTAAGCGTCTCAAAAACACTTTTCAAGTAAGTTTTTGCTACCGTTGAACAAGTTGATCAAGTGTCAAACACCCTTACATCCACCTACACCTCAGCCCAAAAGTGCACACAACCCAACCAGATGTTTTTTTGGTGGAGGCAATAAATACTACAAAACAAGTTTCCTCAAATGGCCAAATGGGTACACTTCATATGCACATATAGGCTACAGAAACCACAACGTTACCAATTACAAGCAAAAGACAAGTGGATGGGATAAATAATATGCCCTGAGAGCTAATGGAATGAAGCGGCCTACTAACTTAATATGTTAAACACCACTCATACACCAAATAGGAATTACAAATAATATGGTCGCAAGTAAGCAAATTCTATAATTAGAAAACTGCCACAATCACTTGATTAATTATGATACTCACTCTAAATTACCATGTGGCATCGGTTTCTTTCTCTCAGCCACAACTACAATCATATATCACATAAAATTCACACGTGAACACTCAATCCATGATATTTATTATGGGTGTCTGTAGACTACAAACAGCTATAGCGTGAAGGCCATATAAATACACACTTGTAAACCAACTAGTGGAATGAGCAGGATCTTCTCAAAACAATATAAGGAATTCTACAAATAAGATGTAACAAATGCCTATTCATCCCAACACATTTTGAATGTGATTCTAAAGTTCAATCGTCTATGGACCTTATCAAGTTTTTTTTTATTTCACTGAGTTACTATTATTCCTGATTGCACAATAACATCAGTATAATGAGATTGTAAACTATCACAACACATTTTACATATTTAAGAGATAGTGATATAAATAAACAGATGCTATATGCACCGAATATAGTCATTGTATATCAAAAATTGAGCTCAGTTTATAAAGAACTCAACAAGATTATATCGAGAAAAAAAAAAGAATTACAATTAAAAGATAGCCTTTCGTGGCAAGTAAAGTATCACAAAAAAAACAATTATCAGAAAGGCATTCACAAGGACCGGTTTAGCAAAAAAGAATATATAAGTTAAAGGCCTCCAAGTCTTTCTCATTCACATACCTATATTATTAAGGGAGAACAAGTAGTTAGACTTTTGGTCTCACAGTATAAAGATATCTGTTAATTCCCTATTTTCTTCTCTCCCACTCTTATCCATTGCACCTAATTTCTCCCACCCACTATTTTTTACACTTTTTGAATAGCTCACACAAATGTACGTGCCACCAAACTAGTATGAATAATTGGCATAGTGGATTACACATAATTAAACCTCAACCCTCCAATAACATCAAGTAATTAAGCAAAACTAAAAACGATATTAGAATAAAAAGGCTAAAATAAAATTCCTATAAAACACATACCCAACAAAAAATCTAACCGCAAACCTGAAATCCTAAGTCTTCACTGCCACTTCTCTCTGCTTTCCATCCTATGAAACTAAAAAGAACCTAAAATTAATTATCAAAATCAATTTTGAGACTTAAATTACTATTCATAAGTGTCGTATGAAATTCAACAGACTCAAATTTTCTTGATTTATCTCTGCCCTTTTTGGGTTCGATTCTTCAATTGGGTTACTTCACAATCTCCCAAAATTGGATTTTTTTATAGTAATTTTTCACATTTATTGACAAGAATTTCAATTTTCAATTGGATTTCAGTTAATTTATGGTTAGATATTGCTCTCAATTACACTAACTAGCACAAACATACATACAATAGAACATATAAACCAAAAACATGCTAATATAAAAAAGAATTAGGGAGATAAAAGAAGTCCAAAAGCATGCTAATACGGACAAGAATTAGGAAGATAAAAGAAGACCCAAATGAGAAATTGCTGGGGGTGGGGGAAATTACCAATATCAACTTGTAATTATGGAGCTATGTCACTGCAAGTCATCTCGAGGATTCCCGGAGAATGAAGAGAAGAGGGTGATCAACACACAATCCGCAATTTAGCTATCACTACCAAAAATCTGGGCATCTGAAACCAATTTTTAGAGACGGACTAAGTTTCGTCTCTGATTCTAGCAATTTGATACGGATTTAGAAACCAAAATTTTGCTATGTCTCGAAATGTTTTGAAAGTAAAAATCTGAGACGGATTTTGATACAGCCAGAGATCTCTCAAATTCTAGAGACAGAATTAGAGACGGATTTAGCCGTCTCAACCATGAAGTATTTTTTTAAAAAAATTAAACACATTTTTGAAACAGATTTGAGACCAACTGTGATCGTTTCAAATTAATAATAATAAAAGGAAATAAATAT
Source organism: Aralia elata (assembly GCA_034770075.1). Taxonomy (NCBI): domain Eukaryota; kingdom Viridiplantae; phylum Streptophyta; class Magnoliopsida; order Apiales; family Araliaceae; genus Aralia; species Aralia elata. Next base: position 95,445,178 of record CM068385.1, read on the forward strand.
TTATATTTGAAACGGATTAGAAACCAAAAGTTCCGTCTCAGACTTTTATTTTCTCTCCAAATATTAGTCTCTAATTCTCTCCTTATTTTAGAAACAGAATTAGAGACGGATATAGTGGTCTCAAAAATTGATTATTTAAAAAAAAAATTTAAACGCATTTTAGAGCCCTTTAATTTGACCGTAGGTAATGGAAATTTCACGCTACTATGTGCCAAAATCTCCCTCCATTATTTTCACACTCCAAAAGAACTCTTAAGTCTCGGCTATGAATATGAAATTCATATACCGAGCCATATCTCTTCACTCCCTAAAATCTCTCATGGATGAAATTCCAACCCCTCATCGTCTTCTTGTTTTAAATGGGACTTTGGATCGATTCATGTTAGGTTCTAATCTGGGTGAACTAGAGACATATTTACTAAATTTGTGGTCTCGTGAGCATTTGAATCTCCATATGTTTCTTTATTAATTTACAAATTAGGGCTTAGGCCTTTTCTTCTCTCTAACAATTTCGTAGATTTGTTTTTAGGGTTTTCAATTTGTAAGTTTTTTATTCTTCCAAAATTTATGTTTATCTATGCTCTACTATGCTACACGCCGACTCGCACACATTTCCTTTAGCAGCTTCAAGCCGTCTGCCATCTCTCTCCCAGGTAATACTTTCTATCTGTTTATTTCTTTGTATATTTTTTGTGTCAATTTTGGGCTAATTTTTTTTTAAGAATTTAATGCAGAGTGTTTTTTTAAGAACTTGTTCCTTATTGTATGCTTTAGTTGAGTTCTATGAAGGAAATTTTAATTTTGATGTTCAAACAGATTACAGTGTTTTTCTTGGGATGTTTAATATATATCGATTAATATTAATATTAATTATATACATTTTGCTCGTTTATTCTAATTGATTTGTTATTTTCTAATTCTCTGCGTGCTTAAGGAATTACAGTGTCCTGTGCAAACTGTAAATTATGGTATGTTATAGATTACATGTTCGATAAAATGCCAATAAGAGAGAAAAACCATAACTAAAAGTAGAGTGTGAGATCGTCAATCAACGTAAGTAGCAAATTAGTTGTTGATTATTAAAAATGTCAATACAAAAAATTTGGAGGAAAATTCATTACTATTAACAATTACAGGTTTATGGACTTTATATTATTGGTATTTGACTGCCCCCACAGCCCTTCTCATATAAAAATCTACACTCTCCTCACTTCAATTCAACTTCTTGGCGCAGCGACGGGTAAAAGCGATGACTCGATAACGAAAATTGCACTGGGTGATAACAAGTTTTTCCTTGAAGGTAGATTGGATTAAGGTTCTTATTGATAATGATCATGAAGGAAGACATTTTTTTGGGAAATCTATCTTGAAAATCTAGCAATGACAGAGTTAGATGCTCGCTTTCTTAATCCATTCCAGCTTCCTACTTTTACTGTAGCATTTAGCCTTTCCAAGAGCTACAGAGTAAATTATGTTGGTGGAAACCTCTCCATTGTCTGAGTGATTTCGTGATGGATGTTAGTGAATCGGCAACGATACTAGTGCGCATGGTTTGAATTGCTTTGTCAATGTTATCAGGGGATGGGTGAGGAAAGTTGGCGGTCCCATTCAACATCTCATTCCAAAGAAGGGAAAGAACCTGGTTAAGTCTCCCTTTAGGGATTGGGCAAAGAGATTTTGCCACTAATTCTCCAACTGCCTAGCTCAATTCCATTCTACAGCGGTGTGGCCCCCTTTTCAATTTTTTCTTGGCTTTCACTATGCTAGTTCAAGAAAAAGAGTCAGATCTATGATGAGTGTTTGTTAAATGGATTGTTTAATAAGGTGGATCTACTATAAAAGTTAAGTTAGTGTTTAAATATTTCCCTTTCTTCCACAAGTGTTGTGTTCAATTTTATTGTTCCTTCTCATTATAATTGCTCAGATTTGTTAGCAGAAGGGATCTGGTTGTCACAATGAACTTTTTTCTCTCTATACCTTGGAGATGAAAGTTAGCTCCTAAATCCAGCAGTCTAATTGTGTATAGTTGGGCTTATAAATCTGTTACCACCCAGTTTTGTATGTTTGTCATTATAAATCATGGCATTTTCCCAGTACTAGTAACTAGATATTAGTTTACATTATCTTTGTTATCCTTATGATTTTTTTTAAAATTTTATTTTATTTTAATTTTTTTTACTTTTAGTAGTGTCATTCAGTATTGGTGCATATAATTGTTGATTCTTCAACCATATCATCTGCTAATAAGCTGCTATCATCTGCTAATAAATGGCTATCATCTGCTAATAGCGGCTTCCATCATGGAGGTGTCAGATGTGGACCATGTTGATAGATTGATATCATGCCTGCTGTTCATGGCTCTTCCATTTTTTATGGTACGTACATATGTTTGAGGTTGGGTACTTTCTCCTCATCTAATTAACTTTGTTTTGTTCTTTTCAATTGAACTTTGAATTTTTACATGCAGCGGGGTGTATCAAATAGCAAATTTCTAACCTATTTGAACAAGCACATTTTTCTTTTTTTTGATGAGGTAATGCTCTACATCGTCTGCCATTGCAATATCTGACATTTGAATTTGATATCTTTCTTGATTCTTCTTTCTTATACATTCTGTATTGGTGCACATCTTTTTTATCTTATTTTCAAATAGTAAGATATCGGGCAACTACAACTCTTAACTCATAAAGTTGTACTATACTTTTTAAAGATCTATTAGATATGCTAGTGCTTCCGACTTAGCTTTGCACTTCCTCTATACATGTCTTTTGGTGATATTACACATGGAGCATAATATACCTGGTATGAGGCTAGGATTTTTGGATATGATGGTGAAAGTATCAATATATAGTGATTATTTTTCTTTATTACTAGCAAAAAGATAAAAATTTTAAGACTTCAAATTCAATATGGAGGTGATAATTAATGTTTCTTTAAAGCCTTATGATATGCAGTGCTTGTTCTGAGATATTTTGTCTCTATGGAAAAATGTAGAGGGTCTATGAACTATATGGACATGTATTTCCACCGCATTAAGAATATAAGACTTTGTAAGAAATTTAGAGCCTTTAAGGGTTGTCAGATAAGTTTAATAAGGGTGTTGCGCACTAATATTGATAAGCTACTGGAATGCATTCCCTTATGAAGTCCTACTCACTTGGACTATTTCAAACTAGCATTGAAATGTAAGTTTCCTTTGAACTCTGCAACGGACTTCAAGAGTGAGGAAATTCTCCTGCGGCTTGATGTAGCTTTGAGTATGCCAGATAGATGAACAATAATATATTCCAATTCTCAAAATCTCTTCACTTTTGTCTGCCAGCTTCCTGAAGAACGCAAAGTAGACTTGCTGAAAAACCTTGCTGAATGTTCACCATACAATGTACAGCACCACAGGATGCAAGATTGATGTTTCCTGCAGTTGTTCAGCTTTTAAAGGTTCGAATTTAGTACAGCAGAAATGTATACAACAATTTATTACTTTTTCAGTTCCTCAGTTCATAGAGGTACATTATGTTCAGAACTTATGTAAATAGGTTATGAAGGTCTAATACTTGGAAACAATTATTATATATATATATATATATATATATTTGAGTTCCTTTTCTCTTTTTTTGGTATTTGCACTTGCAAAAAAATTGTAATTAGATTTCATATATCTGAGGACTATGGACTGAGTCCTTTTGTTGCATTTATATCATATATTTTTAATATTATACTTCAAAAGCCAGAAGCCCTCTTTATGTATGGTACTGTTTGTGTGCTTATTAAAATTTCACTTTTTCTCATAAAATTTTCCTATTTCTTCTCAGAAGTACATGTCTAGGAGGAAAACTGGAGAAGAGATGAACTTTACTTTATGTAGAGTGCTTGTTGTTTACTTTTCACCATTTAGCGAACAAGGTTATTATTTCTTGGCAGTCGTACCCTTCCATTATATTTTATGTATGTCTTCTCCCTTCAGTGCTTAATTATATTCTCTCTCTCATTAAACAGGCTCCAAATGCCACTAATAGCTTATGCGGTTACAAAATCGTAACTGGGCAACTGTCAGATAGGCTTAGTGAGGACTTCTCAGAGCACTACAAAGATTTCACGGAGAGGTACTTGTTCTTTTGAATCATTTTACTACCTAAAGCTTCCTGTATCCTTTTGTTTACTTTCTTTTCTTTTTCTTCTAATAGCTTTAGTTAATTTGCAAAGTTTCCCATGGATGTATCAAGTATTGACAGTTTTGCAAGTTTTTAAATAGAGCTAAATAGAGCAATTTTTTTATTTCTATTTATGTTTATCGACAAAAACAACCCTCAACAGAAACGAGAACTTGGAATTATTTATGATTTAATCATTTTCTTCAAAACATTAACTAGATATCAGTTTTGTTAAATCCTTGGTCCTGCTCTCTGATATATGTTCAGAAAGATGGCTATGAAAAGCACATTAACCTGGAATCCAAGTGTTGAAGAAAACTACAACCTCCATCCTCCAAAGGACGAGCAAAAGTAAAATGTGCACACTAATTAAGGTTGTCAAATTGGAGTGTGTGAAATTAGTTCCCTGTATGCCCTTTTGTTTAAACCCCACAAGTACGTTAATTAACTTCAAGTGTTTGTATGGGGATATGTCCATGTTGGGGTAAATTAGCATTTATACCATATTTTATATTTGGTTTCTGTACTTAAAGTCATCCTTTAGTGGACAAAGTTCTAGTGTACTTTTGGTCAGCCTTTGGAAGACAGAGGTTGTAACATTTATAAGCCAGTGGGAGGTACAAACTAATAACTTCAACTTTGTCCGTTTAATATAGATGAAGACTACATCAGCATTTTTTTCATTTTAAATGCACTTTTGTAGAGTTTTTTTCCTTCTAAAAAGTACTTTTATGTGTATTCCGTTCAACTGTAAGATTTTATTTCTACATGTGAGTATGTGACAATCTGATCGATACTTTATTACTCAATGGGAAAAGGTTAAGTTGTGTTGAAGAGCTATCTAGGGCTACCATGAAGAAACTAACCTAGGGAATTGCTGAACACAACAAAGCGATGGCTACTGCCAAGTCCGATGAAGCAAAGGCTAGCATTGTGAGTTTTCTTACCCACTGTAGTTGCATATTTCTTATCAACATATGTTATTAGAGTGTCTAATTATCATACTCTTAAAATCTGCATAAAATTCAGAGACAAAAGCTTACAAATGTGATTAGCTGACCATATATGCAGTCCTGAAACTCTTTGTTATTTAGTTCTGAAGAGTGGTTTGGGTTTGTTATTCACTTCATAATTAGTTGTATGTTTACTAGTTAAACTGAACCTATATTTTATCAAGAGGCTCTCACTGAATGAGTTGGAATGAACATGTTGTCTTTTAAAAAAGTGTATTGCTTGTTTTCTTTTTTCCTGATATTAGCACCCTATATTTTATCAAGAGGCTCCCACATAAGGTATTCCTAGCTTATTCTTCAAATTCTGAACTGGGTTTTGTTATTTTTGCATGATCTGAAGGTTTTCTCACTAGGGCTAGCAAATGGGGCTTTATTTTTAAAGGGTACAAGTTGGGTTTTATGAGTTTTTTGCTTTTTTGGGGGGTTTTGGGAGATTTGCTCTTGAGAAATTAAAATTTCACAATATTGAGTTTAGATTTCAATTTTAATGGGTAAGGTTTAATTTGCTTATACTTTGTTTGATTATGTTCAAAACTGCCATCAGATAGGCCAGTCAAGAATTAATCTTTTCTTTGAAGTTGTATAATGAATGGCATTGTGTGATAAGTGCCTAATTACAAACTATTAAATTCCATGAACATAGTAGTGGGATGGTAAAAGTATTTGTCGCTACATTTTAATGCTTTGAAATTTTCTGTGTTAAATGTTCTTAATGTGTAAAAGTAGTATAATTCTCACTAATAGTAGGGCTTGCTTGTTTGGCTTTAATAACTGAAATTACTCTGGCTTGAAACCTTTCCCTTTCAATGTCCAGGAACCAACACATGTGATAGATTTGAGCTTTGCATCCACAAACGTGTGATTGATCTCTTCAGCTCTCCTGATGTTGTTAAGCAGATTACTTCCATTACCATTGAACCTAGTGTTGAGGTCGAGGTTACCATTGCTAATTTCTAAATATGCCTCGTCTTTCTTTGATTAGGTAGTGTGAACCTCTTGTTTTTATTAGGCTTCATGTAGTAAGAGTTTTATTATTACAATTTTAATGTTGAAAAGTTGTTTGAATTCAAGAAAGGGATTGCTTTGTTGTTATTTTCATTATCAAGATTGTTGAATACAATTTTATATTTATGACAATAACTTATTTCATTTATATTTGTAAATTAAATTATGGAAATATTTGTAATTTGTTGTTAATAAACATATTGAGACGGAATTGAGACGACTTCTCTCTGTCTCAAATAATGTGCGATATTGGCGCCAAAGTTGACACGGATTTCTCAAAATATGCGCGCTAAAAAGATATTGCGCTAAAGTTGAAACGGAATTGAGACGGATGATGTCCGTCTCAAAATATGTGCAAGAAGAATAGTTGCTGCCAATTTTGATACGGATTTGAGACGGCCTTTTCCGTCTCGAAATTACGTGTACTAAAAAAGGGCGCCACATTTGCCCGCCAAATTTGAAACCGACAAAATCGGTTTCAAATTTCAGCTCTCCATGGGTCAGTTTTGAGACGGATCTGAGACGGATATTTTCCGTATCTAATATTTTGAGACGGATTTGAGACGAACATTTTCCGTATCTAAGTTTTTGTTTTGAGACGGATTTTGAGACGGACAGAATTAGCGACGCGACCTACTGACACGGACAGAATCCGTCTCAAAATCGATTTTGAGACGGATTCTGCTGTATTTGAGACGGATTTTGTCCGTCTCAGATGCCCAGATTTTTGGTAACAACACCCAAAATCCCAAATCAGAAAACAAAATCGGTATATTTGGAGGCACTGGAGCTTTAGAGAACTAAAATATGTGGCCAAATAACTTACCTAGGAATGAAGAGATTGGCTGATATATTAGAGAGATTATGTTTGGGGGGAATTTTAGGCTTGATATGATAGGGGAAGTGGGAAACTAGAATGAAGATGAGATTCGTCCAACTCCTTTTCCAGACTAAGTACGCACCTCCGAATTAAATTAGGGACTGTTTCTAAAAAAGAGTTTGATTTGAACTTATAAAATCAACTAATATTATAAACTCTTTAAAAAATAATACTATAAATAAAATTATTATTTTAAAAACTTAAATAGATTTAAATTTAAATTTAAATTTTAGGATATCATAAATTAGTTAATAACAAACTGAAATATAACTCTTTTGCGAAACATAAAAATAATAATTTAACATATTTGTGATTTGTTCCACATAAAGAGTCTTAATTGTTATAATTTTTTATTATCAATTTACAATATTTTAAACTTTAAATTATTGTAGCTTAATATTTTAATTAATAAAACATTTAATATTATAAATTATTTAAAAAATATTATTAAGAATAAAATTCCATTTTAAAAAATTAATTACATTACAATTTGAGTTGTAAGATACTATAAATTAACTAAGAATAAAACTCAAACTTAACTCTTTCTCCAGAATAGATGAGTAATTTTTTAGCATTTGGGTCTATTGAGCCTTATCTCTCATTTTTTTTCATGGTCAATGTATGAAATTTTAAAGTTTAAATTATTGTAAATTTATTTACTTTGATTAAAGAAATAGTCGATATTGTTAGTTACTTAAAAAGTATTACTAAAAAAAATTTGTTATTGTAAAAAATTAAATGTATTTATATTAAAATTTATATTCAACACAATTAATTTTAAAAAATTTATTTAGAACAAAACAGTGACCAATTTTATCTCTCGCAAAAAAACTCTGAACAATAATATATAGTGACTAATAATTCCTTCATTAATAGAATTTTTTCTCGCAAATTTGTATCATAAATTAGCGCCAAATATCCGTCTACCATCTCAATTTTGTGAAAGAAACAATTTAAATTGTGAAGGATGTTTCTTTCGCTAATAACTATATTATCACTATATTTTTTCCTTCACAATTCCTTCGCTAGAAAACTTCTCACGCGAAGGAATGAATTCCTTCACAAAAATTCCTTCACTACATCCATAATTTCTTGTAGTGTTTGTATGGTAAAGTAGTACGATAACATTATTGTATAAGGACATTATATAGCGAATGAACGGTTATTGAATAACTCTACGATTATTCAGGGAACGATTAAATTCAGAAGCTGAACTTTGTGTTTATAGATGGAATTTTGTAAGGATCATGGTATTTACTCAACTTTGATCATAAGAGTAGAAGTTTAATGGTTACGGAACCTGGAATTGAGAAAGTTTGTAATAATAAGTTTAAATTTTTCGCAATTTTTATTGATTATATCATTTATTAATGATGTAAGCTTAGAGAGTAAATGTGTTTATTAACGACCGAAATCGGGCGCCGAGGTCGCCCCGATTTTCGGGTCGTTACATGTACTAAATAGCTAGGAGGGAAAACCTAATATCTTTTCAAAATATTGTTTCCTACACCAAATTTCCAAAATCTTCTCTCCCTATCAGTAGACCAAAAATCTCCCCCAAATCAATCGACCTCTGAGGTTGAAACGATTAGTAGCACCACCTTATCAGCGATGAAAACTTGGAAGCAAGGAGAAAACAAAGCACAGCGAAAAATAGCAATCAGTTGCAAAAATCCCCCTAAATCGTTAAATCGGCGTAGAACCAACAGTTGGTGTACACAAGGTATTCTACTTTCTCTCTATATTAAAATTTTTATGTGTATATACCGAATACATGTCTTACTTTCATTGTAATTGGGTGTTGCTGGTTTGATTTGGTGAATTTATTTTCATTTACAAGTAACGCAAATTGATTAGTCTATAGTTATGTTTGTTTTAATTTTGACCCCTGCGCACCTCTTTGTTTTGTAAGTATGTTGATTCTGAATTTTAGAATTGCCTGGGATTTTTCGTTTTTGTTTTTTTTTACTTTCTTAGGATTTAATTGGTGTTATTTTGAACATAGGGTATTGGTGATATCTTGTGAGAAAAAACCTTGGAAAAACGTAATTTATTCGTCATAAGGTACAAAATTTCTACCTCTAATTTTCCTTTGAAATTGGGGGACTTAATTCCTTAAAAGTTAGTTTATCATGTAAAATTAGTATCAAGTTATATATTTATTTTATGAAGGTGTATTTATACATGATGATATCCTATCAGGTTTCATAGTATTAAATTTCTAATGGTTAAATGGATCAATCCTTTTACAGAGTATCTTGAATAGAAGTTTTAAACTTATCCCTTAGCATAGCCTCATCTTTTGAATTATTAACCACAATTCCCAATTATTAGATCATCCCTCTCCTTAACATGTTTGTCCTGTTTGAATCAACAAATAAGTAGTCTCCATAATCAACATCTCCTTATGTTCTTCTATAATCATCAGTGAGCCATCACCCAAAAGACACTGAATGATGTAGAAACAAGCAAAATCTATGTAACTTGAAAAGTAAAAAGTCTGTGCATTATAATGCCATTGTACTTTTTATAAGTAAATTGCAATGAGCCTAGTACTTCGGTGAATAGAATAACCATCTCACTCATTATCAAATATGTTAGCAACTTTGACTTGCGAACTTGAACTAATGCAAAGTTGCAGTGCGGTTGATTTAACTTCTAACTACAAAATCCACCAGATTGCAAAACAACAAATGCGTTGTTCTAAAAAGCAGGTATATTAATGTTATACTAATGAAATAAACATGTAAAAAGGCTCCATTATCCGTTTCAAATGACATTTATTTGGAATCTAATTATTCCATTAAGCAATTTGTTAACTACAAAGCTTCTTTAAATGTTTCATCTTTACACTGACACTCTCAAATGTTTTATCTTTATATACTAAGTTGTAATGTTTCTGTATCTGAAAAGGTTATAAATTATCAAAATTCATCATCAGAATATGATTAATGATTTTTGAGGTTACTACCCAAATCGCAAATCTAATCTGTGTATCTATATGAGTTCAGCCTCTGAGCATGCTTTCAAATGAATACTGACAAATCTTCCCAAGCCCGGTGGTGGTGAGTTTGTATTTCTATAAATGACTTAAAGTTTCATGTGGGTATTATGCAGTACACAGATTGTGCTATCCATTGCATGAGATACCTTCAACATGTTCTTTTGCAATTGTGTTATCCATTGCATGAGATACCTTCTTTGATTACTTAGTTTAGTAACTGTCAACTTTTCTGATGCTCACTTAGGTTAAGAGATTGGTTGTGATTGAGACAGAAGAAATGTACAAATTACGTAATCAAAAGGATGCAGACCACCGAGCTATCTATCCACCACTGGTTGTAAACCATCTCCCTTCCCTTACAAGTGATTCTTCCTAGCAACCAATGTAATTCTTCTGAAGTAAGCTTCATGTTTCTCAAGTATAAGTGCCTTGGTAAACAAATTGACATTTCATTGTTGCATGGGTGGTGGTGCCTTTTCTGCCCATAACTTTCATAACTTTGTAACTATTATTCTTTACTTATTGCTTAGAAAACTATAGCTCAAGATGTCATGTGTTTTCATGTATTACTTCATATGCACTTTACGTAGGGTACACTGTACACTTTTGTTTCAAACTTGAAGTTAGTGAATAATATTCAGTAAATGTTAGTTAAAACATTTTCTAATATAATTCTTGTGTTTTTATGGCTTAAGGTAAACTCAGAAAGTAAAAAATTTGCACCTTGATTTTTCTAACTGGACATGTAACTTGGGACATTGCAAAATGGAAAAAAAAAGATTCGAATATTAACATGTGTATACAAGCATCTTACCCATGTAGATAAGCCAAGATAATGTCTGGATTACAAATGATGGAGTATAAATCTCCCAAGAATTTATTTATTAATATGGTTTCCGCATGCAATTTCATGGTGTATGATTACCCTGTCCTTAATGGAGGCCGTGGACACCTTGTTAAAGAAAATGGGGTTGGGGTTGGGGTGGGGGTGGGGGGGAATGATAACATGGCTTTAGTTATTTTTTTGGGTGTTAATTTTTAATTTTTATGATAAATAAAGCATAACAGGCTTTAGTTTATTATATTTCATCTGAAACATCAAAAGATATAAGAAGTATATCTACTTGAACCTAACATATCTTATATTGTTAATGTGGTTTTCTTCTATTCCTTCTCTTTATTTTCCAATTAAGGTATATCTGATGGTTTGATGCACAACTGGTAGATCGCATACAATGAAATGGTCAATTCATGTTCAGCACGTTCCTCTAACATGGTAATAATAACTGAGTTTGTTTTTTTGTATGAATCGCCTGATACAATTGCTATTTCCTTATTTTAATCACATTGAAGATTTATCTTTTATGCCTTTAGGTTGAACATATGTCAAACGCACTGCACATGATGCAACAAACTTACTCGTCGGAACAACATTAATGCAATGAACAAATGATGAGGGAGTAGCTAACTTCTGGTGGTGATTGTGGTATGCTTCCTCTGTACTCTTATCAACTTGATGGTAGCTTGAGATAATGATGAATCGTCAATTTAAACTCTGTATTAGTAATCCAGTTGGCCACATTTTTACTTATTTAGTTTTCTTCATATAATCCCTTGGAATAGTTTAAAATTTACTGAAGTTTTCAACTCTTGCTGCGAAAAAATGATTTATATTCTTTATGAATGTAGAATTTCCTTTGCATCATTCTAATTGTATATACCGAAAAAGTATATTTATTAGTATATGCCTTTGCATCATTCTAATTGTATATACCGAAAAAGTATATTTGTCATTCGAGGTTAGCATGTTACTATGTCTTTCCTTGTTTTTCTTCTTTTCTATGTGATTTTGGGAGTGCACAAATTCTGTTGGTATTTAAGGGATTATGGATTTCTGCTATGTGATCTCTGTTATTCTGGTAAATATTTGTATGAGTAGCTATTGACGGTTTTGTTGTAAGATTCACATTAAGAAAGAATAAAAAATCTCATAATGCAGATAAAAGCTTGTTAGTGAACCTAATACTATAAAATTAGAACAAAACAAAAACATGACTTAGAACTTCTGGTGAAGTTTTTTGGAATCTAGTATCAAGGATATGTTCACACCAAAGATGGTCTCCTTGAAAAACTTCCAAAAGATATGGTAATCCCCTCATCAATCTTATGATAATTAGCCTATCAAGCATAACTATGCATTCTTCTCAAATTTGTCAAAAAATGGCAACTAGTCAATTACTAAGCATATCATGTACTTCTAGCGCCAATATATTTCGATGCTCATTTAATTTCATATATCTTTTACTCCCTAATTGTTCTATATTTTATTAGTTGAACTTCTTTGCCTTGGTGAATACTGAATAGTAGCATGGATTAAAAACTTCTCACTTGATTCTATTTTAGCTTCCAAAATATGTAAAACAAACAAAATAAAATGCATGTTGAAGGTCTTTATCTTTATTTGATTATCCCTGCGTGGAGGTGTTATAATTGTTCCCGAATGAAAATGTTACATGGTTATAATTTTTCAAAAATATTATTGTAATTTAAATATAAAAATTCATCTTTTAGATCATGTGCTTTCACTTAATTTTATATTTATTTGGTTTTTTAATTTTGCAAGATATTGAAAATGTATGAGTATTGGAGTTTGCATCACTTTAAGACTTGGGTTTATGGGCATTGAAGGGGGCGCTGCCCCCTTACACCCCCGCCAGCTCACCTGTGAGCTGGGCGGCTCACTCACCGGAGAGCGAGACCCCCGACTGGGTAATCGTAGTGGCAATTGATGTCTGTACTGAACCAAGAGAACTTTTAAAAGAGTATAGCGTATTTATTAATGTAAACCAATGTTTGGCATCTAGTGTGAGACTAATTGGTATGTGAATATGTGTTTAAATGTGTAGGACATATTTGAAGGACGATTAACGTCAAATAGTATATAGCAAACGTTTAAGGCAAGTTTCCTAACCCGTACAACTTTTATATATTGTGTGAGTTTATTATGAATATGCAAGTTTTCTAACGCTTGCCTAACCCTTGTGTTGGGCAAGTTTATTTGATTCATTTGATTTTATATTCTCATGACTCTCATGCGATGTTTGAAGTTCCAATTTACACAATACATATATGGTTGTGTGAATTCCTTACTTATATACATTTTTTGGTATTTGCACAAGTATTCGAGCTATGTTATGACATAAATTGTTGAAGTTTTCAAGTTCACATATATATGAACTGTTATAGAGAACGTCGATGCCATTTATTTCTGCTAGACAGATATTGAAATGTTTTATTGATTTGATAATAAATTCTTGAAATGTTATTGATGATTAAGTAGAGTTATCCAATCGAATTGCTATGGTTAGGATTCCGAGACATGAATGAGATGAACAACTCTAATATTAGGGGCAGTTTTTAGTCAGTTATTCTGACAAGGCATCGAGCGCCTAAACAAACGCATATAGTCGTTTCCAGCTAGAGTGTTGATCAACATAGAGTACAATAGGCTGATCACATAGAAGTGCTCGTAAGTCAGACGGTTGGAAAGCAAAAGAAAGTTCAAGGTCTTATGACCACTCAGTATGTCGTTTCAAAAATGTTTCAAACGAAAGTAAAGTATTATTCTTGTTTATTCAGAATATTTCACAACTATTGTTCAGTTGTTGAAGAGAAATGATATGATTAATGATATTGTTGTTATTCAACTGATATACTTGTTGGGAAATTGAATGCTCATTCTTGCTTTATATTAAACATTGCAGCTAAGGCCGAACGGGTCGAAGGTTCCGGTAAGGACAAGGAAAATGGCAAGATAAACGTCTAGATGGCGTCATAGTTTATTTGTATTAGTAGTGATGTAATATTAAGACTTATTATGTATTTGGAATGATGTTATGGTAATAGAACCTGGGATTGAGAGTAAGACGTGTTGTAATAATATAGTAATTACATTCATGTCTAGTATGTTGTATGGAATGGGATGTACTATGGAGCACCGGATTCGAATTTGAGGTACCCGAATTTGGGGGCATCACAATTTTGGATTGCTTGACAACAACTCTCCCAATAGTCACTACGACAGGGTAGTCAGGGGTCTCGCAGCGTCTCTTGGAAGCCAAGCGCAAAGTGCAATTTGGCTTGGGATTTACTAGTAGTCCGACTTTGGTTTTATTAATGTATTGAGTCTCATGGGTTTAAGCTCATGTTATAGCAGTTAGGGTTTTCTAGTTACTATAACATATTATTTAGTGTGTGGATCATTGTAGAGTGTGTGAGACATCTTATGAATACATCAAACAAGCAGAACTAGTCAAATTGGTAAACTTGAGTATATCATGTGTTCTTATTTTTTCATTCTTCATATAATATCTGTCTGAGTGTGCTATTATTTGTTCTTAAATTTTACCATATACTTTCATAACCGATCTATATGCTAAAAAATGACCGGCATAAAGGTAAAAAAGTTTGTGAAGTATATGCATGCGTAGTTAAATACTTACCTTACTTTTTGGATTTACTTTGGAATAGAGCAGATTTAACACAATAAATAAATAAATAAATCACTGTTAGAATAGAATATCTTGACACTATTAATTAAACAGGTCAAGTTAGTGTTGATATATTTAGTGTAAAAAATACAATATAACATGACACAAATTCATATAACAAGTAACTGGTATTGTGACATTTATTGTCATTATAAAATGACCTGAAAAAAAATGATGTTGATATAGTTGGATTGAAATTATTTCAAAAATTACATACTTAATTAGTTATATGTATTTTAGTTATCTAGTTTAATTTGATTACAACTTTAATACATTTTATTTGATTTTATTTAAATTTTATGTCACAAAAAATACCTACAAAAAAATATGTCAATATATATTTTAACTTTTTGATCTTTTATTTAGTACTTCTCAATTAATTCTCTATACTTTCACTAATTTGTGAACAATTCGTGCTTGTCTAACTGATCAGTAAGCTCGACTTGAGCACTTTATCTCAAACGAATCGAGGTTGAATAAAATTGTTGAGACTTCTATCTTAACACTTCACCTTTTAGATATACTAATGACTTTTTATAATTAAATATATCGTCAGAAACCAATCAAACTTCACCAAAATAGGAAAAAAAAATAAACTCACAAATAAGTCTCACATAAATAGAAAATAAGCTTCTCATAATGAAAAAAATAAATTCACCATAATAAGAATCAAACTTGTTTACGTCTTAATTCCTGATTGGATTGGAAAGGAGAAATTGTACATGGAGCCAGAACAATTAATAGTATCGTCTAGGCAAATAATTGAACAAGTAGTAGCAAACAAAAATGATAACATTGTAGTCGATGTTAATACTCTGTTATTGATGTTATATATGTTGACTAATATGCACACCGAATATAAGATAAGATTGTTGCGTAATACTAGTGAGTTTGTTTTGAGAGGAAAATAATTGGTGAGTGGTATGCAGTGAAATTATGATTTTGAGATGTTTGACTTAATTTATGATCAATCAATTATTTGATGAATGGTCTAGTAGTTATCGGTTATTATTTGATGAATGGTCTAGTAGTTATCGGTTATTACTTCTCCCCTTATACAAAATAAATTTCACTTTTAAAGTTAATAAATATTGTGTTTACTCTTAAAAATATAAATTATTAGTTAAAAAGTGGAAACAGTATAACAATGAATTTATGATGACAAATTTGAGAATAAGAAGGTTTTAATTTATTGTAAGTGTGTTATGAACAAATTTTAACATGTTTAAGAGTCCATTTGGGAGAGTTTTTGTGTGAAATAAATATAAAAATATTTTATTATTAGGTAACTTTTGAAAAGCGCTTTTAAAAAGTAAAGATTTGAATTTAAAAATATTTTTAGTTCAAGCACAAAATTTATACTTTTGGCTAAAACACTTTTGGCAAAAGCTAAAAGTACAAAATTATTCTTAAATTGTTAAAAAGATAAAAACAATTATACACCAAATTATCTTAAATTTATCACTAATATTTTCAAATGTACATTTACAATAATTATATAACTAAATATTATTTTAACTTTTTAATAAAAATACTTTTTATTTTATATTTAAAAGTGTTTTATTTCACTGCACATTGCACAACTCCATCTGTCAAACAGACACTAAAATTGTCCGTGAGATGATGACTATTTATCGTCTATTTTTAACGAGAAAATTGCTACGGAGCCCAACAACATTGTCCAACGTCCAGGATTTTTAAGGTAAACGTACGTTCCACATAAAGAGTGGAAGTTTGTAAATAATTCGAGACAAAGTACTGTATTTAGTCAATTGCATTCACAAGGTGGAAGTTTGAAAACTACATCAAGTATTTATCTACTTCCATCACCAAGGACTATATATATATATATATATATATATATATATATATATATATATATATATATATATAATGGATCTTAAGCATACCTCCTTAAATGACATACCAACATATCTCTTTTAGCGACGGACCGGACGACGGTTTGGTCCGTCGCCATAGGCCCGGTCCGTCGCTAAAGTCTTTAGCAACGGACAACTTTTAGCGACGGACCCGTCGCTAAAAGCTTTGGCGACGGACCGAACCTATGGCGACGGACCAAACTGTCGCCCGGTCCGTCGCTAAAGGGGGTATGCTTGGTATGCCATTTAAGAGGGTATGCTTAAGATCCGGACTCTATATATATATATATATATATATATATATAGCAAGGATCAAGAGCAGAACTTTTAAAAAGCAAAACTAGCAGAATACCCTTTAGCGACGGACCGGACCTATGGCGACGGACCAAACCGTCGTCCCGTCCGTCGCTAAAGAGTGTTCTGCTAGTTATGTTTTTTAAGAGTATGCTTGGTATGTCATTTAAGAGGGTATGCTCTTGATCCGTTATGTGTGTGTGTATATATATATATATATATATATATATATATATATATATATATATATATATATATATATACACAGTCCAGATCCTGTACATACCCACTTAAACATACATACCTATATAAATAAACCCTTCCCCTGATTTGGCTTCTCTCTCCTCGCTCACACAAAAATCGGTCAACACTCTCTTCTCTCTCCTCACACCAGCCAAATCGAGTCCTCACACTCTCTTCTCACATCGTACGTACCAGCCAAATCGTATGCTTCCAGTCTCTTCTCCTACCTGCACCGACTTACTCTACTAAGAAGACCAATCTGCTAAGGTCAGGGTTTATTTTTGCAGAAAAATTAAGTTTTTTTTTTGGGATGTAGCCTAGTTTTTTTGGAAAACTTTGGTATGCTTGTTGTGTATTTTCTGAAAACACAACCCAACCCAACCCAAGATGCTTGCTGATTTTTGATGTGTATTTGCTGATTTTGGGGAAGTTTTTTATTTTTATTTTTTTTTTGAATTTGCTAGTCAATTTTTGTACACTCTGTTTTCATGTTAAAATTGCTTGATGGCAAGTATTGGAATGGCCATAGCTTAAAGCTAGTGAAGTAAATAATATAATAATTGTTACAATAATGGTGAAGAGGAATTGAGCCAGAGCTGGCTGTGTGTGGAAAATTAAAGAGAGTTTGTTTTGATGGAAGCTAGTTGTGATGGCTGTGTATTTGCTGATTTTGTGGAAGTTTTTGATTTTTTTTGCTGATTTTTGCTGTGTATTTAGCTTGCTGTGTATTTTGGTATGTAATTCTATAAATGGTACACATTCTGTAATTTTGTAATTTTGATAGTACTGTAATTGAACTGGCATAGTTCATGTTCTCAAGTGATAGTACACATTCTGTAATTTTGTTTGGTTTTGTCATAGCAAATTAAAAAATATATATAAATCAAAAACTTCCCCAAAATCAACAAATACACATCAAAAATCAGCAAGTATCTTGGGTTGGCTTGGGTTGGGTTGGGTTGGGTTGTGTTTTCAGAAAATACGCAGCAATCATACCAAAGTTTCCCCCAAAATCTAGGTTACATCCCAAAAAAAAACTTAATTTTTTTGCAAAAATAAACCCTGACCTTAGCAGATTGGTCTTCTTAGTAGAGTAAGTCGGTGCAGGTAGGAGAAGAGACTGGAAGCATACGATTTGGCTGGTACGTACGGTGTGAGAAGAGAGTGTGAGGACTCGATTTGGCTGGTGTGAGGAGAGAGAAGAGAGTGTTGACTGATTTTTGTGTGAGCGAGTAGAGAGAAGCCAAATCAGGGGAAGGGCTTATTTACATAGGTATGTATGTTTAAGTGTGTATGTATATTGTTTAGAGGGTATGTACAGGATCTGGACTGTATATATATAAATAAGGTATGCATTCATGTCAACCGATTGTCATGAAATTATTTCAACAACTCAAAAAAAAGGGACATGCCACTACAAATTGTAGTGGCAAAGACATTAATTAAAAAGGAACGTATCACCACAACTTGTAGTGGCTAGGAGAATTTTATATTAATAATAATATTTTGTAATATTATTAATACTAATATTAATATTTTATAATATTAGTATTAATAATATTAATATTAATAATAGTAATAACTAATATGAATATTAATACTAGTATTACTATTATTCTTATTAATATAAATATTAATAATATTAAATTAATAATATTATTAATTAATATTAATCCAATTGTGTAGTTCCAATAATTTACTCCCTCCATACCTAATATTAACAGAACCTAATACATGAGTAAATTAGGTATTATTAATATTATTAATATTAGGTACGGAGGGAGTAAATTATTGGAACTATATAGTTGGATTAATATTAGTTAGTAATATTATTAATATTAATATTAATATTGTTAATATTAATATTAATATTGTTAATATTTATATTAATAAGAATAATAGTAATACTAGTATTAATATTCATATTAGTTATTACTATTATTAATATTAATATTATTAATAATAATATTACAAAATATTAATATTAGTATTAATAATATTACAAAATATTATTATTAATATGAAGTTGTCCTAGCCGCTACAAGTTGTAGTGGCATGTCCTTTTTTAATTGTTTTAGCCACTACAACTTGTAGTGGCATGTTCTTTTTTTTTGGGTTACTGGAATAGTTCTATTGCAACCGGTTGTCATGGATGCATACCATATATATATATATATATATATATATATATATATATATGACATATTCTATAGCGATCATTAGTTATGGACACTATTCAGCAAGTTGATCTGTGTCTGTCCATTGTATAATCTAAGGGGTAAGATTGAATAAGCCTTGAGTCTATCCGCTAGTAAGACATGCAGTCAGTGCAACTCTTACTAGTAGCCAGACTAATGACTATTATGCTCTCATTTTGGCTTTTCAAACTGGCCGCTAGTAGAACTTGTAGCCAGAATATAAGAAAATAAAAAGGAGATGAGTCTGGCTGCAGATAGAACCTGCGGTCATAATACAACGCTTATTAGTTATGAACTTGTCATACAAATCGACATAATAGTTAATCATAATTACAAGAATAGTGAAGTAGTAATTTTTTTTTACCTGATTGTGGTCGTGAAATTTATGATTCCACTTATGATTGCTGTCTCGTGGGATTTTGTAGTGAATTGTTCACCATTATTGTATCTTCAAAAGAAATCCCTTCCAAGGAAATTCAATCAATATAATTATTCAAACTAAATTTCTCTACATTGATAGAGGACTAATGTATATATCTCTGATAAGACAAATTTTAGAAGAATCAGCCAAAATATTAACTATTATGCTGAAGATGGAACAAATGAGTAATATATTTAGTATAATCTAATATTGACTATTGCACTATATTCTGGTCGTAGATCGTACCTGCAGTCAGGCCATCTCCTTTTTATTTTCCTGTATTCTGGCCTCAGGTCTTACTTAGTCATTAGTCTGACCGCTAGTGGGAGTTGCATTGGCCACATGTCCTATTAGTGTTCAGGCCCAAACCTTATTCAATCTCATCCCATAATTATACAATGGACGATCACAGATTAGCTTGCTAGAATAGTGTCCTAGCTAACACTTACTTTGGAATAGGTCCCTATATATATATATATATATATATATATATATATATATATATATATATATACACTACATTTCATCTACCAATACTAGCTATATACCAACTCTCTCTTACTCTCTCTCATCTATGGAGTTAATTTCAAGCTTTTGTGCAATTATTGTCGTGATATTAATGGGATGAAGAATTTTCAATTGCATTTGGTTGAGACCAAGAAAGCTTGAAAAGTACTTGAGAAATCAGGGTTTTAATGGAAACTCGTACAGATTATTTTTTGGAGACCCGAAAGATATGATTGTGATGATAAAAGAAGCCAAATCCAAACCCATCAACCTCTCTGATGATGATGTTATCCCCCGCATCATTCCCCTCAACCATAAAACCATCATAAACTATGGTATGTATGTAATTATTGTTTCACAAATTCTAGCTTGATTCATAATTTCATAAAAACATTAATTGCTATTTTTTTCCACCAAAAAAACAAAAAAGCCTTTATTATGTCTGTTATATCCCTTCACCCAAAGATAGAGTCCTATTATATTTGTTAAATTTTTTCTTATGCTTTTATAGCTATTTTTTTTTAGTTATAGTACTAAACTACATGTAAACTTTATCCGCTCCACAAAGAGATTCAATATTTTGACTTTTTATAGTTAATTTGAAAATTTTAGTAAAATCAAAACTAACATGAATTCATTTAATTTTAAATAATTCAATCGTAATTACCACTAATTATTTAATATTAATAATTACAAACATATTGTTGTTTCCAAAACTTATATAAATTTAATTAATTTTTAACTTTAAGATTTCGTGAATCGACTTGAAAAGTAAAAAAAAATGACACTATTTTTGAGGAACACGTACGGGGGAATATATCGTTTCTTTTTATTTTTTTTTTAATAGTAATTTCTAGTGAATTTATTGATTTTGAAAAAGAAGTAGCACGTAAACACCGGGCATTTTTGATTTCTGCCCTCATCAGGACGTTTTGGATCAAATCTGGTTATTTTTATTATAATCTTTTAAAATTTAAAAATTTAACAGCAGCCTTTTTATCTACATCTACTCTTTTTTTCTTTCTTTTTGTTTGGGTGCAAACACAACATCTACTCGGCAAAAAATACTAATGCTAGTGACAATATTGTTGAGTTCATAAGAAGTGATTGATTTAGCAAAAAAAAAAAAAATTAAGAAGTGATTTTATTTTTTTAATCAACTTAATTACGTTTATTGCAGGAAAGAACTCATTTTTATGGCTTGGACCAAAACCAATGGTCCATATTATGGATCCTGATCATATCAAAGAGGTCTTGACCAAGTTTTATCAGTTTCAAAAGCCCAGGCATAATCCTTTAACAAAATTGCTTGCAACTGGACTAGTAGATGCTGAGGGTGACAGATGGGCCAAACACAGGAAACTCATTAACCCTGCTTTCCATCTTGAGAAGTTGAAGGTCATCTATAATCTTTAATGTTGAAGATAGTATATGTAGATTTAATGTCAAGACATATGTAGTTTTTAAGTTTTGAGGTTAAAAATTTTTCCTTGCAGAATATGCTGCCAGCCATTTATTTGAGTTCGAGTGAGATTATGACAAAATGGGAAAAGATGGTTTCTAGAAAAGGGCAATTTGAGCTGGATGTATGGCCTTATTTAGAAACTTTAACAAGCGATGTTATTTCGCGTACAGCATTTGGCAGCAGCTATGAAAAAGGAAGAAAGATATTTCAACTACAAAAAGAACAAGCTGAGTTAGTAATTCAGGCTTCACAGACAATATATCTCCCTGGAATGAGGTAAATATATATCTCTCCGAATAGATATAGAAAATATGAAAGTAATTCCATAATTTTTCTTTCCTCTACGTTTATTAAACTTGGTAATTATAAATTTTTGCCAACCAAAAGAAACAAAAGGATGAAAGAGATCGCCGAAGAAGTGAAACTTGCACTAAAAAGTATCATCAACAAGCATTTGAAGGCAATGGAAGCTAGAGAATGTAGTCATGACGACTTATTGGGTATATTATTGGAATCCAGTTCCAAAGAAATTAAACAACACGGTAACACGAATTTTGGACTGACTGTCGATGAGGTTATCGAAGAGTGTAAATTATTTTTTTTTGCGGGACAAGAGACAACCTCAAGTCTGCTTGTATAGACGATGATTTATTAAGTCAACATCAAGATTGGCAAAAACGTGCTAAAGAAGAGGTTTTGCGGGTATTTGGAAACAATAAACCAGATTTTGATGGATTAAATCACCTTAAAGTTGTAAGTTTTTCTTTATACACTCACTTTAAAGAAAACATGTGGACACATCGAATTTTAGTTTCATATTATAAAATTTTAAAATTAAAAAGAAAATCTTATGTCATGGAACTATGTAAGGTTACATATTTAAATTTTTTTTTTTTTTGTTTAACAGGTAAATATGATTTTACCTGAGGTTCTAAGATTGTATCCGCCACTAGTTTCACTTGATCGAACTGTATATGAAGAAATAAAATTGGAGAAATATCTCTTCCAGTTGGAGTGCTGGTTCAATTACCCCTCATTTTATTGCGTTACGACTAAGAAATATGGGGTGATGATGCTAAGGAGTTCAATCTAAAAAGATTTTCTGAAGATGTGCTTAGGCAACAAAGGGGAGAGTCACATATTTTCCTTTTAGTTGGGTACCTCGAATTTGCATTGGTCAAAATTTTGCAATGTTAGAAGCTAAAATGGCAATGGCAATGATTTTGCAACGATTTTCGTTTGTACTTTCACCATCTTATGCACATGCTCCCCACGCCTTCTTTACTCTTCAACCTCAATATGGTGCACACTTAATTTTACGGTCACTAATATAGCAGTCTTAAATTGTAATGCTTAGGGTCAATAAAGATAAATTCCATGTGCGATTTTGTATTGAGGTTCAAAAATGTCTTACTTTTGTGTGTGGATTAATTACCTATTGCATGTGTAATATTTTTGAAGCTTACATGAATTACATGTTTATATGAAAATAATTCTTATGTATGTCAATTTTTGAAATATTTTTATGTCTTTCTAGAGAGAGTTTAAATTGCCTATAAAATATTTCTAATGCTTTCATAACTGATCTGTATGCTGAAAAAATAGAGTCCTTCTAGGGAGCCCGGGACTTGGTGACTGGGTTGGGTATCGGGCAAATTTTTTTTTTTTTTTTTGTTTTCACTCCCAAATAATTTTTATGATTTATTGATATGTATCCAAATCACTGTTTTTTTTTTAAATTTCAGTTCCAATAAATCATAAAAATTATTTGGGAGTGAAAAAAAAAAAAAATTTGCCCAGTCCCCAACCGAGTCACCAAGTCCCGGGCTCCCTAGAATTATTGGGAAAAATGGCGTGCATAAGAGTAAAAGTTTGTGAAGTATGCAACTAAATACTTAACTTACTTTTTGGATTTACTTTTGAATAGAGTAGATTTAACACGGTTAATAAACAAATTAGCGGAGGTGTTAATGTTGAGTATATTGACACAATAAATTAAACAAGTCGGGTTAGTGACACAATAAATTAACCGTGCACTGGATTATGACTGAATGCTTCTAAGTTAGAATCCAGGCTAGAAACGACGTATGCACCCGTCGCCCATTTGTCGACCAAAGGCACGTATCGTTGGCCAAGCCCATGCTACGGATGAGCCGCACGAGTCGTCATGAAGTACAATTCCCACCGAGCAGCGAATAGAATCCTTTGCAGACGACTTAAATACGCGACAAGGTATTGTAAGAGGCAGAGTGGCCTTACTGCCACGATCCTCTGAGATTCAGCCATGCGTCGCTCCAATTCGTTAAAAAATAAATAAATGTATATATATATATATATATATATATATATATATATATGATCTGACATGACACGAATTCATTTAATTAACATAACACGAATTCATCTAACACGACACAGTTGTCATCCCTGCTACTCACACGTAATTGGCATTGTGACATTTATTGTCATTATAAAATGACCTGGAAAAAAATGTTGTTGTCGATATAGTTGAATTGGAATTATTTCAAAAATTACATACTTAATTAGTTATATTTATTTTTAATTATATTATTTAATTTGATTACAACTTTAATACATTTTATTTGATTTAATTTAAATTTTATGTCATGAAAAATACATATAAATTAAAAATATATCAAAATATATATAAACTTTTTGATCTTTTATTTATTGCTTCTCAATTAATTCTCTATACTTTCACTAAATAAAATTTGTGAACCATTCGAGCTTGTCTAGCTGAATTAGCTCAACTTGAGCACTTTATCTAAAGCGAAATGAGGTTAAATAAAATGAGTTTTGTTATGTATTGTCATAAATTTAATTATTGTGAAATTTATCATATCAATATATAAAATTGGTAGAAATTATAAGAGAGCCTCACTTAACTTATTACACAATTTTTAAAAAACATTACTGCTAATACTTATCTACGTAATTGACAATCAAAAAATCGATATAAATATTCGTAAAATATATCATTTTTCAAATAAAATTGTTGAGTTCTATCTTAACACTTACGTTTTTAGAATTATTGATGACTTGAGATGACATTATTAACGTTTTGATTCGGTCAGAGATATTAACGTCAAACTGTTTACGTACGTCTTCCTGATTGGATTGGAAAGGAGAAATGGTACGTGGAGCCAGAACAATTAACAGTATTGTCAAGGCAAATAATTGAATAATTAGTACCAAACAAAAATGACATAGCATAGTATTCGCGAGCTGTTAATAGTATTGTTATTAATGTTACATATATGTTGACTAATATGCACATCGAATTGATGATAAGGTATGATTGTTGCACCTATAATGCAAAAACACCCGATCTTCTGAGCTTAATTTTTGTCACGTGAAGGCTCAACTCAATTCCAGACGTCTCAAATTAAAAGAGTAAATCAACTGTTATTGATGTTATATATGTTGATTAATATGCACACCGAATTGATGATAAGGTACCATTGTTGCACCTGTGAGGGACCCAAAAATATTTGTGTGGGGTCGAGTTATAAGTGAAGAAAACAATTAAACAATTACCAAACAGTTTAATACATAACTAATATATAATCTCTCTGTTCAAACCGTCTTCAAAAGATGAACAAAATATATTTTCTTGAGTATATGTCAAAATTTAGGATGTTTCTGATTTTGATTACATTTTTTAGTATACAGTTGGTATTGTTTTTGTACAATGTTGAATAAAAGAAAATATAATAATATTTATTACTACCTCTATGTTATAAAAAGATTTTTCTTTTAATATATTTTTTCTTTTTTTGAGTAAAAATATTTGTCATTTTTACTGTAAATAATTATGTCTAAGTGCGGCTTATGTTTAGTTTAATATTTGAGAAAAATAATTAATATAATTTTTAATAGTTTTTTATATGGATAATAAGATTCGTTCTGTAATAATAAGTTTGTTTTACGTAAATTTTAATATTTGGGAAAAATAATTATAATTTTTTTGCGTTAATTTATACTTTTATGGGTATTAAAATTTTATTTTTTAATTATAAAAAATATATTTGAATGTATATTACATAAATTTTAATTTTTGAGAAATTTAATTAGCAAAAAGTGTGTGACTTTATTTTCTTGATAAAATGAATATTTATTATTTTTTGACATTTATGTTATTTATTGCACAAGTTCATAATTTAATTAATTAGATCAAGTTAAGTAAAAATTATAATATACAAATTTATATTTAGTGGATATATTAAATTTTATAACTTGAAGGGTGTATTAGACATTATATTAAAAAAAAATTGGATATTAGTTGGTCAATCATATTAGGGATAGTGAATGTTACGAATGTTACATATTGTAGACTAGAGGGGTATTGACTGTTCTTTAAAAAATTAGAGAGATGGTGAGTGTTATTATAATTATTTACCGTGGGTGTCAATATATTTTACTCTAAATTAAAAACATGTCAAAATATATATAAACTTTTTGATCTTTTATTTATTGCTTCTCAATTAATTCTCTATACTTTCGCTGAATAAAATTTGTGAACCATTCGAGCTTGTCTAGCTGAATAAGCTCAACTTGAGCACTTTATCTGAAACGAATTGAGGTTAAATAAAATGAATTCTGTTATGTATTGTCATAAATTTAATTATTATGAAATTTATCAATACATATAATTAGTAAAAAGTCTCACTTAAATTATTACACATTTTTCTAAATAAATTATTACTAATACTTATATACGTAACTAATAATCAAAAAATTGACGATTATTGAGAGTTCTATCTTAACACTTAAGTTTTTAGAATTATTGATGACTTGAGATGACATTATTAACGTTTTGATTCGGTCGGAGATATTGACGTCAAACTATTTACGTACGTCTTCCTATCGGATTGGAAAGGAGAAATGGTACGTGGAGCCAGAACAATCAACAGTATTGTCAAGGCAAATAATTGAATAATTAGTACCAAACAGAAATGACATAACATAGTGCTCGCCAGCTGTTAATAGTATTGTTATTGATGTTACATATGTTGACTGATATGCACATCGAATTGATGATAACTTTGTGACTTGTGAGTGTGACTTCACTTAACCCCATTAACTTTTCTTTCTCTATCCACTGAACGTGATTGTGACTTAAGCTTATCCCCACTTTTCTCTCTCCATCCTTTCGGTTTCTTTTCTATCCGCTCAGTCTTCTTTCTCTCTATCTATTTGTTCTGGGTCATCGCTTTCTCTCTCTCTCATCTGTTCTGGGCCTTTCGATGAATACTCCATTTGTTTTGTCTTCAGTCTTCATTCATCTCTATCTTCTCACTCACAATAGATCTAAGTCAATAAAATCGAAGGTTAAAAAAGGGTTATTTTAATGTGTATCTTAATAACATATATTATATACAGAAATTGAGGGAATATTCTCTTAATTCCTGTGCATATTTCGTTGATTTCTGCGTTTACACACAGATCAATGGAATATGCACAAGAATCAAGAAAATATTCCCTCGATTCTTGTGTATAATGTTTGCTCTTAGCACACACATTAAAAAAATCCTTAAAAAAGCCGTCGAATAAGCCCTATATAAAGATGGACAAGAGTTCCGGCGCATGAAGGTCGAGATGAGTCCTTTCTCTTTTCCTTTTGATTTCTATATTTATGCTCCATAAGTCTATATGAATCTGTGATATCAATTTAATCGATATAGGTAAGCTTGGGCTTGTGATTTATACCCCCAATTTAATTGGAGATAAGTATACCTTGATCAATTAAAGGTCTGTCATTTCTTCCATGGTTTGGTTTATTATTGTATATCTCAGTTTTGTTTACAGATATAAATAGATATGTACGAATAACGGATCGTATAACTCTTTAATCTCTAGTGTTTTTAATGGTTGAAAAGCAACCGAGATAATATGAGATTAAAACCGATACCGAACCGGTTAATCGGTTCGGTATATCGGTCCAATCGGGACTAGGATCGATACCCAATTTTAAGTATGTTCGGTAACCAGTCTGATACAAGCCGGTAATTTACCAATGAACAGCCCTATCTGTTATGACAAACTATGATAAACACAATAAATCAACGCAGAAAGATAAAAAATAATAACACAAGGTTTTACGTGGAAACCCAAATCGGGAAAAAATTACGGAGAAGACAGAAGAAATCCACTAAATAAATATTTGAAGAATACAAGATAAAGAGAGAATTATTAGAATACTTTTGAATGAATTTGAATGTCTCTGAATGTCTCTTCCCCAAAATTCTAACACCTATATTTATAGGCCATAGGAAATTCCATAACCAAATAGGATAGGAAATACTAAATTGAGTATAATTAGGAAAGATAACTTTCCTTAAATCAAAACGGATTCTAGGTAATACCTAAATCCAAATCCAATAAGGAACTAGGTAATACCTAAATCCAAATCCAATAAGGAATCATGTCATACCCAACAAATCTCTACCTTGACTTAAATCCTCCAAATATAGCACAAACAGTGAACTTTCTCCTCTTCTCAAATGCACAACTCAAGTGCATCGAACACTAACCAGGTCCAAACAATATTTGAAGTTGGTATGTGATAACAGCTTCATTAACATGTCAGCTGGATTGTCTGCAGTACCAATCTTCAAAATTTTAATGTCGCCATCTTTATATGTCACAGGGTCACTATACTCAACTGTCTCGACAACTGATAAGGCATAAGCAACATAATCTGAATACCCATATCTTTGTAGTGGTCGCACTGTCCTCTTTGGCCTGTCTCTAGTGAGACTATACTGATTGTCCACATGTTCCTCCTCTGGAACTATATTTTCATCTACAACAGTAGAAGTAGGCACATGATCTGAACTCTGCTGTGATTTATAAACCTGAGGAGAAGTTACTTCAAGCTCCACCTTCTGACCAACACTATCAAAATTATCAATACAAGAAATAGATGATTCCTTGTTCTTATGAAGCATAGTTGATTCATCAAAAGTAACATCTCTGCTAATGATGACCTTTGCTGACTTTTGATCTGTACACCAAAGTCTATAACCCTTCACACCAGAACCATAACCAAGAAAGATGCATTCTTTCGCTCTAGGTTCGAGTTTTCCCTCATTCACATGTGCATATGCAGGATAACCAAACACCCTAAGAGATGAATAATCTACAGGATTACCTGACCAAACCTCTTCAGGGGTCTTACATTCTATAGCTGTGTAAGGAGAACGATTCACCAAGAAAGAAGGTGTGTTCACTGCTTCTGCCCAAAATTCCTTGCCCAAACCTGCATTTAACAACATACACCTGGCCTTCTCTATCAAAGTTCTGTTCATCCGTTCTGTAACTCCATTCTGCTGCGGTGTCTTCACAACTGTACGATGTCTAACAATTCCTTCATTCTTACAGAACTCATTGAACTCAGTCTCACAAAACTCAAGGCCATTATCGGATCTGAACCTCTCAATCTGCTTTCCTGTCTGTTTCTCAACCAAAGTCTTCCACTGTTTGAAAGTCACAAAAACGTCATTCTTATGTTTCAAGAAGTAGACCCAAACCTTCCTAGAGTAATCATCAATGAAGGTTAGCAGATAATGTGCACCGCTACCTTTGGAAGGAACCCGTGAAGGACCCCAAAGGTCTGAATAAATATAGTCTAAAGTCCCCTTTGTTCTATGAACTGCAGTCTTGAAACTAACTTGTTTCTGTTTCCCCAAGACACAATGCTCACAGAAGTCCAATTTTCCTATTTTCTGTCCAGATAAAAGATCTTTTTTACTCAAAATATCCATGCCTCTTTCACTCATATGGCTTAACCTCATATGCCACAACCTAGTGGTGTCATCTGAAGTAACTGAAGAACAAATTACATCTGAATCTGTAGTTATAGAACCCTCCAACCAGTGTTCTAAAAGTCGCTAGTCGGTCCCAGGTCGGTTGGCTACCGACTAGCGACTAGGGGATTAGTCGGGGATTAATCGGCTAGGGACTTAAATGAAAAAAGTGAAAGTATAGGGGCTGAAATGAAAGAAAATAAAACTACATGGGCTAATATATAACATTTTAGGGACTATTTTAAAATTTAAGAAAACTTTTAGGACTAACATAAGTAACACAAAGTCACAAATCATCAAATAAAAACATTACAACATAACATATAACAGTCAAACCAAATAGTTCGATGCTCTAAGTTCAAAACCAATTAACCAAATGAAACTGAGTAGCACAAAATCAATAGGCAATCACTCCTCCTCCTCTTCTCCATATCCCTCCAAGACTTGCTCTCCATCGGACTCAAACTCATAATCTTCATCTTCGTTCGGTTCGTTGTCATCATCTTCCGACACAAACTCGTCTTCATCTAGTTCTCGTACATTTCTACCACTTCTTCTAGGTAGAAGGACCTCATCCGCTCCCATAGCTTCCCCAACCATATCCCATGTAAGTCCCGAACCCGGCTCAACTTCATCGTCACCACCTTCAACAATCCATCCTTGTGCATTTGTTGCTTCACTAGTAATTAGGACATCCTTCTCCTTTACTCTTCTTTTCTTGTTGACAAGTTTGGCATTGAATTGGACATACACTAGATTGTTCAACCTTGTTGCATCAAGTCTATTCCTTTTCTTCGTATGTATCTATACATTAAAGAAAATTCTCAAGTTAATAATTCTAATACCCTTATTAAAAAATTACAACATATAATAAAGAGAGGGAATATGTACTTACTCCCTCAAAAGTGCTCCAATTTCTCTCACACCCGGATGAACTCGAAGTCAAAGAGAGAATTCTAATGGCCATTTTTTTCAAGTTAGGTGTATGATTTCCATAGTTAGACCACCATCCAACTAATCATGAAAGAAGCACAATTCAATGAGTAATTTAGTACTAACTATAAGTTACTTGATTAGGGGAAAAAAAACTAAGTTACTAACTAAAAAAACTAGAAAAACAATTACTAAGTTACCCGGATCATAAGTGTCATTGTTCTCCTCACATCCCTTTGCGGCCAATGGTCTACCAAATCCACCCTCTTTGTTCTTGTACTTCAACAACTCTTTATTGATGACCTCATTTTGAATTTCAAAATCATCGGGGAAGAAAGATTCAACACAAGTAAAAACACCATCCATGATAATTGGATCATCTTTCATGGTAGGATCCTTGAAGAGGTAAAATGGATTCAAAAAGTAAGCCGTCAAATGCAATGGACTATCAAGCCGACCTAAGCCTTTTGTGTCAATGACTTGTAGTATTGGTCGGTAGTTACCCTCATTTTGTTTGTATGCCTCTTTGATCTCTTCTTTCGCTTTCTTGAGCTCTCCATACACAAAGCCCATTGAGGGCTTCCAATCCCCATCAACAAGACGAAGAACCATCACTAATGGAGCAAACACTTTCAAGCAAAGAGTTACGCTATTCCAAAACGCCGTACTCATCACCGTAGCAAATGCGGCTTTCCCCTTTGCGGTCTTCACCCATGGAAGAGCTCCCCATTCATTGGTAGTACACATCATCTTCAACTCTTGTTTCTTCTCCATCATACTTTGCATTGTCAAGAAGGCGGTTGCAAATCTAGTAACACCCGGCCTCACTATGTCTCTCTTTTTTGTATGTTTTCTCATCAATGCCAATGTTCTATGATGACTATAAATAAATATAGTGAACTTCTTTGCCCTTTCAATAGTGTCTTTGAACTTTTGTTGCTTTCCAATCCCTTCAAGCATGAGGTTTATTGTGTGTGTTGCACATGAAGTCCAAAACATGTGTGGTCTCTTGGCCTTCAACAAATCCGCCGCTGCCATATTATTAGAGGCATTGTCCGTGACTATTTGGATTACATTTTGCGCCCCAACTTCATCAATGCACTTGTCAACATAGTCAAATATATGTTCAGCCGTGTGCGACACCTCTGAATCTTCCTTAGAAGAAAGAAAACAAGTCTCAGTCCTACAATTAACACATAAATTCATGATGCTTCTTCTTTTCCGATCGGTCCAAGCATCGGTCATGATAGAGCATCCCGTTGAAGCCCACTCTTCTTCTTGTTTCTTGAGTGATTGTTTGGTTCTCTCCACCTCCTCCTTCAACAACGGCTCCCTTAATTGGTATTGGCTTGGGGGTTGGTACCCCTGGCCAAATATACCCACCGCCTCAACAAATCGTTTAAAGCTATCATTGTCAATACCATGAAATGGAATACCTGCTTCGTACATCCATCGAGCCAAGTACCTATTCATATCATGAGTTCTCTCTTTCCAAAGTGCATCATTCATGTTTTGTTGTCGCATCTTCTTACTTGCACTCAAATCCGGATTGATGGCCCTTGCATATTTATCCATGGGACCAAGATAATGGGGCCTCTTTCTTGACCCTAAAACATCAACTTCTTCGTCTTCATTTCCTTCTGGAATTGCCTGCACTTCCACTTCCGCTCTAACATTCAAGTCATCTATCCTCTTATCTCTCTTTTTATTTGCTGCCTTGTCAAGTGCCATCTTACACTTTTCTTTATCTTCCTTGGTTGACTTGGAGCATGGTGATATATTTCCTTTGATATTTGCTATGTGTTGTTTCAATCTATAAACTCCTCCACCATACTCTTTGTCACACAATTTGCATCTCCAACGATCCTTGTTACTAGGATTTACAAGGAAGCCATATTCCCATCCAACATCATCTGAAGCTCTTTTTAATACTGAACATTGAGAAGTAGTAGAGGCTGCCGAAGATGCTGATTGAGATTGAGCCATTGATACTACACTATACGGCTATACCTATGCAAAATACAAAATACAATTAAACAAAAAAAAAATTACATTAAGCAAATATGTTACAAGTAAGAGTAAAACAAGTAAACAAATAAACAACTAAACAAGTAATTTTAGTAACTTACTACTTAATTTATACGAATAAAATTATATGTATTTAATATTTATATGAATATTGATATATATTGTTTTCTAATAATTTACCATATTCATAATGCAGGTTGTAGACTATATAAGACATCAAATCACAACAAGAAGGAAGCAAGATGTAATCAAAATGCTAATTTTATTATAGTTGTAATTTTTTAAACTTGTACCAACTTCAAATTATGTAAATGGTGATACCTTTGTAATATTTAGTTAGTATAATTCAATATAATTCTTAAATTTATGTTTAGTTTCTTAAGTTTTAACATTGTAATATTGTATATAATAATATAACTATATATAGAATAACATTAATTTCAATACTAAGATACTTCATTCGTTCTTAATTTAAAGACACATTTTTTAGTTTTTTTTATTATAATCCCGAACTTTCCACCATTTAACTATCTACAAAATACAATTAAACAAACAAAAAAAATTTACATTCAGCAAATATGTTACAAGTAATAATAAAACAAGTAAACAAATAAACAAATTTGAATTGTAATATTCCAACCAAATTGTAATAAACAAATGGTAATTTGTAAATTGTAATAATAAAACAAGTAAATAAACATTATCATGTGTAATTTACTAATTTTAGTTACTTACTACTTAATTTGTAAATTATAATTATAAAACAAGTAAAAAAAATTATCATGCTGCAATTTTTATTTTTTTTAGTTACTTACTACTTATTACATTACTATAATTTATAGTATAAATTATAGTAATGTAATAAGTAGTAACTTAAAAATTTGGAAATATCCATAATAAGTATAGTAGTATACAGTATACACTTTGCAGTCTTTGTTACAAACAATAAATAAGTAGGACTGTAGGAGCCAAGCATCCAAACAAGGAATAAACAATAAAGTCCAACGGTAGCAGCCAACAAAGTACTAGAAGAAAAAAAACAATCAGTAGCCCTACATATTGGGCAACAAAGCAGTAGCAGCCAACAACTCATAAATAAAGAAAGAAAAAAATTGGGCAGCATAACCCTACATATTGGACTAAGAGAAAAAAAAAGAGAGAAGGCCAGTTGGACCAGATTACCAGAAGAAGAGGAGAGAAGAAGAACAGAAGTAGAAGAAGAAGACTAAGAAGTCGTACCTGTGATTGATCGTGAGCTGCCGGAGCCGGAGCAGATTTGTTGAAGTCCAACGGTAGGTAAGTCTCTCCCTCTTGCTCCCCTTTTTGTCCTCTTTGTATGCTCTGTAGTTGTTGTTCTGAAATCTGGAGTCGATCGATGGATTTAGGGCTTAAGCTGCACTTTTATTTTTTACCCATTTAAATTCGGGTCATACCAAACTCACAAATCCAAGTCGACCGCTTCCCCGACCTCGCCGACTAGACCCGACTTTCCCGACTAGTCCCGACTAATCTCCGACTAAGTAGAACAACGATTAATGGAGCCGACTAGACCCAATTCGCCTCGGAAGGCTGCCGACCCCGACTTAGTCGGCCGACTAGTCGGCCTAGTCGCCGACTTTTAGAACACTGCCTCCAACTTATATAAAGTGCCGACCTTGATTCCTTTCATCAACACAAGAAAACCTCTACTAATCTTCATAACTCCACCTTCAGCTGTGTACTTACACCCATTTTCGTCTAGTGTACCCAAAGATATGAGATTCTTCTTCAAACTTGAAACATGTCTAACATCTGACAATGTCCTGATTATGCCATCATGCATCTTAATTTTAATTGTACCAATGCCAATTACTTTATATTTAGAATTATTTCCCATCAAAACAATTCCACCATCAAATAGTTCATATGTAGAGAACCAATCACGAGTAGGACACATATGATAAGAACATCCAGAATCCAAAATTCAATCATTGCTAAGTCTTTCTCTGTCATCGGCTACTAACAGAAGATTATCACCATCCTCAATAACGCTAGCCTGAGCAGGCTTTCTTGCCCCCTGATTCTGCAGGTTCTGCACATTCTGTCCACTATTAATCTGACCATGATTGTCTCCTCGCTGTTCTTTATTTTTCAACTTCGGACAATTACGCTTTATATGCCCCTTTGCTTGACAGTAGTTACAGCTGAAATTCTTATTCCTAGATTTTGATCTGTGTGTACTGCCATTTTTTGAACTTCTCTCAACTGACCTCCCCCTGGTAAACAATCTAACACCTTGATCATCACTTTTCCCAAAGGTCATCTCAGAATGTAGTTTTTGTTTACTCATAAGATTCGTCTTAACATTTTCAATTAAGATAGTGTCCCAGATCATAGTGTCTCTAAAGTGCTTATATGAAGGAGGTAATGAGACTAACAACAATAGGGCTTGATCTTCATCATCAATCTTAACATCAATATTCTGCAACTTAGTTACAATTGAATTAAATTCAGTGATATGAGATTTGATTTGAGTACCTTCTGACATATGCAAGGTGTAAAGACGTTGTTTAAGTCTCAATCTATTGGTGAGGGATTTGGTCAAATAGAGAGATTCTAATTTCTTCCACAAATCAGCAGCTGTAGTTTCCGCTAACACCTCTTGCAACACATCATTTGAAAGGCACAACTGAATTGCCGAAAGTGTTTTATCATCCATAGTTTCTCATTCTGACTCAGACATCTCTACAGGCTTCACTGACTTTCCTACAATGGCTTTCTTCAAGCCTTGCTGAGTAAGAACAGCCTTCATCCGAACCTGTCAAAGACTGAAATTAATATTCCCATCAAATTTGTCAATATCAAATTTCGTTGATGAAGTCGAACTCAATGCCATAGTATGGATCGATAATAACCAATCTCTGATACCAGTTTGTTATGACAAATTATGACAAACACAATAAATCAATGCAGAAAGATAAAGACCATAATACAAGGTTTTACGTGCAAACCCAAATCGGGAAAAAACCACGAAGAAGACAGAAGAAATCCACTAAATGAATCTGAATGTCTCTCCCCCAAAATTCTAACACCAATATTTATAGGCCATAAAAAATTTCAT
Organism: Aralia elata; assembly: GCA_034770075.1. Taxonomy (NCBI): domain Eukaryota; kingdom Viridiplantae; phylum Streptophyta; class Magnoliopsida; order Apiales; family Araliaceae; genus Aralia; species Aralia elata. The sequence continues at coordinate 95,480,679 of CM068385.1, forward strand.
AACCAAATAGGATAGGAAATACTAAATTAAGTATAATTAGGAAAGATAACTTTCCTTAAATCAAAACGGATTCTAGGTAATACCTAAATTCAAATCAAATAAGGAATTAGGTAATACCTAAATCCAAATTCAATAAAGAATCATGTCATACCCAACACTATCTGTCATGCAAAAATACTCAATCTTCTGAGCTTAATTTTTGTAACGTGAAGGTTCAACTCAATTCCAGACGTCTCAAATTAAAAGAGTAAAATTAATTCAAAGAATCAATTGTTATTGATGTTATATATGTTGATTAATATGCACACCGAATTGATGATAAGGTACGATTGTTGCACCTGTGATCAATGACATATCCAAAAATATTTAAGTGAAGGGACGAGTTGTAAGTGAAGAAAACAACTATCAAACAGTTTAAAACATAATTAATATATACTCCTTTCGTCTACAGTCTTAAAAAATGAACAAAATACATTTTGTATATATATATATTAAAAAGTAAAAATAGAGAAAAAAAAAAAAAATTCAAAATTTATCCTTAGTGACCCTTTAAAATTATTAAAAAAGTAAAAGTATAGAAAAAAGAGTAAAAAGAGTAAAAAATATTCAAAATTTATTCTTAATAACCCTATAAAATTATATAAATGTGTGACTACTTTTATTTATTTTTTATACTCCAATATATGTATGTATGTAATTATATATAGTGAAAAGCTTAAAAAGCTCGAGTCTTTAATGTGGTAAATTGGTAATGGCCTAATGGAGGTGTTCTGTATCTTGGTTTGTAGCTTTTTTGTTTCTTTGTTTCAGAAAGAGGAGAGAAAATGAGATGGGTTTTGATCCTTGCTTGAATTTAAAGGAATGAATGAATGAATTATTTGACAGGGACCATGACTCTTTAACAAAATAAACGAAAATCTTAAAGAAAATTTCAAGAAAAACAGAAGTCTTAGTATACTAGCATTTATCGTAAGTAGTTTATGGTAAAAAAATAATTCAATTGTCAATATTATTTAGTTATGACGTACGTCACACCAGACTTTCTGCTTTCACTTTCCTAGTTTTAACTTAGCAAAAAGGGCACCTTTTCACTCCTTACTCAACATAGGGCCCGCTCGCGGATGATTTGATTAGAATAAAACTTGGAATGGGTACACTTGACGGTATGAATCATTTGAAAAATAGACATATTCCTTTTGTAGCAGATCTTTTATAAGAACAATTTGGATTGGCTCTGATTCGTTTAGAAAATGTGGTTGATAGAGTAACTTTTGTTCGAAATTTTATCTTTTTACAATTTCTCTCTCATATTAGTATGAGACATATTTACTATTCATGTGAGAGGGAACATATAGAACTATAGTTTTTTCTTGTAAAAATATTAATTCTTTTTTTCTTTTTATACCGTAAGTGTTTAATATTCTTTTTAGATAGTATGGCCATAAAAAAGGGAAATCTTTAGTAAAAATGATTTCAATATATTTGTAATGATCAGGACTTCATGTGATAATAGGGGAGTGTTATAAGAATGAAAATTTACTGCAATTGTACTTTCACACAGAGTACTATTGTTTATTTATACATAATATATATGTATACAATATTCCTATTATTCATTCTGAGTTTATTGTATTTTGCAGAATGATGATATTGTAGTTTTTCTTTCTTTGAATGAAGAATTAAATAAAAATATAATTATTCGGTATTGTTGGGACATGGATCGGCATAGATATGTATCATGATAAGTGCTTCTATTATTATTATGAGCTCAAAATTTTATAATACTGCTTTGAGGCTAGTAGTTTATAATGTACACTCCAATTTAAGAACAGAAAAAAAAAATGTCCTCTGATTTTGAAACGGAAAGAGTAATTATTAATTTCATGTAATTTCCATTTTCTTCCCCTTTTTATCCAAAGAAGTTTCACTGGATAGAGACTGAAAATTTGTCTCAGTCAATTGTGATATTTAAACCGCATATAGAGGGATTCCCGAGTCATTTCTATGCTCTTTTTTTTTCCCTTTCTTTTCTATGTTTTTTCTCTTGTTTGGACAATTGAGTCATTTCATTTTTAGGGTATTTCTTTTCTATGCTTTTGCTCTTGTTTGGACAATGATCAGCAGTTATTAGTTATTTGATGAATTTTCAGAGATATTTGACTACACTTAAAATTTTAGCGACACTTATTATTCTAACAATATACTTATTATTCTGACATTATTAATGACCTTAACAGGAGTGAAAACTAATGAGAAGGAAAATAATTGGTGAGTGGTATACGGTGAAATTTTTATTTTGAGATGTTTGACTTAATTTATAATCAATCAATTATTTGATGAATGATCAGTAGTTATCAGTTATTTGATGAATGGATGACATTGTTATTATTTCTCCAGTTATACAAAAATAAATTTTATTTTTAAAATTAATAAATATTCTATTTACTCTTAAAAATATAAATTATTAATCAAGAAGCGGTGCCAGTACAACAATGAAATTATTATGATGATAAATTTAATAATATTATATCATTTTATATTATAACAATAATAAAAAATTAAAATTTTAAATATATTTTTCTTATAAATGAGATTTTTTTTGTAAAATAAAAGAAGTAATTTATTATCCATGGCTGAAAGAAATTGCATATTAACATTTCTACGTAAGTAAAGCTATAACTAGGGGTGCATAACAGCCAAATATTTGGTCCTTTTTATATCTAACAAAAAATTAAATTATTTAGGGCGGTCATAAAAAGTTAAAAATCAAAATTGTTTAAATTTTTACTCTGTAGTCAGATATCGAAATACTCAATTATCAGTTAAATCGATCGATTTAGATGATTTAGACAGTTTGAACCAAGAACAAATGAATAATCAAATATAAATATAAATTATCAATCATTAAATAGCCAAACACAATATACTATACTACTAGACAGTCATACTCCACAAATTATAACAAATGCTTATGGTCATTAGAAATAAAACTTTAAATTTCTTTTCAATACAACTTAAGACCAAAATATTAATAAAAAACTCAAAAGGAGATTAAGCATACATGAAAAACAAATATTCATTAAGCTTAAATTTTCTAACATGGTAAATAAAGTATTGTATCATATACCAAAATTTGAGTTTTATTGTATATAAGTAAAATTATATCTTATGTATAATTATGTTTATAAATATAAATATATATTTATATGGGCTATATGTATATACATAGCTGTGTAGTACACAGTCGTTTATGGCGACGGTTTTTTTTGAGCTATAGCGACGGTTCAACCGTCGTTATAAATATTTAGGTATCTGGCGACTGTGTATTACACAACTGTGTATATATATTTTTATTTATTTATATTTATAACTTTATATATTCGGTCGGTTTAGTCGACTTCGGCTTTTTTATGGGCACAAACTGAAATCGGCCGACTCAACTTTGATTTTTTTGTTTAGCAACTGTTAGCTTGTTAATTTTAAAGTTTTCGATTTAATTTGTTATCGGTTTGGCTCCGTGCATGCAGTTTTTACATTTTGGTCGGTTACTTGTTGAGGGCTAATTTAACTATCTAGTGATGAGTCAAATTCAATATTGGCAATAATAAGAAGGTTTTAATTTAACCGTAAATGTGTTATGGCCAAATTTTAACATGTCTACGAGTCCATTTGGAAGAGTTTTTGTGTGAAATAAAATCATTTTCAATTTATATATAAAAATATTTTAATTTGATAACTTTTTAAAAGCACCTTTAAAAATTAGAGATTCGGATTCAAAATATTTTTAGTTCAAACAAATTTTTTTTTCTTTTGACTGAAACACTTTTGACATAAGCCGAACGTATAAAATTATTCTTAAATTGTTAAAAAGTTATAAAATTTTATATACCAAATTATCTTAAGTTTATCATTTATATTTTTAAAGGCACATTTACAATAACTATGTAACCAAATTTTATTTAAATTTTCTTATTTTTATCAAAAAAAAATTATATTTAAAAAATACTTCTTTTCACTACAAATTGCATAACTCCGTCAGTCAAACAGACACTCAAAATGTCCAAGAGATAATGATTATTTAGGCATTGTATTCATATGGTGGAAGTTTGATCTGTCACGCTAAAACACCATCAAGTAATTATCTACTTCCATGACCAACTGGCAAGCGCTACTATATATATATCACCCTTTCTTTCTGTCTTTCGACGACCAATACTACAAACTCTCTCTCTCTCTCTCTCTCTTATCCATGGAGTTAGTTTTGAAGTTAATTTCAAGCTTTTGTGCAATTGTTGTCGTGATATTGGGATGGAGATTTTTCAATTGGGTTTGGTTGAGACCAAGAAAGCTTGAAAAGTACTTGAGAAATCAGGGTTTCAATGGAAACTCGTATAGATTATTTTTTGGAGACTTGAAAGACATGATTGCGATGAGGAAAGAAGCCAAATCCAAACCCATCAGTCTCCCTGATGATATTATCCCCCGCATCATTCCCCTCAACCATAAAACCATCACAAACTATGGTATGTATGTAATTATTGTTTCACAAATTCTAGCTTGATTCATAATGTCATGTAAACATTAATTGCTATTTTTTTCCTCCTAAAAAAAGGCCTTTATTATGTCTGTGTTATATTCCTTCACCCAAAGATAGAGTCCTATTTTATTTGTTAAATTTTTTCTTATGCTTTTGGTGGTATAATATTTTCATCATTTTGTTTTTAGTAGCTATAGAACTAAACTACATGTCTACGTGTAAACTTTATCTGCTCCGCAAAGAGATTCAATATTTTAACTTTTTTATAGTCAATTTAAAAATTGTTAAAATCAAAATTAATAATTCATTTAATTTTAAATAATTCAATCGTAATTATCACTAATTATTTAAAGCATATTAATAATTACAAAAATATTGTTGTTTCCAAAACTTATATAAACTTAGTTAATTTTTAACTTTAATATTTCATGAATAATCGACTTGAAAAAGTAAAAAAATGAGACTATTTTTGAGGAAAATGTAAGGGGAATATATTTTTTTATTTTTCTTTTATTTTTATTTTTATAGCAATTTCTAGTGAATTTATTGATTTTGAAAAAGAAGTACCACGTAAACACCGGGCATATTTGATTGCTGCCCTAATCAGGACTTTTTGGATCAAATCTGGTTATTTTTATTATAATCTTTTAAAATTTAAAAATTTAAAAATTTAAAGGCAGCCTCCTCTTCTGAAACAATTCAACACATGCAACATCTACTTCTTTTTTTTTTTTTCCGGTCCAAACACAACATCTACTTGGGCAAAAATACCGATGCTAGTGACGATAATGTTGAGTTCATAAGAAGTGATTTCATTTTTTTAAAACTTAATTACGTTTATTGCAGGAAAGAACTCATTTTTATGGCTTGGACCAAAACCAATGGTCCATATTATGGATCCTGATCATATCAAAGAGGTCTTGACCAAGTTTTATCAGTTTCAAAAGCCCAGGGATAATCCTTTAACAAAATTGCTTGCAACTGGAGTAGTAGATGCTGAGGGTGACAGATGGGCCAAACACAGGAAACTCATTAACCCTGCTTTCCATCTTGAGAAGTTGAAGGTCATCTATAATCTTTAAAGTTGAAGATAGTATATGTAGTTTTTAAGTATTGATAATTATTATTAAATAATTCTCTGTGGGTTCGACACTCTCTTATCATTATATTATTTGTGGACTGCAGAATATGCTGTCAGCCATTTATTTGAGTTCGAGTGAGATTATGACAAAATGGGAAAAAATGGTTTCTACAAAGGGGCAATTTGAGTTGGATGTATGGCCTTATTTAGAAACTTTAACAAGTGATGCTATTTCGCGTACAGCATTTAGCAGTAGCTATGAAGAAGGAAGAAAGATATTTCAAATGCAAAAAGAACAAGCTGAGTTAGTAATTCAGGCTTCACAAGCAATATACCTCCCTGGAATGAGGTAAATATATATCTCTCAAAATAGATAGAGAAAATATGAAAGTAATTCCATAATTTTCCTTTCCTTTAAGTTTATTAAACTTGGTAATTATAGATTTTTGCCAACCAAAAGAAACAAAAGGATGAAAGAGATTGCCAAAGAAGTGAAACTTGCACTAAAAAGTATCATCAACAAGCGTTTGAAGGCAATGGAAGCCGGAGAATGTAGTCATGACGACTTATTGGGTATATTATTGGAATCCAGTTCCAAAGAAATTAAACAACATGGCAATACGAATTTTGGATTGACTGTTGATGAGGTTATCGAAGAGTGTAAACTATTTTTTTTCGCGGGACAAGAGACAACCTCAAGTCTGCTTGTGTGGACGATGATTTTATTAAGTCAGCATCAAGATTGGCAAAAGCGTGCTAAAGAAGAGGTTTTGCATGTATTTGGAAACAATAAACCTGATTTTGACGGATTAAATCACCTTAAAGTTGTAAGTTTTTCTTTATACACTCACTATAAAGAAAACATGTGGACACACCGAATTTCAGTTTCATATTATAAAATTTTAAAATTGAAAAGAAAATCTTATGTCATGGAACTATGTAAGGTTACACATTAAATTTTTTATTTATTTTTTATTTTTTTGTTTAACAGGTAAATATGATTTTGCTTGAGGTTCTAAGATTGTATCCGCCGGTAGTTTCACTTGATCGAACTGTATATGAAGAAATAAAATTGGGAAAAATATCTCTTCCAGTTGGAGTGCTGGTTCAATTACCCCTCATTTTATTGCATTACGACCAAGAACTATGGGGTGATGATGCTAAGGAGTTCAATCCCAAAAGATTTTCTGAAGGTGTGCTAAAGGCAACAAAGGGGAGAGTCACATATTTTCCTTTTAGCTGGGGACCTCGAATTTGCATTGGTCAAAATTTTGCAATGTTAGAAGCTAAAATGGCAATGGCGATGATTTTACAACGATTTTCATTTGTACTTTCACCATCTTATGCACATGCCCCCCACGCCATCATTACTATTCAACCTCAATATGGTGCACACTTAATTTTACAGTCACTAATATAGCAGTCTTAAATTGTAATGCTTAGGGTCAATAAAGATAATTCTATGTGTGTTTATGTATTGAGGTTCAAACATGTACTTTTGTGTGTGGATTACCTATTGTATAAGATTTTTGAAACTTACGTGAATTACATGTTTATATGAAAATAATTCTTATGTATGTTAATTTTTGAAATATTTTATGTCTGTCTAGCTAGAGAGAGTTCAAATTGACTATAAAATATTTCTGATGCTTTCATAACCGATCTAACCGATCTATACGCTGAAAAAATGACGCACATAAGAATAAAAGTTTGTGAAGTATGTAACTAAATACTTAACTTACTTTTTGGATTTACTTTTGAGTAGAGTAGATTTAACACGTACGGTTAATAAACAAATTAGTGTAGGTGTTAATGTTGAGTATCTTGACACAATAAATTAAATAAGTTGGGTTAGTGTAATATTTATGATTTGACATAGCTCGAATTCATTTAATTAACACGACACAAATTCATCTAACACGACGGTTGTCATTCCTATTATTCACAAGTAATTGGTATTGTGACATTTATTGTCATTAGAAAATGACCTGAAAAAATGTTGTTGATATAGTTGAATCGGTGTTGTAATAATAATGATTAGTAGTTATCGGTTCTTATTTGATGAATGGATGACGTTGTTATTACTTCTCCCGTTATACAAAATGAATTTCACTTTTAAAGTTGATAAATATTGTGTTTACTCTTCAAAATATAAATTATGAAAGTGGAGGCCGTATAACAATAAAATTATGTTGATAAATTTGAGAATATTGTGTTATTTTATATTATATAAATAATAAAAAAATGAGTTTTTTAATATTTTTTTTTTTATAAATGAGATTCTTTTTGTAAAATAGAAGAAGTAATTTACTATCCATGTCTTAAAGAAATTGCAGACTAACATTTTTATGCAAGTAAAGCTTTAACTAGCTAGTGATGAGTCAAAATTAATATTGGCAATAAGAGGTTTTAATTTATTGTAACTGTGTTATGGACAAATTTTAACATGTTTAAGAGTCCATTTGGGAGAGTTTTTGTGTAAAATAAATATAAAAATATTTTATTATTAGGTAACTTTTGGAAAGCACTTTTAAAAAGTAAAGATTTGGATTCAAAAATATTTTTAGTTCAAGCACAAAATTTATACTTTTGGCTAAAATACTTTTGGCAAAAGCCAAAAGTATAAAATTATTCTTAAATTGTTTAAAAAAATATGAAATTTTATACACCAAATTATCTTAAATTTATCATTAAAATTTTTAAACGCACATTTACAATAATTGACTGTTTGCGCATATTAAGAAAGAGAATAAAATGACAAAATTGTCCATATTTAAATTCTCATTTAATTGCATAGTTTTTTGCACATGATTAGTGATGCTCCATAAATATGCATAGAGAATAGAAATATGACAATTAATACTAAGGGTATTATGGACAAATTATTGTAAAAAATAGATTATTTAAGGTAAGTAGACATTTAACTTGAGACTATCTAAAATAGTAGTAAGGACTTTTGTCCTAGGATGGAGGGAGTATTATTTTAACTTTCTTATAAAGATACTTTTTATTTATTAAAAATTTTATATTTAAAAGTGTTTTATTTCACTCATAACAAAAAAAAGGCATTGCCGACGGCATAAACGTCGTCGCTAATGACTCCATTGGCAACGACAATGTCAATGGGTGCCTTCCTTCTAACTATTACGTTACGGTCGACGGCAGTCCGTCGACAATGATATTTTGCCGTCGAAAATGAGTTTTTTTTGTGCCACAAATTTTGTGGGGGAGGGAAATAAATGGGCGACGCGGAAAATACTCATTAGCAACGGCGTTGTCGTCGATAATTACTCATTCTCGACGGGAGTCATTTTCGACAACATTGTCGTCGATAATGAGTTTATAACTTTAAGCCCTAACTCGACGGCATCCCTCATTTTTAATAACCCATTTTCTAAATTTTAGCGCTCTTTTTCGATCTCCCTCTCTCCGACCAAATAGTCGAAATTATCACTCCTTTATTTTAGCGATTTTAATTCGAAATTGGGTTGAAGATAGTAGTTCGAAGATGACCAGCTTGCTTCTATATCCATTGACGACATAGTTAGGGCTTCTCGCTTCCTAGATAACGAGATTCGAATCCTCAAGGTTACCCAATCTCTGTAGTTCTATCTATCTATCTATCTATCTATCTATCTATCTATCTATATATATATATATATATATATATATATATATATATATATATATATATATTACACGTGGACTTATTTGTATGCTGCAACAGGAGGAGTCACAATGTACTAATCTGGAATTAGACTCGTTAAAGGAAAAGATTAAAGAAAATCAGGAAAAAATCAAACTGAACAAACAACTTCCTTACTTGGTTGGCGATATTGTTGAGGTAAAAGTGGGCTCAGCTCATATTGAACGATTTTGGTGTGGTATATGCGATTTGGGCGTGAGAAGTTTAATTTTTGATTTGGGCTGCGGAGCAGAACAAGGCAAGATCACCATTCTCTTTCTCAATTTTTGTTTCAATCGTCTATATTTAACGTGTTTCTTAATAAAAAAAATTTATCAGTTGCATTCCATTCTGGGTGTCCTAAAATATATCTGAATTTTTCCTATATATCTGATGAATGAATATATTTCCCGCATGATACGCATTGCTGTTGGCTTGGGTCCATCCTTTTAGGGCTAAGCTTAGAACAATTAGTAACTTAAAATAGGATCATATTTTTGGGTTTAAAAAGGTTTTGGGTTCAATTTGTTTGACTTACATTTGGTTTCCAATATTTAATGCTCGAGTTTATTCTCTACCAGCTTAAACTTCTACTGATTAGTTACTTAAGTAGATAACATAGAACCAGTGCTTTGTTACTTTCTAAAAAGTGATATCATAACTTATTATCTCATTTTTCTCATTCATAATTTGGACCATTTTATAAACTATACTTATGATGTTTATATATAATAATGTCAGACTTGTGCTATTTTTCGTTTCTTAAGGAAATGCAGAAACATTGTTATGATTTATTATAATCCAGTCCTCAAAACTTGTAATTTATATTTGTTTAATTTCATAATAAGTAAAGGGATTAAAGGCCGTCTAAACATGACCATTACGAGGCCTAACATTAGTGAACAAAGGTGATCTAAGATGTTATGTTTTCAGAGACATCTTGTGGGCGTTTTGAGATTGTGTCTGTGAGTTTAACTCAAACTTCTACATTGTACAGTTTCGAATGTAATGGATATGGTCCAACGCATTTGCCTTTGCCTTGCATGCGACATAACATAACGTTATATAGAACTTGTACAGAGTCTTGGGCATGGTTGCAAAGCCACAAGAAACCTTTAGTCAGTAGCTTATGGCAATATTTATATTTATGTCTCTTTGTTCTTTTTACAATTATCTAGTGGACTATGTTTGAAAATTAGATAATAAGGGTAAGTTCCTTTATGTTTTTCTATATGTATAAAAAATCATTTCTGATTTGTGTAGCAAGACTGTTTGTTCTCCAGCTTGTGCTCAGATTGGCTATAGGATATATTGATATACTAATGAAAGGGAATGATATATGTGCTCGTGTGGCTTCCTTTGGACAGTACTATAATCTGATGGCCATCCTCTAATTTTTCATGATCCTATACAAGTTGTCTTGTGGTGAATGATACTTGTTCAATCAGTGACGTGTATGCTACTTAAAGCTTTGCCAGTATAAGGGGGTTAGCGAGTATACATTATTTAGGATATTTGGAATGTTTTAATGAATGGATTGAGTGTTTTTTCGTCATATATAGCAGTCCATAGTGCATAGACCAAGATGTCTATTGATCGAAGTGTGATAGAACGTAGGGTAGCCACTGATAAGAGTGGGCTTAGCTCTGAGTACCGTAGTGGGGTTGAACAGTTTCTCAATTTTGCATTTGAGCAAGTCAACGGCGATGAGATCAAATGTCCTTGTAACACTCCCAAAATTTGGGTCTTGCCTTTAAATCCGATTCCGGCGCGTCACGGTACTACCCATACAACATAATCTCACTACATTAATGTAATACAAAATTATTACAACATGTCCTAATCTAATCTCAGGTACGAAGACCTTTACTAATACTTCATCTAATATTTAATACAACATCATTAAAAACAAATCATACAACATAATCTTTAGTCCTTCTGCTTTAACAGTTACTAACCCTTATCTTCTTCTTACTAATCTGGTCTTTCGTCTCTAGCTACAAAAGTTAGAATCTTTGCAAGAGTGAGCATTTAATTGCCCAGCAAGTATAAACAGTTGAATAAACAACACTATAGGAGTAAAATAATATCTGATTGAAATCTTCAACAATTAAACAATAATTGTGAAGTCATGCGAATAAACAAGAATAATTAAATTTCTTATCATCTACCATTGTTAACATCATCATTACTATCACCATATTTGAAAACAATTAACATCAAATTGTTTCTCATCATAGTTCTTGATTTCCAGGACTTAGTATATTAAACAGTTCAATTAACGAACATTCTTTGAATTGCACCTAGGTGCGAATATTGGTCTAGCACGTTAATATTTATAATCGTCATCACATCATTGCACGGGGTGCAAATCATGACCACATCTACTTACAACAACACATTATTGCACGGAGTGCAATTTATACCACCAATTGCCCAATTTATTTGATAAGGCATCATCTCTCAATCACAATTCAAGAATTATTGTAATTCACATCTGAATCAATAATATTTCCGAATGGAAAAGCTCATCTCATCCCATCTTAAGAATTTCACATAACTAATAAAATTTAAACATCAAAATATACATACATTTGTAATTTAGCAAAACTTGAACATCTAGTACAATTATTAAAGAAATTACACTCGTTTAGCATCCACACAATATATATAGACATTGTGTAACTTCAACTTTACATCACATAGCCTTCACAAGAAAATTATCATATGAAGTTAGAAAACTTGCTCAAATGTAAATATTGAGTAAGTTAGGAAACTTGCCTTATGCGTTGCTTACAACTTATGCTATAATACTCTTCAAATGGCCTACACAATATCATTTATAAATAAATATACCAATTAGCCAAATATAGACTTCATATTGGTTTACATACTATAATTATAACTTTCATTTCATGTTGTTCACGTTTCATAAATTAATAAACGCGATTAACTCTAAAACATCTCTCGGCGTCGCGTCGGAAACGTTACGACCCTCATCATCATCCATACTTATTGGTTTATAATAACCACATTCCATATCTTATAATATTCGCTTCATTAGACTCAAAACACTTTTTAAGTGCATTAACACTTTACACAACGTTTCGATGTTTATACGTCACACGCCTAATTCGTCTCCTTCGCACATGCTTAACATGCTTATACAATTATCTAATTCATCATTGATTAATGTTAATCATTATTATAATACATAATGTTCATGTTTTAAAACTTAGAACATCATTTTACATTATCGGGAGCATTACACGTGCTTACGCGCATACCTGACACCCTCCGATTGCCTCTAATTACACATCAGTTCTATATATATCCAATTTAGGCCTAGTTACAGTCCTCAAATTAAAATTCTTAAAGAACGAAAGTTGTAGGTCTACTCTTCCTCTTTCCGAATCATCTTGAATCACCTCAATCGGAGTTCGTATGAGAAAGTTATACCCATTTTATCATCAGAGGTCAAAATAGTCCACTCGAGCACGTCTGCGCCTGACACGTGTCCGGCGCAGCTGCGCCCAATTTGGCCTTATGAGCGGCGCAACTATGCCATTCATGCAGCCCAGAATATGCAGCTGTTCTATAGTCACGAAAATCCGACTTTTCCCTGCTCCGATCTTTTTAACTTCTTTTATACACGTTCAAATTAGTCCATTTCGGACTCTATGGACTCATAATTCATGGGGCTACAACAGATCAAAAATTTAGAGCTACCCATTGATATTAACATGGCCAAATCTTAGGATAAAGTACTAACTTATGCTCTGCTTTAGGTGTTCTAGGTGTTCTTCACCAAAATCATTACCAATTCTTTGTTTTTATATCTTTTTAGTCTATTTCAACTGGGTTAATTTCATAACCCATGGGACTATATTACCACAACATCAAACAAATTAAACCAACACAGAATCTAAGTTTCAGAGTCCTCTAAAATCGCTTAAATGTTCATAGTTGTTCAAAAGTTCATGTTCTTCATCCTTCAAGCATAAGGTACATATTTCTTGTGTTTTATTCTACTTTAATGCTATTAATGGCTTGCATAACCTTTTAACAACATTAATAAACAACCACAACCAATAACAACAACAGAAATCTCAACAAAATCAACCCGCGAGATAAAAAGCTCTAAACACCAAAGAGTTGGAAAATCTTAACAAAAATCAATGGAAAAGGGTTTAAGATTGACGATTTACCGTTGTAAATCCGCTTAAATGCAACTAAGCTTGCTTGGAGTTTGGCTTGGGGTTCTCTTTCCTTGCTTTGGCTTTCCCTCCTACACTCGAACTCCTTCTCCTTTTTCTTTTATTCTCTAACTTCCCTCTCTCTCTCCCTGTACATTCTCTGTATATTTGCAGAAATTTGGAATGCAATGAGATGAGAAGGAATGGTCAGATGAGTGGTCTTGGAGGAGAGAGTTTCGGGGAAGGAAGGGAATTCAACCGAGGAGAATGTTGAGCAATTTGACAATTCAATGCCTTGTGCTCTGCATTTATTGTAACACAATGTCGACACCAAGCCTCTTGTTAATCCCTCATTGGTTCGTTTGCAACACTTACCCAATTTTTGATTGGTTGGAGGTTTAAATGCACTTTTGTACCAAATTTGGTCAATAACACTACTTAAAATTAAAATGGATACTCCCATAAAATATTGGGACGTGTAAAAATAATAATTATGGGATTTATTCATTTATTTAGAACACCCATATAATACATTTTGGATACGAAATAAATCTCATTCGGGCTCAAATAAAATTTTCAACGCTTGAAAAAATTATTTATTTGCGTACACATCTTAACGAAATTAATAAAAAACGAAAAAGACATTAAAATATTCGGGCGTAAATAGTGTCTCGGGAAACATGCTCCGTGAATAATGATTTTGCGATATTAAGCGAAATCAATTTATTCGCTCATGGGAAACTACAACACATATAAATTCATGCATTCACATAATCTAGGTTGTAATATAACATTTAAACATATTATATAAAAATATTTTTTTTAATATAATCCATAATATTAATAAACCCAAATTACAAGGATGCTCTCGATTCGTGATTGTTACATTCTTCCTCCTATACAATTATACACTTTGTCAATTAGCCCATACTAATTAAATTAATTAGCTTTGGCTAACTATTAGACTCCATCTCATCGCTTAATCGATAATAAATATATAATACACATATATTTATTCTCTTGTCACATAAGTCACATAAACATACACATAACACATGTATATTTTACATTTAACCCTCTACATCTCAGAATAAGAATTTTATTTATTAAATTCTTATTATAAATATCCTTCTTGGAAAAAAAATCCGAGTTGTTACAGTCCTTGAAAGAGGTGTGTGAATGAAGTGTGGAAGGAAATGAGTGATGTCATGTGCAACCTATTTGCGTATGGGTTCAAGTAGGGTTATAGCACATGGATCTATCATGGGGAAACCTAGTTAAATTAATATGAATCTGAACTGGAATCCAGAGTTGATGATACCTTTGACTGTACTAACATGATAGTCGAAGCTGCTGGTTCATTCTTCCAGTGGAATACAAACAGGGATGACAGTAGCATCGAGCAAGAACCGAATGACGGGGCTAAGGGTTTCTATCAGTTATTGCATGAATCCGCGACGCCACTATATGACAGACACGAAAAGTACACCATCTTATCCGCAATGACTAAGCTTGTATGTAACAACCCAGATTTTTCTAGAAGGATATTTATAATAAGAATTTTATAAATAAAATTCTTATTACGAAATGTAGATGGTTGAATGTAAAATATACATGTGTTATGTATATATTTACGTGAGTTATGTGATAAGTGAATAAATATATGTGTATTATATATTTATTATAGATTAAACGATGAGATGAGGTCTAATAGTTAGTCAAAGCTAATTAATTTAATTAGTATGGGCTAACTGACGAAGTGTATAATTGTATATGAGGAAGAATGTAACGATCACGAATCGAGAGCACCCTTGTAATTTGGGTTTATTAATATTATGGAATATATTAAATTTTTATTTTTATATGATGTGCTTTTAGGTTATTTTATAACCTAGATGATGTGAATGTATGAATGTTTTATGCGTTGTTGAACCGTAGGAGTGAATAATTGATTTCGCGAAAAATCGCAAAATCACTATGCACGGGGCACGTTTCCCGAGACACTATTCACGTCGGGATATTTTTACGTCTTTTTTCGATTTTTATTAATTTCGTTAAGACGTGTACGCGAAGAAGTAATTTTTTCAAGCGTCAGACATTTTATTTGAGCCCGAACGAGATTTATTTTGTATCCGAAATGTATTATATGAGTGTTCCGAATAAATGAATAAATCTGATAATTATTATTTTTACGTATCCCAATAATTTATGAGCGTACTTCTTTTAATTATGGATATTTTTTATTGTACAAATTTGGTACAAAAGTGGGGGTATTCGTATATATTTTTGTGTATATTCAGTTTAATTGGGGAGACATTTAACCTTCAACCAGTGGGAATTTGCCAAGTGTGGCAAGCGTGACCAATCAGATGAGAGGGAGAGCAAGTGCCGACATAGTGCTATATTTTTACAAAACCAAATGTATTGGTTTTGCTAAAGGAAGGACATTCTCCTCAAAATGATTTTCAAGGAGCTCGAGTTACTCCCTCCATTCTCCCGATGCTTCACCATTCCTTTCATTCTCCATCGTTGCTACAAGAAGTTAGAGTCCAGCTGCAGAAGATTGAGAGTTAGAGAGAGATGTAGAGAGAGAAAAGAAGAAAAATTTGAAGAAAATGAAGAAGAAAACGCACGGGTGAAAATGAAGAAGCAGAAGAGAAGAGTAGAGGAAGCTAGAGGAAGAAGAAGAGTCACCAGTAGACTCAATATCATCTAGGAGAAATCATTCAAGAGATAAAATCCTAACCTCAAGCTCATTTTCTCCATTGTTGAGTTTTAGAGTTTTTAAAGCTTTCTTGATGGGTTTTAATTTTTTTGGAAATTGTTGGTTGTTATTGTTGGTTGTGGTTGCTTAATAATGTTGCCAAAATACCTTGCAAGTTATTAACACCATTAAAGTGGAATAAAAACGAAGAATGGTCCGAACCTTGGCATAAATGATGAAAACATGAACATTTTTGGACTTTGGAGTTTCAGACGAATTTTAGAGGATTTGAAACTTAGATTCCATGTTGGTATAATATGTTTGATATTATGGGATTGTATTTCCATGGGTTACGAAGCTAACCTAACTGGAACGGATTAAAAAGACCTAAAAACGAAGATTTGGTGTTGATTTTAGTGAAGAACACCAAGAACACCTAAAACAGAGCACAAATTGATATTTTAGCCAAATATTTGGACATGTTAATGTTATTGGATAGCTCTACATTTTTAGTATATTGTAGTCCCATAGGTTAGGAGTCCATAGAGTCCGAAATGGACCAATTTGAACGTGTATAGAAGAAGTTATGAAGATCGGAGTAGCAAGAGGTCGGATTTTCGCGTCTGGCAATTTCTGCATATTCTGGGCTGTATGAATGACGCAGCTGCGCCGTTCATAAGGCCAAATCCGGCGCAGCTGCGCCGGACACGTGTCAGGCGCAGACGTGCCCGAGTGGACTGTTTTGACCCCCTGTAGTAAAATAGGCATAACTTTCTCATCCGAACTCGGATTGAGATGATTCAAGATGATTCGGAAAGAGGAAGAGTAGACCTACAATTTTCGTTCTTTAAGTTTTTTGATTTGAGGTCTGTATCATGACTTAAATTAACCATTTATAGGACTGATGCGTAATTGGGGTCAATCGAAGGGCGTCGGGCACGCGCATTTGCACACGTAATGCCCCGGACCCTGTAAAGTGATGTTCTAACTTTCATAACATGGTTATTATAATTTATTATGATAATTAACATTAATCATTGATGAATTAGATAAGTGTATGAGCATACTAAGCTTGTGCGAAGGAGGCGAATTAGGCACGTGACGTATAAACGTCGAACCGTCGCGTAAAGTGTTAGCGCACTTAAAAAGTGTTTCGAGTCTAATGAAACGAATATTCCAAGATATGGAATGGGGTTAATATAAACCAATAGGTACGGATAATGATGAGGGTCGTAACGTTTCTGAACGACGCGACACCTAGAGATGTTTAGTCTTTATCGCGTTTATTAATTTGTAAATCCCGAACAACTTGAGATGAAAGTTATTATTCTAGTATGTAAACCAATATGAAGTCTATATTTGGCTAATTGGTATATTTTTATAAACGATATTGTGTAGGCTATTTGAAGAGCAATATAGCGTAAGTTATAAGCAGCGCATAAGGCAAGTTTCCTAACTTACCCAATATTTATATTTGAGCAAGTTTTCTAACTTCATATGATAATTTTCTTATGAAGGCTATATGATGTAAAGTTCAAGTTACGAAATGTCTATATATATTTTGTGGATGCTAAACGTGTGCAATTTCTTTAATAATTGTATTAGATGTTCAAGTTTTGCTAAATTGCAAAGGTATGCATATTTTGATGTTCGAATTTCATCAGTTACGTGAAATTCCTAAGATGACATGAGATGAGCTTTTCCATTCGGAAATATTATTGATAAAGATGTGAATTGTAATAATTCTTGAGTTGTGATAGAGTAATGACGCCTTATCAAATATTTTGGGCAATTGATGGTATAAATTGCACCCCGTGCAATAATGTGTTGTTGTAAGTAAATGTAGTCACGATTTGCACTCCGTGCAATGATGTGATGGCGATTATAAATATTAACGTGTTAGACCAATATTCGCACTTAGGTGCAATTCAAAGAAATGTTCGTTAATCGAACTGTTTAATATACTAAGTCCTAAAAATCAAGAACTTTGATGAGAAACAAGTTAATGTTAATTGTTTTTAAATATGGTGATAGTGATGATGATGTTAGCAATGATAGATGATAAGGAATTTATATTATTCCTGTTTATTCGCATTACTTCATAATTATTGTTCAATTGTTGAAGATTTCAATCAGATGTTATTTTACTCCTATGGTGTTATTTGTTCAACTGCTTATACTTGTTGGGCAATTGAATGCTCACTCTTGCAAAAATTCTATATTTTTGCAGCTAGAGTCGAAGGGCCAGATTAGTACAAAGAAGAGAAGAGTTAGTAACTGTTAAGTAGAAGGACTAAATTCTTGTTGTAATATTATGAAATTAAGTAATATTATTTGTTGATGTGTTAGTAAAGGTCTTCGTACCTGGGATTAGGTGAGAATATGTTGTAATAATTTTGTATTACAGTCATGTAGTGAGACTATATTGTATGGGTAGTACCGTGACACGCCGGAATTGAGTTTAAAGGCAAGACCCGAATTTCGGGGGGGGGGGGACGTTACAGTTGGTATCAGAGCTGATAGGTTATAAACCTTAGGTAAGAGTACCTTAGACTATAACCGTAGAGAGGATGATGAAGATGGTGAAGAGATAAACTCAGATAGAGTTTGACCTATAAGAAATAAAATTAGAAGATTCTTAAGGAAAGGAATTAAGATATATATGAAAAGATTTAAAGAAGAATCTTGAAGAGTTAGAAAAGATGAGAATTAGGAGTTACCTGACTCCAGAAATATAGATGATAAGTATTGACAAATAGATGAGGTCTATAAGGCGTAGGGGCATAAAAATCATATAACATGATTAGAGAGAAGAGTAAAGAAGATCGTAGGATGAAACGATCATAGGGTAAGGAAGATCGTAATGTAAAACGATCGTAGAATAAGATCAGGACGTGATCGGATTGAGTTATGAAATGACAGATAATCTGTTGAATGATTAGAAAGTTATAGCTGATGTTATAAAGAGAAGGTACTATGAACTAGTACGACGAAAACTCTGAAAGAGTTATAGATGATGAATTTCGGATTTAAGAACATTCGTATTGAGTAAAGAGAATATTAGAATTTGTGGGATTTTAATTGAGGACTCATGTGGTAGCTGAGTTGTACAACCCTTTTGTATGGGCAAAGGTTTTGTGCTTGGTTTAACGACTACTCAATTTACCACAGTGATAATCATTGAAATGTTGGTATTACGTTATCAGTATATGTATGATGAGAAAGTGATTCTTTTCTCATATCTATATTTGATGGTTAGAGAATAATAAGATTAGGTGCGAGTTCTTGAAACTCATGCTTATGGTAAGTTTGTGGCTCATAATCGTATGGTATGTTTTGAGTCCCTAAGCGTATGGACAGTCCTTGATTTGTTCTTGGATTACATATTAATAGGATAAGCTCATAAACTCATATTATTGTGGTAAGTTCCTGAACTCATAATGTGTGGTAAGTTGATGAACTATATTGGGGTATTGGAAAGTTGTAGAGTGAGAATCGTGAATTTTCAATATTATGAGCATTGATGATGTTAGAAAAAGATAGAATTATTAAATTGGATAGAAATGGAAGAAATTGAAGTTGATAAAGAGACATGGATATTCCAAATCTTCTAGCTATGTTAGATTTCGAAATTTATTGACTTCGTGCCGATAATTGCACTTTTGTGTCTTCGAAAAATGTATGGGGCCAGATTATTGAACCAACAAATTTTAAAAGTACTATTATTCATATGTCTATGCTAATAGTTTCGGCTAGACAAAGATGATTTGAAAATATCAAAATGTATTTTATGTAATCATTCGCATCATGGAATATGGTGTAGCAATGATAAACGATGGAGTTATCAATGCAGTTTAACCTAGTGTTGGATGTGATTATAGGATCGTCAGCCCACTATGGTATGATGTAGTATGACAAAGTCATAAAATGACGGAATCCTCAACGTACTATATAGACAGTGCGGTATCATGACGTCATAAAATGATTTTTATTTTCTTTAAAGTATGAAAAAGTATGCCAGTTGAGTTGGCTAAAATATTTCGATTGGTGTTCTAGTTGTTGATGTAAGTCTAAGCTATTTGATTCGGCTAGACGAATATTGAAGTATATTTATGAAATTCAAGCATTATTTGAGAATTTATGCCAAACCAAATTATTTTGGTGCGGAATTTTATAGTAAGTCTGAGGTGAACAACCCTATTATTGGGGTATTTGATGTCAGAAAAATCCCGACTGACCCATGAGGTGGTCAAACAAACGCATATAGTCGTTTGGCTAGAATGTTGTGCACAACGTCAGAGTACAAAAGGCTGATCACCTGGCGTACAATTTTATGTTGTCCGCAGAAACTGGTAGAAATACTTGAGAACCCAGGACAAGATCATGGTCTTTATGGCCCCTCAGCATAATATGAAAAGTTTTTAAGGAAAAATTTTATTTCCTATTTGTTTAAGCTATTTCACAATTATTGAGCAATTGTTGAAGATTCCTATTATTTGGGAAACTGATTGTTAAGAGGGTGATTTTTCGTAGAAAGAAGTAGGCGTAGAATGCGACAATTCTAAATATTTCCTAGAAGAAGCGGATGACGTTCCGGAAAGAAAAGTGAAATTCTTAGAGAGAATAGAATGAGCAAAGATGAATATGTTATAATTTCGAGGATGAGATTCTTAGAAGAATGGATGAATGTAATACCCCGAATGTTTGTGAGTTAGTAAATCATGATATTAAATTATTATGACGATCGTGATATACAACAACTCTTAAAAAAAGGGAATTGATGGAGTAAATATGTAATGTAACTCCTAAATGGGAGTAGTAATACGTTGAAATAATTCAACGATAAAGTTTCGGAAGAAGGCTTATGCGGACCGGGTAAGGTTGTTTCAGTGATTCCGAGGACGGAATCCTTATAAGAGGGGAAGAATGTAACAACCCGAATTTTTCTAGAAGGATATTTATAATAAGAATTTTATAAATAAAATTCTTATTACGAAATGTAGATGGTTGAATGTAAAATATACATGTGTTATGTATATATTTACGTGAGTTATGTGATAAGTGAATAAATATATGTGTATTATATATTTATTATAGATTAAACGATGAGATGAGGTCTAATAGTTAATCAAAGCTAATTAATTTAATTAGTATGGGCTAACTGGCGAAGTGTATAATTGTATATGAGGAAGAATGTAACGATCACGAATTGAGAGCACCCTTGTAATTTGGGTTTATTAATATTATGGAATATATTAAATTTTTATTTTTATATGATGTGCTTTTAGGTTATTTTATAACCTGGATGATGTGAATGTATGAATGTTTTATGCGTTGTTGAACTGTAGGAGTGAATAATTGATTTCGTGAAAAATCGCAAAATCACTATTCACGGGGCACGTTTCCCGAGGCACTATTCACGCCGGGATATTTTTACGTCTTTTTTCGATTTTTATTAATTTCGTTAAGACGTGTACGCGAAGAAGTAATTTTTTCAAGCGTCAGACATTTTATTTGAGCCCGAACGAGATTTATTTTGTATCCGAAATGTATTATATGAGTGTTCCGAATAAATGAACAAATCCCATAATTATTATTTTTACGTATCCCAATAATTTATGAGCGTACTTCTTTTAATTATGGATATTTTTTATTGTACAAATTTGGTACAAAAGTGGGGGTATTCGGATATATTTTTGTGTATATTCAGTTTAATTGGGGAGACATTTAACCTTCAACCAGTGGGAATTTTCCAAGTGTGGCAAGCGTGACCAATCGGATGAGAGGGAGAGCAAGTGCCGACATAGTGCTATATTTTTACAAAACCAAATGTATTGGTTTTGCTAAAGGAAGGACATTCTCCTCAAAATAATTTTCAAGGAGCTCGAGTTACTCCCTCCATTCTCCCGATGCTTCACCATTCCTTTCATTCTCCATCGTTGCTACAAGAAGTTATAGTCCAACTGCAAAAGATTGAGAGTTAGAGAGAGATGTAGAGAGAGAAAAGAAGAAAAATTTGAAGAAGATGAAGAAGAAAACGCACGGGTGAAAATGAAGAAGAAGAAGAGAAGAGTAGAGGAAGCTAGAGGAAGAAGAAGAGTCACCAGTAGACTCAATATCATCTAGGAGAAATCATTCAAGAGGTAAAATCCTAACCTCAAGCTCATTTTCTCCATTGTTGAGTTTTAGAGTTTTTAAAGCTTTCTTGATGGGTTTTGATTTTTTTGGAAATTGTTGGTTGTTATTGTTGGTTGTGGTTGCTTAATAATATTGCCAAAACACCTTGCAAGCTATTAACACCATTAAAGTGGAATAAAAACGAAGAATGGTCCGAACCTTGGCATAAAGGATGAAAAACATGAACATTTTTAGACTTTGGAGTTTCGGACTAATTTTAGAGGATTTGAAACTTAGATTCCATGTTGGTATAATATGTTTGATATTATGGGATTGTATTTCCATGGGTTATGAAGCTAACCCAACTGGAATGGATTAAAAAGACCTAAAAACGAAGATTTGGTGTTGATTTTAGTGAAGAACACCAAGAACACCTAAAACAGAGCACAAATTGATATTTTAGCCAAATATTTGGACATGTTAATATTAATGGATAGCTCTAAATTTTCGGTATATTGTAGTCCCATAAGTTAGGAGTCCATAGAGTCCGAAATGGACAAATTTGAACGTGTATTGAAGAAGTTATGGAGATCGGAGTAGCAAGAGGTCGGATTTTTGCGTCAGGCAATTTCTGCATATTCTGGGCTGTATGAATGGCGTAGCTGCACCATTCATAAGCCCAAATCCGGCACAGCTGCGCCGGACACGTGTCAGGCGCAGACGTTCCCGAGTGGACTGTTTTGACCTCCTGTAGTAAAATAGACATAACTTTCTCATCCGAACTGGGATTGAGGTGATTCAAGATGATTCGGAAAGAAAAAGAGTAGACCTACAACTTTTGTTCTTTAAGTTTTTTGATTTGAGGTCTGTATCAGGGCCTAAAATAGCCATTTATAGGACTGATGCGTAATTGGGGTCAATCGGAGGGCGTCGGGCACGCGCATTTGCACACGTAATGCCCCCGACCCTGTAAAGTGATGTTCTAATTTTCATAACATGGTTATTATAATTTATTATGATACTTAACATTAATTTTTGATGAGTTAGATAAGTGTATGAGCATACTAAGCTTGTGCGAAGGAGCCGAATTAGGCACGTGACGTATAAACGTCGAAACGTCGCGTAAAGTGTTAGCGCACTTAAAAAGTGTTTCGAGTCTAATGAAATGAATATTCCAAGATATGGAATGGGGTTAATATAAACCAATATGTACGGATAATGATGAGGGTCGTAACGTTTTCGAACGACGCGACACCGAGAGATGTTTAGTCTTTATCGCGTTTATTAATTTGTAAAACCCGAACAACTTGAGATGAAAGTTATTATTCTAGTATATAAACCAATATGAAGTATATATTTGGCTAATTGGTATATTTTTATAAACGATATTGTGTAGGCTATTTGAAGAGCAATATAGCGTAAGTTGTAAGCAGCGCATAAGGCAAGTTTCCTAACTTACCCAATATTATATTTGAGCAAGTTTTCTAACTTCATATGATAATTTTCTTATGAAGGCTATGTGATGTAAAGTTCAAGTTACGAAATGTCTATATATATTTTGTGGATGCTAAACGTGTGTAATTTCTTTAATAATTGTATTAGATGTTCAAGTTTTGCTAAATTGCAGAGGTATGCATATTTTGATATTCGAATTTCATCAGTTACGTGAAATTCCTAAGATGACATGAGATGAGCTTTTCCATTCGGAAATATTATTGATGAAGATGTGAACTGTAATAATTCTTGAGTTGTGATAGAGTAATGACGCCTTATCAAATATTTTGGGCAATTAATGGTATAAATTGCACCCCGTGCAATAATGTGTTGTTGTAAGTAAATGTAGTCACGATTTGCACTCCGTGCAATGATGTGATGGCGATTATATATATTAATATGTTAGACCAATATTCGCACTTAGGTGCAATTCAAAGAAATGTTCGTTAATTGAACTGTTTAATATACAAAGTCCTAGAAATCAAGAACTTTGATGAGAAACAGGTTAATGTTAATTGTTTTTAAATATGGTGATAATGATGATGATGTTAGCAAAGATAGATGATAAGGAATTTATATTATTCCTGTTTATTCGAATTACTTCACAATTATTGTTCAATTGTTGAAGATTTCAATCAGATGTTATTTTACTCCTACGGTGTGATTTGTTCAATTGCTTATACTTGCTGGGCAATTGAATGCTCACTCTCGCAAAAATTCTAACTTTTTGCAGCTAGAGTCGAAGGGCTAGATTAGTACGAAGAAGAGAAGAGTTAGTAATTGTTAAGTAGAAGGATTAAATTCTTGTTGTAATATTATGAAATTAAGTAATATTATTTGTTGATGTATTAGTAAAGGTCTTCGTACCTGGGATTAGGTGAGAATATGTTGTAATAATTTTGTATTACATTCATGTAGTGAGACTATGTTGTATGGGTATTATCGTGACACGCCGGAATTGGGTTTAAAGGCAAGACCCGAATTTTGGGGTGGGGGGGTGGGGGGGGGGCGTTACATTTTACACTTCAAGAACGAGCATGACTGCAGTGAGAGAGATTTTAATGAACTGCTCAACATTCTGAAGGAGTTCTTACCGACAGGCAATAAGTTACCGGACTCATACTATGATGTAAAAAAATGGTTAAAAGGTCCAATCTAGGGTATGAAGAGATTGATGCTTGTGAGAATGACTGTATGTTGTATTACGGTGATGCCAATAAAGATAAAAGGTCATGTGATATCTACAGTACAAGTAGATACTATGAACAGCGCAAAAAAAAGGAAAAAGACGTGTCGAGAAAGATCTTACGGTACTTTCTCATTGCACCGAGGCTTCAACGATTGTTCATGTCAACACATGCCATCGAGTATATGAGGTGACACTTAACATTGGACGTAGTCGAAGGTCAACTGACGCACCCGGCAGATGGGTTTGAGGGAAATTTTTTTGACAGAAACCACCCCTCATTTGCTAAAGAGGTTCGCAATGTTAGGCTTGGACTTGCTACGGATAGCTTTAATCCATTTAATGGGCCTTAAACCAAGCACTACTTAACTTGGCCAGTGATTATTGTTGTGTATAACCTCTCACCTTTGATGTGCATGAAAGATCCCTACATATTCATGCCTTTATTGATTCCAGGTGATAAGAGTCCAAGTAAAGACATCAATATCTACCTCAGGCCATTAGGTGATAGGTTGAAGATGTTGTGGGATAAAGGGGTTCAAACTTATGATATATCTCTTAAATAGAACTTTGACATGAGGGTAATTTTACTATGGACCATAAATGACTTCCCGGCGTTAGGAATGATCAGTGAATGGTCGATTCACGGAAGCTTGTCTTGTCCTGTGTGCACGGGGTCAGTTAAAGCTATGCGACTCAAACATGAGGGAAAATTAGTTTCTTTGCAACTTCCAGACAGTTTTTGTCGATTGAGCATCGTTATCAACAGATGAGTTTTAATCGAAAAATAGAAAAACGTCAAGTACCTGACCATTTTTTGGGACAACAGTGTTGAGTTAGATTAATTACTTGAATTTTCCACCTCTAGGGAAGAATCACAAATTAGAACGAGCTTATGGTTATGGTAAGGTTCACAACTGGACACATTGTTGTATATTCTTTGAGTTGCCTTATTGGGCTACACTCTGCATGCGTCATTATTTAAATCCGATACATACCCAAAAAAATGTATTTGATAATATTTTTTATATAGTCTTAGATGCCAGTGGTAGAATAAAAGACAACAATAAGTCGAGGCTTGATTTGGTAGAAATGAACATTAGGGAACATTTGTGGTTGTATCAGGAGGGTTGTATGACTGTAAAGCCTAAAGCTGATTATACTTTGACTATGGAACAATTGATATTAACATGTAATTGGATCAATGGACCGAAGCTCCTAGATGGATATTCTTCAAATATAGCAAGCTGTTGTAAAGTCGAAGAGCTGAAGTTTCGGGGTCTAAAAAGTCATGATTGTCATGTATTCATGCAAAAGTTAATCTCCGTGGCATTTATCGACTTGTTACCAAAACGTGTGGTTAAAGCACTGACAGAGCTTTCTAATTTCTTCAAAGATTTATGCTTGATGGAGCTCCAGCTCAGAGACATAGATAAAATAGAGATGCAGATAGTGAAAATAATGTGCAAGTTAAAAATGATCTTCCCTCCATCATTTTTTGATTCAATAGAGCATTTGCCTATTCACCTGCCATATGCAGGTGTACTACGCATGGAGTGTTAAGACTCCTGCAAGCTCATGGTATACTGTTATAACCACAAAAATTTATGGTTTTTAAGGCATAGCTCCTCGTCCAGATGATGAACCTTTACAAGTCGAGTCTACTAGTGCCGTACCTGCTGATGTGACAATTATTAGTGAGTCTAATGAAGACGAGGATGATGTTATCGCTATCGAAAGTGAGGACGATGTTGTTAAGGAGGAAGATATACATGAAGAAATCATTGAGGATGACGAAGATGGTGATGACAGCGAGAATGAAGAGCTACTGCTCGAAGATGATGATTCTGATATTGATGGCTTTGATGATATAAATGATTAGGAGTATGTACTATTTATGTCTTTTTAGTTGTATCCATATGTAATAGTTTGTAATACTGCAATATGATGGTGTAACTTATATTATTCTACTAATTATGGTGCTCGTGGTTTGAGGTTACAATTTATGTCTTTTTAGTTGTATGCATATGTAATAGTTTGTAGTAGTGCAATCATGATGGTGTAATTTATATTATTCTACTAATTAAGGTGTTTGTGGTTTTAGGTTACTATTTATGTCTTTTTAGTTGTATCCATATGTAATAATTTGTAGTAGTGCAATCATGCTGGTGTAACTTATATTATTCTACTAATTAGGTGATTGTGGTTTTAGGTTACTATTTATGTCTTTTTAGTTGTATCCATATGTAATAATTTGTAGTAGTACAATCATGCTGGTGTAACTTATATTATTCTAATAATTAAGGGGCAAAATTATTGTGATTACAAATGTCTTATAATATTATGTTAATTTCTTTATAGTTATATACATATAACTCGTACACCACACGGCAATCGTGGTGGGCGTGCTGGTAGTACAGACCGTAGGGGTCGTGAAGGTAGTGAGGGTGATGATTAAGCCGGATCTTCAGGTACAATTACATGTTAAGTTGTTTTACATCTTACTGTTTTTAATTAATTTTATATAATATTGTCATGATATTTGTTTATATAAATATTAATGTATTTCACTACATAGGTAATCGGCATAGGCCTCCACGGGGACTAACATGTGGCTTGTTAGGGAATTCCCCCAAGCGCCTCTTATATGCCGCGTCACAACTAATATGTAATTTCATAATATGTGTGTAGCATTTAACATTTATTTTACATAAAATCCTGCATGTATATATACTTTAGAACTATCAAATGTATTAATTCTAATTGCAGTATTCTTGACGCGACGCCAAGGAACACGTTGCTTGGGATCGTGCACAACCAATTCTCAAGCTCATGGATGAGGTGGGCGAATATAGATGACCGCACACACTAATTGATTATCGATGAGTTTCGGGTAAGATGTCATTCATATGGTAGTTTTCTATTCCATTTGCATGTTTTTTACATGTCAGTTTATATTGTCTTCTAAGCTTGTTAATGTGTAATGTGCAGAGATATTACCAATTTGAGGATGGTCAGGAACTCATGGCATAATCGTTCTTCGGGAATATCTAGAGATGAACTGACACAAGTGGATTCACGACTGGAAGAAGAAGGGCCAAAGCAAGATAGCTAATGGACAAACACTTAGAGATGTCCGACCAAATTTTATTAGTGCTGCGATGTGGGAGCAGATGTGTAGCATTTGGGAGATCGCTGTTTTCTAGAAGATATCGGCACAGCGTACAACAGCTCGGTGGTAGAGTTGTCTCCCACATTGCATAGAGTTTACAGGGAGAGACTCCAAAGCAGTCTTAAACGCCCACCTTCTCGCTTAGAGTTTGGGTGGCATGTCTACCAGAAGAAAGGTGATGGTGGTTATATCTCACTCGAGGTAAAGGGCATTGATGTAAGTAATTTTATCTTTTTATTTAGTCTATATTTTAATTCATGAAATTCGTATTCATAATATTTAAACAACTGTGCTTTTCATATGGTCATGTATTTTTTTTAGTGACGATTCGAGACACTCACAAGGAAGCGGAGCAGCTAGAGGACGGATGGCGAAATAAATCCCTCGACGCGCGAGACTGAGGAGATGGAAGACTGGCTGCAGGTTACAAGGAGACCGACGAAAGGTAGAGTTGTAGGCATTCCACGGGTCTCAGCCTACACTTTAGTGTCTACTGTGCGTGCTAGATATTTGAAACACGTTACAACTTACGAGACTTGATTTCGAGATCTGGAGGCTGAGTTATCAGCTCATTTGTCGAACTTGCATATATTAAACGATATACTAAAGTTTGTCATCATAGTTTTTATCGTACTAATCTATTAGACTAATATAATTTACTATTTTTAGGGTATACATTCATTTTAATGTTCACAAATTTGTAATTGGAACTCTTTTTTTAAAAGGAATCATAATTATTTATAGAGTTTATGAATATAATTGTATAATGATGTAAAACATTAATAATGAAATTATGAGTGTGGATGTAGAAAATAAAAACAATAATAAGATTTGATATATTTTTTTATATTAAAGTTTGTTATTTCATATGTTTGAAATAAAGCAAGGAAATATATCTATTTGACAAGCAAATGATATATATATATATATATATATATATATATAATATATATATATAAAGATAAGATTTGATATAAAAAATATTAAATCTTATTAATAGAGTTTATGAATATAATTGTATAATGATGTAAAACATTAATAATGAAATTATGAGTGTGGATGTAGAAAATAAAAACAATAATAAGATTTGATATATATTTTTTATTAAAGTTTGTTATTTCATATGTTTGAAATAAAGCAAGAAAATATATCTATTTGACAAGCAAATGATATATATATATAATTAATAAGATTTGATATAAAAAAATATTAAATCTTATTAATAGAGTTTATGAATATAATTGTATAATGATGTAAAACATTAATAATGAAATTATGAGTGTGGATGTAGAAAATAAAAACAATAATAAGATTTGATATTTTTTTTATTAAAGTTTGTTAATTCATATGTTTGAAATAAAGCAAGGAAATATATCTATTTGACAAGCAAATGATATAATTATTTCATCTCTTAATTAGAACAAGTAAATACATACATGTGATTAATAAATAAATAAATACATAATGATATAAATACAATATTAATGTGCTTTCTATTTATTAACCCCATTAATATTTAATAGAATTTACATTCTTAATAATAATTTTTAAGTAATTTACAATATTAATTGTATTAATTAAAATATTAAGTTACAATAATTTAAATTTTTAAATATTGTAAATTGACAATAAACAAAATTATAATAATTATGACTTTTTTAGTGGATCACATTACAAATGCTAAAATATTATTTTTTTCTACAAAAGAATTGTATTTCATTTTATTATAATTAATTTATGATATCCTAAAATTTAAATTTATTTTTAATTTTTTGAAATAATATCTTTACATATAATATTAATTATAAATGATTTGTGTTTTTTTTAAATGTTATCAAAACTCTTTTTTTGGAGCAGAGTCCTAATTTAGGAGTTGCTTGCGTGTCTGGAAAAAGAGTAAGCCATCAATTACCAATTTCGATCTACTATGATTTTGTAAAGACCTGCGACACTAAACACAATCAGGGTGTTCAAATTTGTAATTCACAGAGAAGGAGAATCTAGGGCAACAAGGCCTTCAACTTCAAGCTTACCTGTGAGTAATTTAATTTTCAAACCTATATATACATGTACTTTTCTGCAAACTTACGAATCATTATATGGGCTATGCTTAATTTATCTTAAGAATAATATTAGCCTTGTTCGGATGAAATTCTTATTACAAAATAAGAGAAAAAAAATTATTTAAGTAGTAAATTTTTTCTTATGTGTGCCCACCAAGTGGTTGTTTAAATTCTTGAGAGAAACCGCATAACATATATGAAGACATAATGACATAGAACTGAAATTTTGCAACATATATGAAGACATTTTTTAATTTGCAAACAAGAAATTTTCACTGCCTTTAGTATTGTATTTAGTATTGCATTTAAGATTGACTAGATTGGGTTATCTATCTATCTGTGCAATCCATGTATGACAAATATTATAATTAGTAGTACTTTTTACATAGTTTATAATTATATTGACTAAAATTAAATGAATTTATGTCAATTTTAAATTTGAAAATATTCTACCAAGGAAACAAATAGCTCAAGATAGTTACACTTCTACCCTTTATTTACAGAAGTTATATATCATTGCAATCTTAAATCAGATCAAATCATATGAAAATGACAGAAAACTAAGGTCAGGCCTCACTTATGTATGATAAGTTGCAAGTGAAGGTTCTAATAGGAAGTTTGGTGTAGCAACAAAGGAAAATGAAATCCCACCATTTCTTTTTTCATGATCAGTAAATCTCACCACTTATTTATTGAACTAAAACATATTGACAAAGAAATTCCATCAACTTATACAATGAAAGAGCAACATTTTGTTTCTGATCCTCAAAAGATTGTTTGCCATCAATACAATTATTGAGTTGCTTCTCAAATTTACAAACAGAGTCAAACCAACCAACCCAACACCTAATGGACTTTTTCGATAATAGGATTTCATCTTTTCCATTACATCTAGTTTACACAAATGCAACTCAAATATCAACTTTAAGTTATTACTTTTGGTTTCACTAAATATATTACTTGGTACATCTTCTCGCATCAATACTTTTTCTTATTAATAGTAGGTGACCCCCTAGCTTCTGTGAGAAAAATTCTAATCTGCAACTACTTAATAGTTAATATAGATCAGATCTCAAAGTAGGTGACCCCCTCAGCGTGGGCATGGTAACTCCTCCAGCATCCTTGTTAAAAATTTTGATAAGACAACTTTTCTTTAGATTTTCAACCTTTAACTCGTAACTTACTATATATTGAAATATTTGTGAGAATCTTTGAAAGAAAATACTAGTTTAGAACTACTTCATGGTGATCCAAGGAAGGTATATAACAAATCTAATTATAAACTTCTTATTATTTTATTATTATATTATATTTTATTCGTGTTTCCTGCTTTACCTTCACGCACTAGTGTGAACAATGATACAATGTGTGAACAAATGGAAGATTGACTCCACCAACCCATTACCAAATATTCAGATCTTTGCTTCTAAACTCATTGAAATAATCAAGTACAGTTTGTAGCACATTGAATTATTGCTATTTGACACGTCCTACCTCTCCAACAAAGATATTCCATCGAGATAGTATAAGTGCAACTTAATTTGTAGCAAAGTTTCATCCCAAAAAGATGTAGGTTAAAGATTGGTATTACTGTGAATCTGTGATATGATGTAAATTAAAATTGAGTTATGTAACTATTTTCAGTGAAAGGAGATGAACAGTACCTAGTTCAGGGATGAACCGTACGTGAAGTTCAATATTTACATATCTACTGTAGGCAGTAACTAATTTTCTGAATCATCATTTATGACATAATATACAATTTAGGTGTGAAATAGCAGTTCTAGCAGGAAAAATTATATAATCAACGACCAACAAAGATGCTAATGTAATTACACGTTATCAGTGATTACTGTATTATTGTTGTCCTTCTTCATTGTATTACTATTAGCCTTTGCCTCTGCCTCTGCCTCTGCCTCTTCACCTTCCCATACAACTTCAGTTACTAGAGAATACCACAAATGTATTAATCATCCACTAAGAAACACCTTGAAAGAAACTATAGGAAATTTGAACTTCAAATTTCTAAGGCTTACAAATAAAGAAACTATACTAAGCTGCTGGAAAACCTCCTTACCTCTGTTCAACATAAAAAAACACTAATATTGTATAAATTGACATAATAATAACTTTTTGATTACTTAAACCATGCACCAACCAAGTAATTCATTGGAAATCAAACAATTATTTTATTTCTTCAAATACCTGTTTTTTTTCCCTGTTGTATGCTATATCTGGTTATGTATCATCAAAGTAGGGTCATCGGCATTATCATGGATACCATATTCACTATTACTGATATTCCAATTTTTCTGAATCATATAGCATGTGGTTCAAATTTAGATAAAGCTTTAAGAGACATCCATTCATGCTACTCTGTTGTGGTTTATTATTTTTCCATGAATGGTCTTAGTTTTTTATATTACTTAAGTATTGTATTTTTCATTGGTTCTTGGAGTTTCATTGGTTTATTATTTTTCCATGAATGGTCTTAGTTTATTATTTTTCCATGAATGGATTTGGTATAGTAAAACTTCAATTATTGCCTGGTACATTACTACTTTATTTGCTTCTACTTAAACTCTTATTTTGTTTACCCTTATTGGTGTCAGGCAATGATGAAAGATCAATTTGCTAACTACGTTGTACAGAAGGTGCTGGAGACTTGTGATGACCAGCAACTTGAGCTCATTCTTAACAGAATTAAGGTTCATCTGAATGCGCTGAAAAAATGTACTTATGGAAAGCATATAGTTGCACGTGTAGAGAAACTTGTTGCTGATGGAGGTATGCTATATTTTCATGGGCTTGCTTTGTAGTTTTATAGTTTTAGCAATATATGGAGCGTTAGTGAGCTGTTGGATGAGCTGACGTGCATTTTTGAAGGCCTTTGACACAACTTAAATTTTCCATCTTGTAATACCAATTTCCATGAGGAGTATGTAATGGTATAGAAAAACACATAATGATAAAGTATCCAGCAGTTGCAGAAGACCAGCATCCCTTTATCTAGAGTAGTAACTCATGTACAAAAAGTTTCTATTTTACAAAATATTTTTCAGGCTGAAAGGGTTCTAGTGATTGATACATTTTCATTTCATTTTCTAATGAAAAAAGTATTGCATTCTAGGCTTTAAACTTTTTCAAAAAGAAAAGAAGTCAGATTTGCTTGCAAACCAATTTGAAAGATTTGTAGTTATAACCGTCTTCTCTGCAAGGATCTTCTCGCACTTGTACCATATGACCTTTGCAAGAGCATATACTGAGTATTATTTTTCTAGTAGATTGTTTCAAGTTCTACAAGTTTACTTGAAGTCCCCATACATTTCATTTCATGCTTCATATAATTTTTATTTTGTGCCTTTTTTCCTTTCGAGTTTATGACATTGTTTGTATGAGTTCACATCCTAAAACTTATCAAAAAAGAGAGTGAAAAAAAAATAGTCAACACTGTTAAGGTTTGACATATTGTAATAATGTCGAGGTTTTAGATGCTTCATCAGTTATATAATCTTATGGTCTTAACGCTTCATCAATTGTATTATCTAACGACCTCAACTTCTTCTTCACCATGAATATAAACTGATTTTTCTCGCAAGGTATTTAATCTGTTGCAGAAAGGAGGATTGGCGCTCTTGCTTCATATTCTGCTGCTGCTGCTGCCGCCACTGCTACCTCCGCTGCCGCTATCTAGGCTATCAAAGAAGTTAAGTTGTACAGCTAACTGATAATATGAGACCCTCCTTTTCTTCTTTCTTTTCATGTCCAGCTATGCTCCATCTGTTCTTGAGACGGGGATATAGGAGCTCTGATTGCAACTAATAACCGTTGGTTGTACTTAAGTTGTACATTTATAGTTTTGAAGAATATAATACCTAGAATCAGGCTTAAGCTGTGGCTGAGATGGTGAAACACACCTGATGCCCTTGCAGAGGAGATATAAAGTTACTTTACAAGTTTTACGGGTGTAAAATTAGAGGAGAAGGAAGATGTAGTGAAGTTGTGATCATCGTGACTGTACAAATGTTGCTCGGTACATAGCCTTCGATGTTTAGGAGTGCCCAGAATTTTCCTTGTGCATGGATTTTATAAAGTTTCCTTTAATTATACAACTTTGTCGAATATGTCTGAATTATGTTTGTTTAATTGCTTCCTTGTTCATTTTTCGATTGGTATGAGTACTTTTTAGTTTCATACTCGGTAGATTGCCCAGTCTCCAATATCAATACTTGTTTGTTGATGAGTTGAGAAGTGTTTCTTTCTGTTCTTTAAATATTTTTACTTCAAGGGTAAAGTCGCTTTTTAGAGAAAAATTATTTATTAAAGCACTAGGCATTATTTCGTAATCTTATTTATGACGAGAAATTAGTCCAATCATACGTCACTTTGTGTCTCATTTGAAAAAATATGGAGTATGACGATGATGCCATGTCATTTCTATCACATCAGATACAACATAAAGGGGAGAGAATTATGTTGGTCAACAATTACCGATCATAATAACAGATGGTGAAAAAAAATGATCTCTTTATTTTGTGTCTTAGATGAATGATACAAATAGTGTGGATTAATATCATCTATTTTTTTTCTATCATTTACTTTTGTCTAATGAAACAAATTAGAAAAAAAATAATAATCCTTTCCAATCAACTGAAAATGTTGGTATACTATCATTTTTCTGGATTATGTATCTTTTGAGGTTTCTTTGTATTTTTCACACTAATTTTAGTGTATAATATTTTTTTGGAAATGATATTATTATTTTTTGCAATGGGTTGAGTGAAATATGTATGGTTGTGATTTGAGAGTAATTGGTCAATATTTTTTTATTTTTACTTTATATAAATAAATTGTTTATTAAGTGATTGATATTCGAATTCGGATATTTGAATAATTTGTTTATTCGAATAAAAAACAGAAACAAATATGTTCCGCATTTGGACAGAATTTTCAAATACTAAATACGAATATTTTTTGACAATTCTCCAAATACCGGATATAGTTTTACAAAAACATACTTATTGAGATTATCTTAATTTAAGGCAACATTTTAATAGTCGTTGCAAAAAGCTGTATAAAATATGCAACGAAAATAAAAATTGTTACAAATGAATGTGGGTTATATTAGGCAACAAAATATAGCAACAAAAAAACTTTCGTTGCCTACAATGAGGAGAAATCAAGTGGCCGAAAATTTTGCAACAAATTCCTAACGAATTTTTTTTCCAAATTTTGCAACGACATGAATTTCGTTACAAAAAGTGAAAGTCTGACACAATCTGCAACGAAGGACAAAAGTCGTTGCTAAACATATACTTTTAGCAACGACTTATAAAGTCGTTGCCTGAAAAACCGTTGTTAAAGTCTTATTTTTAGCAACAAAAAAACTTTCGTTGCCCACGATGACGGGAAATCAAGTGACCGAAAATTTTGCAACGAATTTCTAACGAAATTTTCTCCTGCCAATGAATTAATAACGAAATTTTGCAACGACTTATAAATTTCGTTGCAAAAAGTAAAAGCCTGACACAATCTGCAACGAAAGACAAATTTCGTTGCTAAACATATACTTTTAGCAACGACTTATAAAGTCGTTGCCCGAAAAATCATTGCTAAAGACCCATTTTTTTGTAGTGCCCACAACTCCCTATTTCATGGTCCATGTCATCCATTTTTAATAGACCTGAAAATAATGTGTGTATGTATGAACATGGTCAACATTTATTTGAGTAATCTCTGAATTCTTCAACAAATTTAGACAATATACTTACAAATTTAGACAATATTCTTAATTATAGTTTAGAGCCTTGTCCAATGTGATTCACTACTAACACGTAGAATATAAAAACTCAAATGTACGATTTCGATAGTTAAACTTAGAATGCTTTATTCCACAATTATAATTTACATATACGATTTCGGTAATTAAACCTTTCGTCCCAAAAGAGAGTTCACAACTAAAGCTAAAGCAAAATAGATTTACTTCACATACACATAAAAATCAAAAAGCTATCTAATCAAACACAAATACTCTCAAAAACTAATCAAATTAAACCAAAAGTACAGAAAATTAATAATTATTAATTGAACATCAACCAAATGTCTAACAATCCACCGAAACGGTTTCAAACCTTGAACATGATATAATTATAGAGTTTATCGTCGCTGGAAAAAAGAGAGTTCACTCGAACTAAAGGTTAAATCTAGGTTAAATCCCCGCCAAAATAAACCTAGATTCTTCTGAAAAAATAAACCTATTAAAAAAACCCAAATAGCTGAAACCTAGAAATCTTACAGTTGTAATGGCATAAAATAGTTAAGGGTTTGCCGAATCGAAGTTGAGATCTAGGCGTTTGTCCTCTGATTCGACTTCTCCGTGTTGCTTGCTATAATTTTTCGGGCTATTGCTAGTTTTGTTTTGGAGAGAAATAGAGGCAAGCAACACGGTTTTGTTTTGGCTGAACATGTGAGGAGAGAGAAACAAAAAAAAAAGATGACTTTAAATAAGTATGTCACTTAAGGGGGTATGCTTAAGATCCCCTCTGTATACACACACACACACACACATATATATATATACATGTAAGTTATTCGGATCCGAATTCCGGATACGGATTCGAATTCAAATAACGGATTCCGGATATCCGCTGGATATATTTATGGTCAGATGTTAAATGAATACGAATATATTCATTTTTTTCCAAATGCGAATAATATCCGTTTTTTCGGAATACGGATGCGGAATTAATACGAATTTTTTGGTTACCATTTACAACCCTAGGTGATACGAACGTCTAAATTATTCGAAATTATTTAAGTATTTTGTTTATATAAAATTACGTATATTTTAATATATTGATATGTTATATTTTTAAAAATATAATCACCGTCCAATAAAAATATATTAATGTATCAAAACAAATTGTTCCACTAAAAATTCTTAATTTTATTGATGATAATAAAAACATATCAAAATATTGTTAAATTTGGTATCTAAATTTTATTATCTCATTCACCGCTCGCTAATAAATAATTTATTGATTTTATAAATAAACGTAGAATAATATATATCCTCAAGTATTTAAAAAGTAATCAAATTCTTTTAATAGAAGATAGGAAATATAAAATTAAAATATAGTAATTTTAATATATCTTCAAACTCGTGCAACACATGCATTCTAAAACAGAGTTTGTAAATAATTCCAGACAAGTACTGTATTTAGTCAATTGCATTCACAAGGTGGAAGTTTGCTCTACCTGCCACGCTAAAACAACACGAGTACTATTTATCTACTTCCATCACCAAGGACTATATATATATATATATATATATATATATATATATATATATATATATATATATAAAATTCGTCAACCAATAATAGCTATATATCAACTCCCTCTTACTCTCTCTCATCCATGGAGTTAATTTCTAGTGAATTTATTGATTTTGAAAAAGAAGTAGCACGTAAACACCGGGCATATTTGATTGCTGCCCTCATCAGGACTTTTTGGATTAAATCTGGTTATTTTTATTATAATCTTTTAAAATTTAAAAATTTAAAAGCAGCCTCCTCTTCTGAAAAAAATCAACAGATGCAACATCTACTTTTTTTTTTTTTTGGGTGATAACACAACATCTACTTGGCGAAAACTACTGATGCTAGTGACAATATTGTTGAGTTCGAAGTGAATCTATTTTTTTAATCAACTTAATTACGTTTATTGCAGGAAAGAACTCATTTTTATGGCTTGGACCAAAACCAATGGTCCATATTATGGATCCTGATCATATCAAAGAGGTCTTGACCAAGTTTTATCAGTTTCAAAAGCCCAGGCATAATCCTTTAACAAAATTGCTTGCAACTGGACTAGTATATGCTGAGGGTGACAGATGGGCCAAACACAGGAAACTCATTAACCCTGCTTTCCATCTTGAGAAGTTGAAGGTCATCTATAATCTTTAAAAAATTTTCTTGCAGAATATGCTGCCAGCCATTTATTTGAGTTCGAGTGAGATTATGACAAAATGGGAAAGGATGGTTTCTACAAAAGGGCAATTTGAGCTGGATGTATGGCCTTATTTAGAAACTTTAACGAGCGATGTTATTTCGCGTACAGCATTTGGCAGTAGCTATGAAAAAGGAAGAAAGATATTTCAACTATAAAAAGAACAAGTTGAGTTAGTAATTCAGGCTTCACAAACAATATATCTCCCTGGAATGAGGTAAATATATATCTCCGAATAGATAGAGAAAATATGAAAGTAATTCCATAATTTTTCTTTTCTCTACGTTTATTAAACTTGGTAATTATAGATTTTTGCCAACCAAAAGAAACAAAAGGATGAAAGAGATCGCCAAAGAAGTGAAACTTGCACTAAAAAGTATCATCAACAAGCGTTTGAAGGCAATGGAAGCTGGAGAATGTAGTCATGACGACTTATTGGGTATATTATTGGAATCCAATTCCAAAGAAATTAAACAACACGGTAACACGAATTTTGGACTGACTGTCGATGAGGTTATCAAAGAGTGTATTTTTTTTTTTTTGCGGAACAAGAGACAATCTCAAGTCTACTTGTGTGGATGATGATTTTATTAAGTTAGCATCAAGTTTGCGGGTATTTGGAAACAATAAACCAGATTTTGATGGATTAAATCACCTTAAAGTTGTAAGTTTTTCTCTATACACTCTGTAACGCCCCCAAAAATCGGGACCAACTTTACCTAAAAATAGGACTAATCTTAATCCCGACCTTGTGCGTTAAATACTATCTTAATTCAACTTTACATCATATTAAGATGAAATAACAACTAAAAATGCGGATAATTAAAAACTTTTTATATCTTTCTTTCTATTCCCTGAAATCGCAACCTTTACAATTATACATTAAAGTAGATATGAGTATATACAACTCAATTCTACATTTAAATTGTTTCTTATATAGTATTTTCACTATGTTGATTTTCTTTATATAATACTCATCCCAATATATTCAAAACAAATATTCTTTATATATTGAATAATTCAAACTTTACATACTAGTCAGTTATATATATCAAGAATCATTGTCGCGATTCAATACAAGTTCCAATTAAAGAAGCGAAGTTGCTTTGCACGACTTCTAATCTTTATCATCGAGATAGCAGATAATATCACCATGCATTTTTATCCTGCAAAATTTGGGTTTTGCAAGTCTGAGCTCGACAGCTCAGCAAATCTAGCAGTTTTCATGCTTCATGTAGCACATAATTTCATGCTCAGCTGATACATCATAATCATTCTACTATGCTCTAAGCCATGCAATTTCATATGCTTGATATATCTAAGATATCACTTATCACATATAGACTGAGTCCCATAACTCAATCAATTTAGTCATAGTTTGACTTTCACATTTCATAAAGCATAACATGTAATTCATCATATTCAAGAAGATCACATTATATATTCAACAACAAATTGAAACAACACATAGGAACTGAAAGACTTGCCTTGGGTGATGTTTAATGTTTATAACTTGTTTGCTCTGTGATGATCCTACACAAATTGAGGATACGTAGATGCACATATTAGTTTCACATACCAACTTCACATACTCAATGTAAACTAATTTTATTTACATTAACTATAATCCTTTTGTTCTCGTCTTAAAACCATTCAACGTTTCACTAGAAACTTTTGTCCTTTATAACCCTTTTATGCCCAAAAAGGTTCTCTCACGACTTTAGTATATAAATATAAATACTGTAATATAAATCTTCGTTCAAAATTTTCGTTTCGAACCCTGGAAACCTTTATTATACCATCCATTTCATAACC
Organism: Aralia elata; assembly: GCA_034770075.1. Lineage (NCBI taxonomy): Eukaryota > Viridiplantae > Streptophyta > Magnoliopsida > Apiales > Araliaceae > Aralia > Aralia elata. The sequence continues at coordinate 95,520,739 of CM068385.1, forward strand.
ATTAAAATTTTAAACGGTTTCATGCATTTCGTCTCATTACATAACCATTTTACATGCCAATTTCGACTTACGTTTGTGTAAATATATCAACTTATATTCACATTACATTTTATTGCATTCTATATGCCCGAAATGAGTTTTCGCGACATAAAGTTACTATATACCATTTATACTTTCATCTTAGTACTTCATTAGGCTTTATGTTGCTTAAATTTTAGCTCAAAAGCGATCCTGAATGACAATTGCTTTAATAGCCCATGGCGGCTAAGTTCGACGTCGCCCGACTAACTAGTCCTGACACGCTCGTTCGCCTATTTACGTTATATGCTTATCATACATCTTTTGTATCCGATGGTTATCATTCACTGCACATTATTCTTCGTCGTATAATCTACGTAATTTAAACTGTGTTATTACGTAGCTACAAAACATCATACGCTTTCAACTTTTGTTAAGAAATTTGTACACCACATAGATCAAATTTCTAACCTTAAATTAAATTTCCCAATTAGTTTCATTATTCCATAACTAAGGTAATTTAAACTTCAATATGTTTAATATTTCAAGTTATGAAATATATGTATATATATATATATATATATATATATATATATATATATAATGCCATCAACACTCCATTTCATTTCCTTCACCGTATAACCTATATATATATATATATATATATAATATATAATATATATATATATATATATATATTCGAGTTATAATATGTTTAATAATCTCATGCGACATTTCAATTTCATTTAGATTAGTTTCCTAATCTTAATTCATATATCATGTTTGATGTATCAAATCTTATATAGGTTAATGAATACATTAAACATATTTCAATTCATTTCAAGCTGTTGAGCTTTAAAGGTGGAGCAGAGTGGATGTAAGATATCAAGGATCCGCCCAAAGTAAGGTAAAACATTAGAGGAAATTTATGCTTTGCCCACCCATTCAATATACCAGCCAACCCAAGTCTTCCTAAAAGCAGTACCCAATATCAATACTTTCCTCTTTATATTGCTATATGAATACCGCTGCCGTATTAGTTTGCTCATTAATATTACGCCTACATTTATGGTTTGTACGTTTCACTAAATTAGATGAATACCGCTGCCATACCAAAATGATGTTTATACATTTCATGATTTAACCAAAATTTTCACTTAGGCATTTTCACAAATACCTTACATGTATACATAGAAACTCCATATTTCATGAAATCCATGTATATATAAACCTCCTCCATAACAAATTCACCTTATCTCTTCTGAACCCTTCACAGTTCCTCATCAATTATATCTTCCCACAACCAATTCACAACAATCATATATTATTTAACTTAATTTCCATGGACTTATTAAGGGATACATGAATTACCTCCTTTGTTAGATCACTTGCTCAATTCTTGTTCCGGGCTTGATTTTCCTTTAATTTCCACTTGTAATTTCAACACTTCATAGTTTTGGTAGAGTTTTTTTTAATAAGAATTGCTAGCTTCTTGGGTCAGTAGTTATAGGTATGAAGAGTTAGGCAGAGAATAGTTTAGCAGGGAAGAGAGGAAGAGAGTAGAGAGCAGGGGAGGAAACAAGTTATATTATTTAAGCCTTCCTAGCCCTTCCATATTCATCCGTTAGTTGCTTAGTGTACTCTATCATTTGTAATTGAATTACACCTCCTGCTTAATACTATTGACTCAGCATTTGCAACTTAGCTTTTATGATTAATTCTCAGTACCTTACATATGTTACACACACACATAACGAAATGTATTATAATATATATATATATATATATATATATATATTACATTCCCAATATCCACACACATAAATTATCCACTAAATCAAATAAGTAATTTGATTTAAATTTATTTGGTTTATTTTGCTTGGAGGTTGCTCCCTCAACATCCTTGTCCTTCGGGAAATTTTCTTGCCCAACTTATTTGTTTTGCTTGGCCAATACATAATATAATATATATTACATACCCCTCCGTACTTATCGCGTAATAAATATTTCAATTAATGTATAATCATTAAATCTTTCCAATAAAATGAAAGCTATATATTAAATAAAATAATTTATTTAATGCGATAATTTCACCATATTAAAATAATTTAACTTCATAAATTATTTTAATTCACTGAAATTAATGTATACTTTAATTTAGTATACATAAATTAATTACTACCTTCTTCGTCCCAAAAATGGAAATTATATATCAATTAATATAATTAATATACAATTTCTCTTTTCTTTATTTAAATAATTAAATTATTCAAATACTCTATTATTTAATGTATACAATAAATTAGTATACACAAATAATTTCTTATTTCCCTTTCGTCTCACAAATTGTGTTCAACAATTTACATACATGTAATAAATATATAACAATAATATTACACCCACATTTCTTTTTCCATAAAATGGGGGTCATTAAATATATTTAATACCACCAACCTAAAATAATTTAATAATATATATTATTTTAATAACCATAATCTTACTCATCTCATTTCTTCTTAATAAATTGATTCTACAATTTATTGACATGAAATAATAAATATATAATAATAATATATTTATTACTCATAAAATCACATATTGCATAACATTTATTCACTTATGCAATATAATATCACTTCACATATTACCAAATAAGAATTTTATTTATTAAATTCTTATTTTAATATTTTTCTGAAAATCCGGGTCATCACATTCTTCCCCTCTTATAAGGATTTCGTCCCCGAAATTACAACACCGAACATTTCCTACTCGATTTAAGTCTATTTTACCACGTAGTTTTATCGTTGAATAACCTCAACTTATCGCTTAAGTTTTATATCACCCATTTCCTGTCTTTTCCTTAATCACTTCTTATAGGTTTCTTTTCGAAATTGTCATTAAACCCGATTATCTTTCGAGTATTATTCTTTCTTTAATCCATACACTTTCCTTCTATGATCATTGTATTCACAATCGTGATCTACTAAACTCATAAACATTCATTCGATTCATCGAATTCACGCATCGAGTTCTTTGACCAACTTTCTCTTCTAGAGATCTTTCCGAATTTATTGTACGTTTTGTACAACTTTTCTCTTCTTTCTTTATGTCATTCTTTCTCAAGAATATATCTAGACTCGTCGCATTTCACGACTACTTCTTTTCTAGGAAACATCATTCCTTCTATACTCAATTACCAAAATTGAAATTCTCCACAATTGATCAATAATTGTGAAACAGTATGAATAACTAAGGAATTTCAAAGATTTGCTTTGGAATGGCTTTCTGTATCCATCTGAAGGTCATAAAGACCACAAACTTTCTTTTTCATGTTTTTGAAAAGGTTCTATCAGAAATTCATCTGTGAACCGTCTGGTCTTACGGGCATATAGGTGATCAGCCTGTGTTATGCCCTGTGTTGATCTCTGCTATCTATGCCGCTATTTCGCGCAAACAGAATTTCCCAATTCAGGAATGTTCCGTGTTGATCAACACTATCTGAGTGGCCGCCGTTAGGCGCCAATTTGAACGATATACGTTCATCTGTGCCACCATCGATCTGGTGCTCTGAAAACTTTCCCAATTAAGGGATGTTGAAAATCTGGAGTCCAAACCAAAATGGTTTAGTTGGATAGCTCAAAAGCTTAATATAAGCGAAATCTGAATCTGTGTCTAGCCGATTCAAATGGCATTTGACATTTCTAGCTTTATCAAAACATTGAAAATCATTTTATGACGCATAGTACCGCACTGTTTTACCAGTGCGTTGAGGACGCCGTCATTTTTATGACTTTATCATACAACATCATACCATAGTGGGTTGACGATCCTTAGATCACATCCAACACTAGGTTAATCTGCATTGATGACTCCATCATCGTCATTCTACACCAGGTTACATGATGCATTGATGATTATTTAAAAATATATTTTGATATTTTAAATTATTTTTGTCTAGCCGAAACAAATAGCGTAGACTCTTCTTTAAACGGTTCAAAATCATTGAAAAATTATGTTTGGTGTTATCATGCCACAACAGGTAACGATGTGATAATGGCTCAAAGTCCATCTACACACCCTTGTCACCTTGTTCTGAGGATAACAAAAATTTTATTTTTATTTTTAAAGGCACATTAGTGCGAATTTAGCTTGATGTCAAAAATTTCGAAGTCTAGCATAGCTAGAAGATTTGGAATACCTCTGCCTCCACCATCAACTTTAATTTCTCTTATGATCCATTGCTTAATAATTTTATCTATTTCTATCATCCTTAAAGCTTACTATACTAGAAATCCTCAATTCTTCATGCATAACTTTTCTATACCCCAATATAGTTCATTAAACATACCACACGTTATGAGTTCAGGACCTTACCATAATCATATGAGTTTAGGAACTTATCCTAGTCAGACCAAAGACGTCCATTCGCTGAGGGGTTCAAAAACGTACCATATGATTATGAGTCACGAACTTACCATAAGTATGATTTTTAAGAACTCGTACCTAAGCTTAATATTCTCTAACTATCGAATATAAATATGAGAAAAGAATCACCTTCTCACCATATATATATCGATAACGCGACACCAGTATTTCAATGATTATCAATATAGGAAGCTAAGTGGTTGTCGAACCAACTCATCCACTAATCAATATACGAAGCTGAGCGGTTGTTAAAACCATGGACAAATCCCCGTCCATACCAGGATTTGTTCAACTCAACCACTATTATTAATATAAGAAGCTAAGTGGTTTTTCAAACCAAGCACAAATTCAATTCTCGTCCCATACCAGGAATCGTACAACTCAGCCACTAACATGAGTTCTCAATTGAAATCCCACATAATTCTAACTTCCCCTTTACTCAATACGAATTTCATTTAATCCGTATCTCAATATTAATTACTCTTTCATGAGCTTACATAGTACAATTTCATAGTACAACTTTTGTACAACAATTCTGCTATAAAATTTTTAATTAATCGATTGATCATCTATCATTTCATGTCTTAATCAGATCACGTTGTGATCCTTTCTTATAATCGTGTTATATTACGATTCTTTTCAATCTTATGATCGTTTTGTTTTTACGATCTTCTTACTCCTTTCTCCAATCATATTATTTTATGATTATTCAAATCAGGTGTTCCCTGATCCTTTGGTTTTTCAAGATTCTTCTTCAAATCTTTGCGTATTATCTTAACGCATTCTTTATGAATTTCTAAATTCATTTCAAGATCATTTAAACCTCATTCGAGTTTATGCTTAACATCTTCTTTCTTTTCATCCATCTTGTTTACGGTTATAGCCTAAGGTATGCTTACCTAAGGTTTATAACCCATAGCTCTGATACCAACTGTAACGCCCCCAAAAATCGGGACCAACTTTACCTAAAAATAGGACTAATCTTAATCCCGACCTTGTGCGTTAAATACTATCTTAATTCAACTTTACATCATATTAAGATGAAATAACAACTAAAAATGCGGATAATTAAAAACTTTTTATATCTTTCTTTCTATTCCCTGAAATCGCAAACCTTTACAATATATACATTAAAGTTAGATATGAGTATATACAACTCAATTCTACATTTAAATTGTTTTTATATATAGTATTTTCACTTCACTATGTTGATTTTCTTTATATAATACTCATCCCAATATATTCAAAACAAATATTCTTTATATATTGAATAATTCAAACTTTACATACCAGTCAGTTATATATATCAAGAATCATTGTCGCGATTCAATACAAGTTCTAATTAAAGAAGCGAAGTTGCTTTGCACGACTTCTAATCTTTATCATCGAGATAGCAGATAATATCACCATGCATTTTTATCCTGCAAAATTTGGGTTTTGCAAGTCTGAGCTCGACAGCTCAGCAAATCTAGCAGTTTTCATGCTTCATGTAGCACATAATGTCATGCTCAGCTGATACATCATAATCATTCTACTATGCTCTAAGCCATGCAATTTCATATGCTTGATATATCTAAGATATCACTTATCACATATAGACTGAGTCCCATAACTCAATCAATTTAGTCATATTTTGACTTTCACATTTCATAAAGCATAACATGTAATTCATCATATTCAAGAAGATCACATTATATATTCAACAACAAATTGAAACAACACATAGGAACTGAAAGACTTGCCTTGGGTGATGTTTAATGTTTATAACTTGTTTGCTCTGTGATGATCCTACACAAATTGAGGATACGTAGATGCACATATTAGTTTCACATACCAACTTCACATACTCAATGTAAACTAATTTTATTTACATTAACTATAATCCTTTTGTTCTCGTCTTAAAAACATTCAACGTTTCACTAGAAACTTTTGTCCTTTATAACCCTTTTATGCCCAAAAAGGTTCTCTCACGACTTTAGTTATAAAATATAAATACTGTAATATAAATCTTCGTTCAAAATTTTCGTTTCGAACCCTGGAAACCTTTATTATACCATCCATTTCATAACCATTAAAATTTTAAAAGGTTTCATGCATTTCGTCTCATTACATAACCATTTTACATGCCAATTTCGACTTACGTTTGTGTAAATATATCAACTTATATTCACATTACATTTTATTGCATTTTATATGCCCGAAATGAGTTTTCGCGACATAAAGTTACTATACCATTTATACTTTCATCTTGGTACTTCATTAGGCTTTATGTTGCTTAAATTTTAGCTCAAAAGTGATCCGGAATGACAACTGCGAAAATAGCCCATGGCGGCTAAGTTCGATGTCGCCCGACTAACTAGTCCTGACACGCTCGTTCGCCTATTTACGTTATATGCTTATCATACATCTTTTGTATAACCGTTATCCGATGGTTATCATTCACTGCACGTTATTCTTCGTCGTATAATCTACGTAATTTAAACTGTGTTATTACGTAGCTACAAAACATCATACGCTTTCAACTTTTGTTAAGAAATTTGTACACCACATAGATCAAATTTCTCACCTTTAATTAAATTTCCCAATTAGTTTTATTATTCCATAACTAAGGTAATTTAAACCTCAATATGTTTAATATTTCAAGTTATGAAATATATGTATATATATATATAATGCATCAACACTCCATTCATATATATATATATATATATATATATATATTCCAGTTATAATATGTTCAATAATCTCATGCGACATTTCAATTTCATTTAGATTAGTTTCCTAATCTTAATTCATATATCATGTTTGATGTATCAAATCTTATATAGGTTAATGAATACATTAAACATATTTCAATTCATCTCAAGCTGTTGAGCTTTAAAGGTGGAGCAGAGTGGATGTAAGATATCAAGGATCCGTCCAAAGTAAGGTAAAACATTAAAGAAAATTTATGCTTTGCCCACCCATTCAATATACCAGCCAACCCAAGTCTTCCTAAAAGCAGTACCCAATATCAATGCTTTCCTCTTTATATTGCTACATGAATACCGCTGCCATATTAGTTTGCTCATTAATATTACGCCTACATTTATGGTTTGTACGTTTCACTAAATTAGATGAATACCGCTACCATACCAAAATGATGTTTATACATTTTATGATTTAACCAAATCCTTCACTTAGGCATTTTTACAAATACCTTACATGTATACATAGAAACTCCATATTTCATGAAATCCATGTATATATAAACCTCCTCCATAACAAATTCACCTTATCTCTTCTGAACCCTTCACAGTTCCTCATCAATTATATCTTCCCACAACCAATTCACAACAATCATATATTATTTAACTTAATTTCCATGGACTTATTAAGGGATACATGAATTACCTCCTTTGTTAGATCACTCGCTCAATTCTTGTTCCGGGCTTGATTTTCCTTTAATTTCCACTTGTAATTTCAACACTTCATAGTTTTGGTAGAGTTTTTTTTTTTTAATAAGAATTGCTAGCTTCTTGGGTCAGTAGTTATAGGTATGAAGAGTTAGGCGGAGAATAGTTTAGCACGGAAGAGAGTAAGAGAGTAGAGAGCACGGGAGGAAACAAGTTATATTATTTAAGCCTTCCTAGCCCTTCCATATTCATCTGTTAGTTGCTTAGTGTACTCTATCATTTATAATTGAATTACACCTCCTGCTTAATACTATTGACTCAGCATTTCCAACTTAGCTTTTATGATTAATTCTCAGTACCTTACATATGTTACATGCACACATAACGAAATGTATTATAATATATATATATATATATATATATATATATATATATATATATTACATTCCCAATATCCACACACATAATTATCCACTAAATCAAATAAGTAATTTGATTTAAATTTATTTGGTTTATTTTGCTTGGAGGTTGCTCCCTCAACATCCTTGTCCTTCGGGGAAATTTTCTTGCCCAACTTATTTGTTTTGCTTGGCCAATACAATAATATAATATATATTACATACCCCTCCGTACTTATCGCGTAAATAAATATTTCAATTAATGTATAATCATTAAATCTTTCCAATAAAATGAAAGCTATATATTAAATAAAATAATTTATTTAATGCGATAATTTCACCATATTAAAAATAATTTAACTTCATAAATTATTTTAATTCCACTGAAATTATATGTATACTTTAATTTAGTATACATAAATTAATTACTACCTTCTTCGTCCCAAAAATGGAAATTATATATCAATTATTAATATAATTAATATACAATTTCTCTTTTCTTTATTTAAATAATTAAAATTATTCAAATACTCTATAATTTAATCTCTAGAAGAAAGTAGTATACACACATCATTTATTATTTCCCTTTCGTCGAACAAATTGTGTTCACCAATTTACATACATGTAATAAATATATAACAAAATATTACACCCACATTTCTTTTTCCATAAAATGGGGGTCATTAAATATATTTAATACCACCAACCTAAAATAATTTAATAATATATATTATTTTAATAACCATAATCTTACTCATCTCATTTCTTCTTAATAAATTGATTCTACAATTTATTGACATGAAATAATAAATATATAATAATAATATATTTATTACTCATAAAATCACATATTGCATAACATTTATTCACTTATGCAATATAATATCACTTCACATATTACCAAATAAGAATTTTATTTATTAAATTCTTATTTTAATATTTTTCTGAAAATCCGGGTCATCACACACTCACTTTAAAGAAAACATGTGGACACATCGAATTTCAGTTTCATATTATAAAATTTTAAAATTAAAAAGAAAATCTTATGTCATGGAGCTATGTAAGGTTACATATTTAATTTAATTTTTTTTTTGTTTAACAGGTAAATATGATTTTACTTGAGATTCTAAGATTGTATCCGCCACTGGTTTCACTTGATCGAACTATATATGAAGAAATAAAATTGGGAGAAATATCTCTTCCAGTTGGAGTACTGGTTCAATTACCCCTCATTTTATTGCATTACGACCAAGAAATATGGGGTCATGATGTTAAGGAGTTCAATCCAAAAAGATTTTCTGAAGGTGTGCTAAAGGCAATAAAGGGGAGAGTCACATATTTTCCTTTTAGTTGGGGACCTCGAATTTGCATTGGTCAAAATTTTGCAATGTTAGAAGCTAAAATGGCAATGGCCATGATATTACAACGATTTTCGTTTGTACTTTCACCATCTTATGCACATTCTCCCCACGCCATCTTTACTCTTCAACCTCAATATGGTGCACACTTAATTTTACAGGCACTAATATAGCAGTCTTAAATTGTAAAGCTTAGGGTCAATAAAGATAAATTCCATGTGCGATTATGTTTTGAGGTTCAAAAATGTCTTACTTTTGTGTCTGGATTAATTACCTATTGTATAATATTTTTGAAGCTTGCATGAATTACATGTTTATATGAAAATAATTCTTATGTATGTTAATTTTTGAAATATTTTTATGTCTTTCTAGAGAGAGTTCAAATTGCCTATAAAATATTTCTGATGCTTTCATTACCGATCTGTATGCTGGAAAAATGACCTGCATAAGAGTAAAAGTTTGTGAAGTATGTAACTAAATACTTAACTTAGGGAGTGTTTAATTAGGTCTGAATGCCTCTTAATAAATGTGTCTCTAATTCGGTCAGAGGTTAATCTTTTTTGGTTAAAAAAAATTTGCCTCTTAATCGATAAAATTTAAAATCAAATCTAAACACTTCAGAGGTCAATCTGAATTAAAGTTATTTTTTTGGACCAAAATAACCTCTTTAATATTATAAAATCCCTTTTGTATCCCCAAATTTATTAGCTAGCTGATGCAAAATTCAGATCAAAAAAGATGAAAACAGATCTATTCAATTATAGATCTGAAAAACTTTTTCGCTGCAACACTTGAAAAGAACCCAGGTCCATTGCCATATTTCTCCTAGATTCGTTTGATAAAATTGAGAAAGGATAGGGATGGCATACAGGGAGAAGGTCGAGTGGCCGGCCGCCGGCGGGGGGGCGGGGGGGGGGGAGAGAGAATTAGAGCAGCAGCAGTCGTCAATGCCGTTCACCGCAACTTGTTGTCGTTAATCCTTACAATCCCGATATCCTTCCTGATCTCGAAAACTATGTCAATGAATAGGCATTCTCTCTCTTTACACACACATACATCGTCTCTTCAGAGCTGTCTTCTTTATTTCAAAACTTCTGCTTGTTTCCTGTAACTTCAAATTCTGTTATACTTACTATCATCTTTTTTTAGTTGATTGTTTTCAGCTACATATGGTTGATAGAGAAGAGATGTTTTTGCCGTATAATAAATTGGGATTGTTCTAAAGTGGTTTCATTTAAGAAGAAGCTATATGTTATAACAATGCTACGACCAATTTTTAGTTTGATTGAAACAATAATGTCTTAATTTTGGTTTCATGTATTCATTTCTTAAATGGTTGCCTTGCTAATTGGAAGGATAAGGTGAGGATATGATAAATTGAGAATCTAGAGAAAATATAATAGAGATAGGAACATAAATTTTACAACTGTATTTATAAATTTTATAAACTGTTTAGAGGGTTAAAATAGTAAAATACTGTTATTCAGATATTTTGAAAAAATTAATTATCAAATAACATTTTTTCATTCAGACCTAATTTTAGACAGAGACTCTATATTATTCAGATATCTAAACTGTTCAGATCTTAAACTCAATTTTATCAAACACCACCTTACTTTTTGAATTTACTTTTGAATAGAGTATATTTAACACAGTTAATAAACAAATAAGTGTTGGTGTTAATGTTGAGTATTTTGACACAATAAATTAAACATGTTGGGTTAGTGTGATATATATGATCTGACATGACACAAATTCATCACATGAATTCATCTAATTAACATGACACGAATTCATCAAATGAATTCATCTAATTAACATGACACAAATTCATCTAACACGACACAGTTGTCATCCCTACTACTCACAAGTAATTGGTATTGTGACATTTATTGTCATTATAAAATGACCTGAAAAAAAATGTTATTGTTGATATAGTTGAATTAGAATTATTTTAAAAATTACTTACTTAATTTATATTTATTTTAATTATATTATTTAAGTTGATTACAACTTTAATACATTTTATTTGATTTAATTTAACTTTTATGTCATGAAAAATACATATAAATTAAAGAGTAAAGTACAGTGACACCCTTTAGATAACCATAATAACAATCACATCTCCTCTAGTTTTTTAAGTAACAATTAGTACCCTTGTAAATTTTAGGGTTGACTAAATAGATAAAGTTACATATTTACTCTTGTATGTTATCAAATTTTAATTCCTGCATAATATATATATATATATATATGTTTAATTATTCTTTTTTAATACAATACATTTTAATTATAGTTTTATTTTTAATTAAGATTATCTCATTCAAATTGCTGGTAACTTATAAAAAATATTTAATTTAGTTTAATTAACACATATTTTTGGATAAGTGATACAAATATTAAGAATTTTAAATTAAATTATTAATGGAGCTGCTCTAATTAGAGTGAGTCAGTATGTTGATAGTTTAGTTTTTGGTGTTTAACAACAAAATTATTATTTGAATTCTTAGTTTCATATTATGATTTTTATATGTTAAATTATTTTTAGTATATGTCAAAATTTGGGATGTTTATGATTTTGATTACATTTTTTAGTATACATTTGGTGTTGCTTTTGTGCATTGTTGAATTAAAAAAAATATAATAATATTTATTACTACCTCTATCTTATAAAAAGATTTTTCTTTTAATATATTTTTTCTTTTTTTGAGTAAAAACATTTGTCATTTTTACTGTAAATAATTATGTCTAAGTGCGACTTACGTTTAGTTTAATATTTGAGAAAAATAATTAATATAATTTTTAATACTTTTTTATATGGATAATAAGATTCGTTCTGTAATAATAAGTTTGTTTTACGTAAGTTTTAATATTTGGAAAAAAATAATTATAATTTTTTTGCATTAATTTATACTTTTTATGGGTATTAAAATTTTATTTTTTAATTATAAAAAATATATTTGAATGAATATTACATAAATTTTAATTTTTGATAAATTTAATTAGCAAAAAAATGTATGACTTTATTTTCTTGATAAAATAAATATTTATTATTTTTTGACATTTATGTTTGCACAAGTTCATAATTTAATTAATTAGATCAAGTTAAGTAAAAATTATAATATACAAATTTATATTTAGTGGATATATTAAATTTTATAACTTGATCGAAGGGTGTATTAGACATTATATTAAAAATATTTTTGGATATTAGTTGGTCAATCATATTAGGGTTAGTGAATGTTACATATTGTACACTAGAGGGTATTGACTATTACTTGAAAAATTAGAGGGATAGTGAGTGTTATTATGATTATTTACAGTGGGTGTCAATGTATTTTACTCTAAATTAAAAACTCGTCAAAATATATATAAACTTTTTGATCTTTTATTTATTGCTTCTCAATTAATTCTTTATACTTTCACTAAATAAAATTTGTGAACCATTCGAGCTTGTCTAGCTGAATAAGCTCAACTTGAGCACTTTATCTAAAACGAATTGAGGTTAAATAAAATGAATTATGTTATGTATTGTCATAAATTTAATTATTATGAAACTTATCGATACATAGAATTGGTAGGAATTATAAAAAAGTCTCACTTAATTTATTACACATCTCTCCAAATAGATTACCACTAATACTTATATACCTAACTAATAATCAAAAAATCGACGTAAACATTAACAAAATATATCATTTTTTAAATAAAATTATTGAGAGTTCTATCTTAACACTTAAGTTTTTAGAATTATTGATGACTTGAGAATACATTATTAACGTTTTGATTTGGTCAAAGATATTAACGTGAAACTATTTCCGTACGTCTTCCTGATTGGATTGGAAAGGAGAAATGGTACGTGGAGCCAGAACAATTAACAGTATTGTCTAGGCAAATAATTGTATAATTAGTACCAAACAAAAATGACATAACATAGTATTCGCTAGCTGTTAATAGTATTGCCATTGATGTTACATATATGTTGACTAATATGCACATCGAATTGATGATAAGGTGTCACGCCCCTAAATCCGTGTCCCTTGAACCTCGAACTTGGTGCGTCACGATACATCATCTTCGTATACATGTTCTATAACTAATGCGGAAAATATAAATATACATTGTTTATTTCAGAGTATTCTACAACATTTCCCAAGGTCTACAACTTTTATCTTGATACATTCCTTTAATAACTTACAAGGTTTACATAATCATTTTCATAAGATATCAAAATAGTTAACGCATATTAAGTTACTCTTGAACTTTTCCTCTTGTCTTTGTCCTTCCTGAAACACTTGAGCTTAACTGGAATATTATCATGATATAGCAAGAGTGAGCAACTACTTTGCTCAGCAAGTTTAAATACAAGAAAGATATATCATGATTGAAAAAGAATAGGCTTTCGAATTTTCAACAATATATAATAATTGTGAAAGAACGATAATCAAATTTCAATAAATGAATAACTGAATCAATAACGCTGAGTGGCCAACAATGACCATAAACAAATTTGGTAAAATAATTTTTTTTGTCTAGCTGAACCAAGTAGCATAGACATACAAATGATAAGACTTTTCAAATGCGTATAAGTGCGAATATAAGTACGATTTAGGATCTAGCATAGCTAGAAGATTTGGAATACCTATGCCTCCACCATCAACTTCAATTTCTCCAATGATTCATTGCTTAATAATTCTATCTATTTCTATCATCCTTAAAACTTACTATACTAAAAAAAATCCTCACTTCTTCATGCACAACTTTTCTATACCCTAGTATAGTTCATCAAACATACCACACATTATGAGTTCAGGAACTTACCACAATCATATGAGTTTAGGAACTTATCCTAGTCAGACCAAAGACGTCTATTCGCTGAGGGGTTCAAAAACGTACCATATGATTATGAGTCACGAACTTACCATAAGTATGAGTTTTAAGAACTCGCTCCTAATCTTACATCCTCTACCTATCCGTTATACACATGAGAAAAGAATTACCTTCTCAACATACATATAGCGAACAACGTGACACTAGGTTCCAATAATTATCAATATAGGAAGCTAAGTGGTTGTCGAACCAAACACAATCCCCTGCCCATACAAGGAATTGGTCAACTCGGCCACTAATCAATATAGAAAGCTAAGCGTTTGTTAGACCAAGGACAAATCTCTTGCCCATACAAGAAATTGTTCAACTCAACCACTATATCGATATAGGAAGCTAAGTGGTTCTCAAACCAAGCACAAATTCCCCGCCCATACAAGGAATCGTACAACTGAGCCACTAACATGAGTCCTCAATTGAAATCCCACATAATTCTAATTTTAGCTTTCTCTTTGCTCAATACGAACTTTTTCTTTAATTCGTAACTCATCTTTTATAACTCTTCAAGATTCTTCTTTGAATCTTTTTGTTTATAACTTAATCCATTTCTTTATCGATTCATCTTAAACATCTGTTATAGATCTGTTCATGATCAACTAGTATTCTTTTTATTTTATTTTTTCAAAAGTCTTATCATAAGATATCTCGTATCATTTATTTTCATTTAAGACCGGGTAGTCTTTCTCTATTCATTTCAAAGCACATTTATTAAACATACTTCTCGTAGTACATAATACTTTGCATGTTATAGCACTTACATAACATATCCCTCTAATACTATACATATGGGGATTTATAACAAAAACATATCTCTTAACTTACACAAAATTGGCAGTACATATTAATAACATTATAAGTACCGTATCTATATACGCCATTCACATCTCAACCTCCTAGACCACGCTCAATGGCCTCTTCTTGTTCCTCCTTGGTAATGATCATGACCTGGTCCCTACTAATGACGGGTCCAGTATGATCTTCCTCCTCGGGGTACTTGGATACCCTATCCTGAATACGCCCGACTAACTTGTTAAAGGCGTACCTCATTCTATCCATCTTCCTGTTCTTGCATCTTACTTCTTCTTCCAATTCATGCGCCTGATCCTGCGCTCTCAACTTTTCTAAAATCTCATCTTCCAAATGGGCTTCTATAGCCTGCTTGTCTGTTCGGAGTTCTTCCATTTTTGCCTCTAGTTCTTGATTGTCTGATCGGAGTTCTTCCACTTTCGCCTTTAGTTCTTGCACCATATTTTCCAACTTAATGTTCCTATCTACCACTGCTGTTAATAGATTCTCCACCGACTCCTCCCTATCCTCGGGTTCAGGAGCTACCGTAGATAAAGGCTCTACAGTTATCGGCTCCTCCGAAACTACCAGGATATCTCTAAGTGCTTCATCTCTTGACATCTTGCTTTTTTTATTAATCTTTCTCTTTAGCTTACTCTTGCTTTTTCTTACTTCTAACTTGGAGAAATACGCAATTCTATGAAGGCTTATTTATAGGCCACTTCACAGACTCACAATTAATATTCTCTGTTCTTTCACCTTCCATTGGCAATCCCACCAAGGTTCTCAAACTTATCTTCTCTAACCCTAATTATTCATTTAACAAGGTTAAAGCAAGGATTTATTAGTTAAAGCAAGGGGACAAGATCTGTTTTTTGGGGAATTAATTTCAACGAGTCTACTAAAGTTCTCGCCTCCTATATTCGGCCTATAGTTGGTTCCTACATCACTTGTGCCCTCTATTGGCCTACTTAGCCTCTAGGATTTTTAAATACGGCTTAATCTTTTTAGGTTATATCCTAAGATACTCTTACCTTAGAACTATAACCTACAGCTCTGATACCAACCTGTCACGCCCCCAAATCCGTGTCCCTTGAACCTCGAACTTGGGGCGTCACGATACATCATCTTCGTATACATGTTCTATAACTAATGCAGAAAATATAAACATACATTGTTTATTTCAGAGTATTCTACAACATTTCCCAAGGTCTACAACCTTTATCTTGATATATTCCTTTAATAACTTACAAGGTTTACATAATCATTTTCATAAGATATCAAAATAGTTAACGCATATTAAGTTACTCTTGAACTTTTCCTCTTGTCTTTGTCCTTCCTGAAGCACTTGAGCTTAACTGGAATATTATCATGATATAGCAAGAGTGAGCAACTACTTTGCTCAGCAAGTTTAAATAAAAGAAAGATATATCATGATTGAAAAAGAATAGGCTTTCGAATTTTTAACAATATATAATAATTATGAAAGAACGATAATCAAATTTTAATAAATGAATAACTGAATCAATAACGTTGAGTGGCCAACAATGACCATAAACAAATTTGGTAATCAAGGTGATCAGCCTTTCATACCAGGTAAATATATGCAACTTGCACTAAGTGTGATTAACAATAAATTTCATTGATGTGGAATAATTGACAATAATTAAACCACTAGCATGTTTGAAAATATTAACTCAAGTTTGAGTTAGGAAACTTGCAATAACGTAAGAGGTTTTAGGGTTAGGAACTTGCCTGTTATGTTGTTTAAATATAACGTTATTAACTTATCCTTCAATTGACCTACACATTTAAGTCACGTTGAACAACCAATTAATCATAATCCGGCTTTAATAAATCACTTCCTTTACTAAACACTTTAATATATTTCTTTTTATTTGAAATATAACCTTTCACCCACATTGTTTTTTTTAATATTATTTCGGTAATTATAACCACTTACAAATAAGACTCATTCTACTATACATGAAATAATTCAGCAGTATAACTGCTTATACAATGAATATTCATCAGATAAAAAAAAATCGAACATAATAACTGTTTATAAAATGAATATTCATAAACTATATTTAAGAAAATCGGACATTATCACTGCTTGTAAATAGGACTTTTATACTATTTACTTAAAATAATTTGGGCATTATAACTGCTTCTAAATAGAACTTTTATACTATTTACTTAAAATAATTTGGGCATTATAACTACTTGTAAATAGGACTTTTGTACTATTTACTTAAAATAATTTGGGCATTATAACTTCTTGTAAATAGGACTTTTGTACCATTTACTTAAAATAATTTGGGCATTATAACTACTTGTAAATAGGACTTTTGTACTATTTACTTAAAATAATTTGGGCATTATAACTGCTTGTAAATAGAACTTTTATACTATTTACTTAAAATAATTTGGGCATTATAACTGCTTGTAAATATATAGAAGAATGAAAATAATAACCACTAGAGTAATACCTCTTGTAGTTGCTAGCTTTACTTCCAATCGCGTAACACTTTTATGCTTCGAAGTAATATATATCTATATATTATTTTTTTTTCTCTCACTATAGCTCTCAAATTATTTGTGTAGAGTAACTCTAACTCTTAAAATGTATGAAAATAATGAATGGAGAGCTCTCTATTTATAGAAACACAGTTTCATTAATTGCACATTAAGGGCTTGACTTATTACACTTTGGTACCTCATTAATTACACCTTAGTACCTGTGACATCATTATGATGACATCACCTTTATGTTTCTTTGGACCTTATGTCATGCCACATCATGTTTACATCATCTTTTGTGCTTCTTTGAGCCTTATGTCATGCTACATCATGCTACATCATGCTACATCATGCTTACATCATTCTTTGCTACGATTGGTCGATTATATATCACGAAGATTGACCCCCTTAAACTAATCTAACTTAACCCTTAATTCGGATTTAATTAGTTTAATTTAGTTTTTCTTTACTTATTTGCTAAATAACTTAGTTAGTTAACTTTTGTTAACTTTTTCTCCAAATTCGACTTTTCGTATAAATGAATAGTATTTTCGTATGAATAGTACTTTCGTATGAATAGTAATTTCGTATTTATACCGTATAATTTTCGTATCCAGCTCGTATTATTCTTGCATTCTACTCGTATAATATTTCATATTATACTCGCATTCTACTCGTATAATATTTCGTATTATACACAATTAACTTTCGTATTTTGATCGATTAGCCGGAAAAAAAGCTAATTCTTTGCTTTTGTGAATTTCTATTAGATATTACACCCCGTAACCTCATATAAACGCTATGACGTAATTCGAAAATCGAAGAAAACGTTTTTATCGTGAATAGTCCCCACGTGAAGAGTGATCACGTGAATAGTACCCACATGAATAGTGATCGCGTGAATAGTACTTGCGTAAATAGTGATCACGTGAATAGTACTTACGTGAATAGTGATCACGTGAATAGTACCCACGTGAATAGTACCTACGTGAATAGTGATCACGTGAATAGTACTTACGTGAATAGTGATCACGTGAAAATATAATTTTAATTTAATCTCAATTAATATTAATTAATTTTACCCAATATATGTATATATTTCACATCTATATATACACATTTAATCTATTACACAAAATCACATACTTCACATTATATGAAACACATATATACATATATGTCCAAATCTACTTCATCCCTTAATAAGAATTTTATTTATTAAATTCTTATTTTAAATTTTCGAAATATCTGGGATATTACATAAGGTATGATTGTTGCACCTGTAATGCAAAAACACCCGATCTTCTGAGCACAAAAATGACATAACATAGTATTCGCTAGCTGTTAATAGTATTGTTATTGATGTTACATATATGTTGACTAATATTCACATCGAATTGATGATAAGGTATGATTGTTGCACCTATAATGCAAAAACACCCGATCTTCTGAGCTTAATTTTTGTCACGTAAAGGCTCAACTCAATTCCAGACGTCTCAAATTAAAGATGTTATATATGTTGATTAATATGCACACCGAATTGATGATAAGGTACCATTGTTGCACCTGTGAGGGACCCAAAAATATTTGTGTGGGGTCGAGTTATAAGTGAAGAAAACAATTAAACAATTACCAAACAGTTTAATACATAATTAATATATATTCTCTCTGTTCAAACCATCTTCAAAAGATGAACAAAATATATTTTGTACATATATTAAAAAAATAAAAATAAAGAAAAATGAGTAAAAAAAGTTTAAAATTTATTTTAGTAACCCTATAAAATTATATAAAAAGATGACTACTTTTTTTTTTATAAGACTCCATTAAATATCTTTATTTTATGTACTTTATCTTATCATTTTAGAGATAAATTTTTTTTTTTTACTTTTAGTCATCCTTTTGAGGACGGGAGAGAGAGAGAGAGAGTGTGTGTGTGTGTATATATATATATATATATATTACAATCATATTTAAAATAATATGACAACATTCAAAATAACTATATGTATTAGCTACAAAAAAAAATACAATTTGAAATTATTCGACTATTCATATGAATTTATATATTGCATATTGCGTTCACCAACAATGATTTAGAAATATCTCTAAATAAAAGACAAGTACAATCGTTGTTAAATTATTTATATAAATAATAAATTGACGAGATTTATCATTAAAATTTATTTATTTAACAAGGTTATCATTTGCCTAAAAAGTAAAATGGACCAATGGTTTAACATACCAAATGATAGTAAATAAATAAATTAAAAGTTTTAAAATTAATAACTTTTTCTAAAGATCTTTTTTATGTTAAGATTTTCTTAAACTACAGAATTTATTTATTATATGTATTAAACAATGCGTGAAACTTCACAACCTGATTGGTCGCACTAGCATCGGAGCATTTGTAAATCCTATAAAATATTAGCCAGAAGCATCCAATACGCAAAACCTTTTGCACCTTTCAATTTCTAAACTTCTAATTAGCACCCCTATGTTTGGAAACTTTTCAAAAATATCTATGGGGGCGGGCCCCCACTGCCCCCAGTGTGGTGCCGGTCCTGACTGTGACGCAAAAACACCCGATCTTTTGAGCTTAATTTTTGTAAAGACAAAGGCCCCAATTATCCTTCGGATTATGTCTCAAATTAGATGTTTTAAAAGTCTTTTTCATCGACACATTACAAACTCACTTAAAAAAAAATTATGATATTAGTATTTTTGATAGTAACTGTAAAATTTATATACAAAAAAATACAAGTATTTTAATTTTTTACGCAAAGTTCATCTTTGCATTATTTTGGATTTTTTTCCATTACACTATCCCTTCAATTTTATTCAATAAACCATAATTTTATAATTGTAAATAGTATAATTAAAATCGATACTGGTCAATAAATTTATTATATTGAACAACATAATTTTTTTAAGACAGAATTGCACATCTGTCCCTCTAAATTGTCACCTAACATCAAAGTCATTTCTAAAATTCATTTTTCAGCAGTTGAGTCCCTAAAGTGGTAAATTTCATTTCCATTCCTTTTGCCATTTCTTTCAAAAATCTGACTCAAGTTTAACCCAACCCATTTCTTAAGGACAAATTTGTCATTACTAGTATTCATATTACAAAACCAAAACAAAAGTTTAAACATATATATTATTAAAATAGATAACCAAAATATTCTTAAAAAAATATTAAACTATATAAAATAAAATAAAATTATAGACAAAACAATAGTAATTAAAAAAAACTAAGTGAAATTTCTAAAAGAAATAACTAACAATTTTAAACATTAATTGTTATTTTTAATTTTAAATTAGTTATCATTATTATATAGTAAAAGACTAAATTATTTTATAATAAAAGATTGAATATAAAATTGAAAGCAAAAGCTTTTGGGGGTGTTTGGAAAGGACTTATAAGTTTGCTACTATTTGAGTGTTAGGGAATGACTTATTTTTTTATTTATAAGTTGAATTTTAAGTCAAAAAAATGAGTAAGTATTTGGTCATTTTAAAATAAGTTAATTTGACTAAATGTAACGTTTATTTTGTTTCTCTTTTTATTAATGTCATTTTTAGTAATCTTTATATTATTTTAACTTATAAGTCATTATAAGCCGAACACCTTCATAACTTGTTTTAACTTAATTTCTGACTTATACGTTAAATTGATGCCGAACGTTTTTATTTATAAGTCATAATTTAAAATAACTTATAAATCAACTTATATTTTAACTTATAAATTATTTAAAATAAATCGTTCCCGAACAGGCTCATTTTACCGATTGGAGCTCAAAAAAAAAAACCTTTTAGTTTAGAACAAACATATTCCGATTAAAGCCATCACCACCATCGTATGCCCCAAACTTAGGGGGTGTTTGTTTAGAGCTGAATGGAGCTGAATGGCTGAATGGCTAAATGGCTGAATCGGTAAGTGCGTTTGTTTTGGTCTGAATGACTGAATCGGTCAGATGGTTGAGTTGAATGGCTAAGTCAGATTTTTTTGACTGAATGGCTGAATGAGCAGCTGAATGAATAAAATATTTTTAAAAAAAATTTAAAAATTTAAAAAAATATTAACTATTATATTAAGTAATATTAAATAATTTTACAACAATTTTGAATTTTTTTAGAGGGGTAAAATAATAAAATTATGTCATTCAGATGTTTCAGACAAGTCAATTATCAAACAACTTTTTTCATTCAGATTCAGATTCAGATTCAGCTCATTCAGATTCAGATTCAGATTCATTCAGTTTTTATCAAACACCCTCTTAATTAACAAATCATTCAGACCCAACTTAATAAACCCTCATCTCCATTTTTTTTCTTAATTCTACTCGCAAACCCCACGTCATTGTTATTCAAAGAAGAAACTCGCTCTGCATATCCTCGATTTACTGTGCATCGACGGCTCCTGCACCATCCGCTGGCTACTGGCTTGGCGCAGAAATCACGAAGTGCCACAAATCAAAAGGTCACAGATCTGCTCTTTACAAACCCAATCTCACTCTCTCTCTCTCTCTCTCCTTTTCACAAACTATCAAAAGCTTCTTTCCAGGGAGAACTGAGAAGTCATCCTAGGAAGTACGGACATTGCAGAGACGAAAACCGTGGGCGACAAGGAACCGCAGGTATCGCACAGCACTCGATGGCACGGATCTGGTCTGTTACGGTTTCATCGATTCAGATGAGTTGAAGTTGCTTATGGTTATGGGATGAGCTAGAGTTTCAGTTTGATTGATTTTGAATTAGTATTGGGGTTGATTTTGGATGAGAGTTTCAATTCATTAGTATTTCTTCCTCGCCTTCTTCTCTCTATAAAAATGTTTATAATTGTAATTGTATGATGATTGATTTTAATGACAGATGGTATGGTAATTGATTTTTGGCGGATTGTTCTTTGAGATTTTAATTTTGTTTGTTTATACTTTTGAAGTTGAATTTCAAATTTGGTAATATTTAATGAATTATTGGTTATATATATTTTTAGTTTAAAAATAATAATTAAGTTTCAGAATTATTTAAAAGTTTGATTTTTTTTGGGTGGTACTCATTTCTCATCGATAATAAAAAAAATTATTTTTATTTTTAGTTTTAGTTTTGAATATAATAATTAATTTTCAAAGTTATTTTTTGAAATTCAATTAGTTTCTTTCCTTATCTTTTTTCTATTTGTTCGTATTTTAATTTCTTTGTTTATTTGTTTGTATTTTTATTTTTAATATGATAATACTCATATTGGAAAAGATAAATTTACCCTAAAAACTTTGGGTTGGGTCGAACTTGGGTCGAATTTTGAGAAAAATTGACAAAAGAAACGGAAATAATACCAATTTTTCACTTTATGAACACAATTGTTGGAAAATGAATTTTAGGGACGACTTTGATATTTGGTGGCAACTTGGAGGGACAGATGTGCAATTTAGCTTTGTTTCAAAAATAAAAATAATCCGGCATTTTTTTACCATTTGAAGAATATGTGGATTTTTTATCAAAATTTTAATTGATGAAAATTCTTTTAGACTTTTAACGATGAAAATATTTTTTATGATTCTAATTTTTTGTATGATTGATCTTAATATGATTAATTATTTATTAACATATTTTGATCATTACTAGCAAAAAAAAATTGCGGTCCATCATCTCAACTATAAATAAGTATACAAAATCTTTTGTCCTCTTTCTCTGACTTAGGGAAGAAGCTACATAGGAGGGAGCGGAATTAATTGACCACACTCGAAAAAAAAATATTTTTAATGTCAAAGAATTTTGAGTTCAAGAATACTTGTTTATATGCAATAGTTCATACAAGTGGGGACACTTGCATAACCAAACTTAGAATACCAAGATTAAAACAATTTTTGATTATGCATGAATCGCATGAAACAATATTGCGATACTTGTAATCAATGAATAGCTTGAATAAAGTTCTAGAATACTTGCACAATAAAAGAGTATTCAAACTAGCATAACATATACCTGTCTGCACAAAATAAAAGTAGTGCTTAAGGTTTAATTACTTGCCTTGATTGCTGCTACACAATTTAGTTTAACTTCTTTTGAAAAGACCTAGCATTAATAAAGTTGATCTCCCAATTAGCATAGCATATATTTATTCGTGATATTACCATTCTAATAACACATTATCTAACATTCAATCACATCATCAAACACGTGATAATACCTTACTTATTAGTATTATTATCATCCTTAGATAATATTTTTATCATTTAATCATTATCTTAAACTCTTATCTAATATTATTAATTATTTAATAATATTTTATACACTTCCAAATATTATTAATCATTTAACAATATTTTATTCAATTACTAATATTATTAACCATTCAATAATATTTTAATAACTCTTTAATAATATCTTATTCACTTCATAATATTATTAATCCTTTAATAATATTTTAATCATTTAGTAACATTTTAATCATTTAATAATATTATTAATTATTTAATAATATTATTAATCATTTAATAATATTTTAATTACTTACTAATATTATTAATAATATTGTAATCATTTATAAACAATTTAATCATTTACTAATATTATTAAGATTTTAATAATATTTTATCTCTTTTCGAATATTATTAATTATTTAATTATATTTAATTTACTTACTAATATTATTAATCATTTAATAATATTTTAATCATTTATAAATAATTTAATTTAATTGTTTATCCTTTACTATTATTATTTAGTTAACACACATAACATGACACACACATAACATTTTATTTAAAAATTACCAAAATACCCTTATAAAGTTTTAATATATCATATAATGATCATTAATAAATAAAATCACACTTTCACCATTTATGACATCACATAACTTATTATTCTCATTTATTCATAACTCAAACATTTATATGGAAAATACGAAAACATCTCAAAAAAAATTTCTTTGCTGGAAATCATCAGAATATGGTTCCTTTATGAACATATAATTTTCCTGTAATTTTTCAATCTCGTTTGCTATTTTTAAAGTATCCAAAACAGTCAAAAATTGCTACATTTATCATAAATTATCCTTTTGTCCAAATATTATGAAATTTACACGGTAGATACATGTCATCCTACACAAGCTCCTGTAAAAATGTAATATTTTTCTGAGTTACACAGAAAAAGTTATTTCCGTTCACTTTAAAAATAATGCGTTCTAGTAAAAGTCATAACTCTCATTTTATACATCAATAAATTCTCATCTTTGGATAAGACCTTCATAACATAGCATATTAAAATACTAAATTTTTACAGAATTTTTAAACTAACAAAAGTGGACGAACCTACCCTTTTTCAAAACTGGCCTGTACAATTATTTCTTCCTTTATTCACAAGCTGGACTGTTTTGCCCAAAACAGTTGTCATTTCATGTTCATTTAATAATTTTGAGTGTTACCACTTGGGTTTGAAAGCTAACTTATATATCTAACACTCCTCTTTGACGGATCGCAAAAAGAGTGTATAGATTTCAAATCGTCATTATTTAAAGTGACCAAAAATTAGGGTTTTCTAAACTTTAGAAAACTAGTTTTCATTCTTTTCTTTTAATTAAATTTTCTAACACACAAAATGACAAGATCTATACATAAAACACTACATAACATATAAATCTAAGGTTTTAGAGCTTTGAGACATACGCTCTTTATTTTGTAAATTAACCAAAATAAATTATATAAACAAGGTTATCAAGGTTTGATTTTTTTATACCTTAATCTTATTGTTCTTCTTCTTCTTCTCCTTCCACAATAGATTAGAAAGCTAGATGGCAAACAAAAATTTCTTCTCTTCTCCCCTTGGTGTTGTCGACCACTCCCCCTTTCTCTCTTTCTCTCTCTTTCTATTTCTTTCTTTTTCTTTTTAAACACTTAAGCAAATGAAGTAAACAATTTTACTTACTAAAGGGAAGGGGTATTTATAGTAGGAGAAGTGTATATATATAACATATGTATGTATATATAAAATCTCCTAACTTCTCTCTCATATATCTTCCATATCTCTTCTAAATCTATCCAATATCTTCTCTTTCTCTATCCTATATTTACAAAATCAAATGCTGGGGATTTTAGGGGACAAATAAGCTAGCTAGCTTAGCAAGGTGGAGAAAACAAATTAAATGCCCATGTGCCAAATACTCCTTCTTTGTCTGGATTCAATGCTCCCATATTAGCCCATTTTTGATTTTCTTTTCATGCTTTAATTGATTATTTAGTCTTTTAGAAGTCTTCCACAATTGGGTCAAAGTTTGGGCTCCTCTTTTAATTCATTCGGGCTTTTCAATTTAATTGCTTGGGCCATGTATTAGCATAATCCAATACTTTTATTTTATCTTACCATAATTATTTAACTAGGGTTACTAGTCCACCTATTTTGGACTTTAAATAATTACTCATATAAATTTAATTATATAACCCAATTAGACTTGATTTAATTAGGTTAATATAATTTAATAAGTTGAGATAAATAAAATTAATCTCTTAAGTTAGTTTACTAGTATATATTTTAAATAGTAGGACTATTCAATAAATTTAATTCTCTTTATAAAATAAATAAATATATATACATATTTATAATATATACATTTATTTAGTCTCATACATATTCCACATAAGTCATAATATATTTATCATCATTGATAAATATTTATTATACTCATTGAATCACATATTGTACATACATACATTCAAATATAAATATAATCGATACTTATATTTAATATTCGAATTTCCTTAAGAAAATAAATTCTTATTATCCATAATACACATACATTCATTTTAAATATAATTATATCAATAATTATATTAAAAATTAAAATCCATAACTATAGATCAAATTAGGGTTTTGATCCGTACTGTCACTTTGTCACATTAACCTTTCTTAGTCAACTTAAAATAATTAAATCGACTAATCTGTTAAATTCATTTCATTAAGAGATAATCATAACAATAATAAAAGTCTATTCATAAAATATACATATATTATTTAAATAATATATTAACCACATTTTCATGGAAAATAAATAATAAAATATTTCTACTACAAAATTAATTTATTATAAGAATATAATTTATAATAATCAACAATTCCTTTTTCGAAAAATTTATTTGAAATCATTCATGCAATAAATAAATACATATTTATCACATATACACATATGCTTTACCTTGCACGTATTCCCATATTTATTTTGATAAAAATAATATTATATATATCTATAAAAAAAATTATTCGCAAAATTTCTTATTTAAATTATATCGAAAAACTTGGGTTATTATAGTTGAAGAGTATATCTTTAGCTTGTACTTGAATAATTTCTTCTCTATTGTGAATTTTTATAATGGAACATCAAGATGGATGAGGTTCTGTATATTAAATTTGATGAGGTTCTGTATATTAAATTGTTCTTCAACCTTATAGAGCAGCTTGGAGATGTATTAATATTAACGAGAGAGTTGAGACCAAATTCTTTGCTAGTAGCCTGTAAATATGATGGTAGTCTGGCAGCAAATCTTTTGGTGGTCTAGTTCTTTTGAGTTGACAAGTATGTTTTTGTTTTTGTTTTTGTTGTTATGCTTCTTAGCCTGTCGAGTTCTCCCAATAATAAGACGCAACCAATGCATTCTCATAAAATTCATCATTAAGTTTCTAACACCTTGTAGCTAGTAGATTGTAAAATTATATTGCTTCAACATAAATGATACTAAAAAACTATATGGCTTCAACTACAACCTTTATAGTAGATTGTAAAAGCCTGAAATGTAAAAATTACAATACCTCCATTTCATAGGGGGGAAAAATTAAAATAAAAATCTCATCTGATACAATTCTTATTTTACAATTGGCGCAAGTCATGTAAGTTCTTAAAACAACAATTATTATAATTTGTAGCTTCCACTAAGGTAGTTCAATGGTGAAGATTATATTAACAAAAATTAAACCTCACATAAATAGTAAGCGGATTCATCCTTTATGTGAGGGGAAAGCATATTAAACTATCATTTTATTTGTAGAAATATCAATTCATTTTAAAAAATAAGATTAACTTCAAAAAATTTAAATTTAAACATTTTATGTTAAAATTTTACCCAATTTTATAGGACGGAGGGAGTAATACATTTTAATATTTCTTGACGCAGAACGAAATTTAAGAGTTTACTGACGTAAGCTCTAAAACACAAACTAGAATCCACCATAGAAATAATTAAATTTTATTAATTAAAGATGTCTCCCCATTCAACCCACAAGTCGGGTTTTATAGCTATAAAAGTTTCCTTATCACAATATAACAGAAATCTTATAATTATGCTGAAATTAATTATACGATAATAGAGAAAGATTTACTTCCTATTAAACTATTACTTCCATAAAAGAACTTACCTCCTAATAGAATACTACCATAAATATCAAATCATAACATATATATTAAAATAAACTTCTGAAGTCAGATCCGTAAACTTCCAAACTCCAAATCTGACTGGAATCAAAAACCCGAGGACACCCGCTGTCTTCAAACTCCCGATCCTCTGAACCCGAAGACAAACGAACCTGTAATGATCGAGAATTTAGTTTATCCTTGTAATTAGGATTTTTAATATTTATTAAATAAAATAAATATTTTGATAGAATGAATTGTGTGTTATGTGTTTAAAGGTCGGTTTTGACCTAATGAATGTGATATTTAATTTTTAACACGTGTCACGGTTTTATAGACGAAATAAAAATTTTCCGAGAAAATCGTTAAATAACTATTCATAAAAACACTATTCATCGCATGACGGACTCGTTATTTCATATATTTTTTTACTTTTCGAGTAATGTCATATTACTTATTTGATAATAGAAGATGAAATCTCCAATAAAAATATTTTCATCAAGAAAAGACGTAAAAATACTATTCACGCTAAAAATGTTTTTTCATGTTTTCGAATTTTCGAATTACGGCATAGCGTTTATTCGGGAATGTGAGATGTAATCACTAATAAAAAAATTTTATAATAAAAATTTTCGGTTTGACTAATCGGACTAGTTGGGAAACCCTAACTAGAAAGAAACTAAAAACAAAACTAGTTTGGATGTAACTAAGCCATTTGAGCCTAGGGTTTTAAAATGGCTTGGCTAGGGCTTTTAAATGGCTTGCCTAGGGTTGAGCCAAGGGTTTGGATGGCTTGGCTAGGGTTGAGCCAAGGCTTGGAGCCTAGGGTCAAACTCTAGTTACTTGGAGCCAAGAAAAAGTTGGGACATGTGTCATTTGCTAAGAAATTGGCATGTGGTTAAACGAATAAGGAAAATGAGTCATGAGAGAGAGAAAGGGAGGAGTGGCCGACCAAAGAGGCTAGGAAGGCTAGGGAGGATGAGTCACTTACCATTTATAGTAAGTTTTATCCAAAGAAATCAAGTGTTAGATTTTTGTCTCCTCCATTCTATTTAATTCAACCAAACAAGGCCTTAAGCCAACATTTTGTCTAGTTTTAGTTAAGTTAATTGAAGTTAGATTAGTTAACTTTAGCATGGTTAAGTGGCCTAAAGACTATAATACCTTAGCTCTTGGATGACCTATAAATAAGATTGCAAGTATACTTGCATTTCCTTTGAAGCATTCCTTATAATATCTTAAGTAAAGAGAGAGAAAGCTTGAGAGCAAGAGCTTGAGAGAGAGAGAAAAGAGAGGGGGACTGACAAGGAGGGAGTAAGAATGGAGCTAGCTTTGATCTTCAAGAGAAGCTAACTAAGAAGAAGAAAAATCAACAAAGGTAAGAACATTGAAAACCATAACTCTTCATCTTTTTATTTTTAAAAGCTTTTTAGTTTGTTAAAGAAGTGCTTGTTGGTGATTGTTAATGCTTGATGAAGATCAAAGAAGGATCTTGGAGTGATAAGGCTATATGGTTTAATCTTGTAAAAGTCTATCGATAAATGCCATGAAAGTAAACGAATAACTAAAACTTGTAAACTGAAGCGTAAACGATGGAATTTGTTTAGAGGACTGTAAATGGGCTGCTATATTTATGTGTTTGTGTGGTTTATTTTTAAATCCAAAAAGAGAGAACTATAGTTAAAGGGATTAAGTAATTGTTCTAAGTGGAGCGGAAGAAAAATACGCCATAACGAAGTTATGGCGAAATTTTTCGTAAAAGACGTTAAATCACTAAAAACCTAGTATGACCCCTGACTTTTGAGTCAGTTTCTTGAGTGGTTAGAGTCTCTGAAAAATTCTTTTCTTCTGGAGGTTGTGTAGTATGTAGAACAAGGAGGAAGTAGGAGTGAGAACGGACTCATTCCGATAAAGGATGAGCGAGTTATGAAGTCACAAAGTAGGTACGAGAAGAACGAAAGACTGCCCGCGTAATAACTCCTTACGCAGTGAGTTTTATTCTAAAGCAGACACCTGAAAGCAGACGGGTTATTCTGTCTGGATTACAACAATAAAATTTAGCCTAAAGCAGACGAGTGCGTATTGTTTGAATTAGAAAGAAAGACTTAGTCTGAAGCAGACCACCCTACCCGACTCCTAAGCAGACAGGTCTTAGTTGTTTGGACAATAACTAAAATAGAACTTGGCCTAAAGCAGACAGGTCTTACCTGTCTGATTTGAATCTGTAGCGTAGAATTTAAAAAGTTTGGACGTGTTGTCTAAATTTATAAAACGCGAACAACATAAAATGAGTAATAATGCAATGTAAACTAATATGTGAAGTATTTATGTGACTAATTAGTGTGTTATTATTAATTAAATGTGTAGGATAATTGAAGGACGTTTTTAAAGTAATTATTAACGAATGCTTCAGGCAAGTATTTCTAAACTTTTTTCACAAGTGTTCTGAATTCATTTGATTATATTCTTATAAATGTTATGTAGCGTTTTAAAGTTCAATTTGCACAACACTTATATGATTGTGTAAATTCCAGACTTATACAAATCTTTTAATATTTGTACAAGTGTTTCAGCTATACTTTGACATAAATTGTTCAAGTTTTAAAGTTCAATATTGCATGAATTGTTTAAGAGCTATCCAACCCGAATTATTTTGGTGCGGATCCATATTCTAATCTGAGATGAACAACCCTAATATTGGGGTATTTTACGTCCGAAAAATCCCGACAGACCCCTGAGGTGGTCAAACAAACGCATATAAACGTTCAGCTAGAGTGTTGTACAACATAGGGTACACTGGGCTGATCACCCAACGTGCCCGTAAGCCAGACGGTTCATAGTTGAATAACTATTGAACCTTTATGAAAACAAAAAGTCCAAGGTCTTATTGACCACTCAGTTTGTCGTTTCAAAAATGTTTTAAATAAAAAGGAACTTGTTATTATTATTCCTATTTATTCGAAATGCTTTCACATACAGCTATTGTTCAGCTATAGAAATAGTAACATGATTCTTGATTTTATTGTTTATTCAACTGTTTATACTTGCTGAGCTTTGTAGCTCATTCTTGCTTTAAATTAAATGTTTTCAGCAAAATCTGAATGTACCGAAGGTTCTGATAAGGGCAAAGGAAAAGAAAAGATGAGCGAGTAGAAGATAGTGTGAACTATTTGTAATGATTAGAAGTATTGTAATAATTACTATATACTTTATCATATGTTGAAGATTTTAAGGTGTGAGAACATGTGATTTAGGGTCAGATGGATTGTAATAAGGTAGTAATTATATTTTATCTTCAAGATTAGGTTGAATGGGTAATACTGTGATGCACCAGACCCGGGTTTGAAGGTAGACCTAGATTTTGGGGCATCACAGAACTGACCGACCCCGAACACTCTCGATTGTCAACCCTGAAAGGCTACGTCCGTTTCTTTGAACCATTCTTTCCCAATTTTTTATCCAGCTCTTTTTCAAACTTCAAAGCCATTTGTCCTACATCATTTCCATATATTCAAAAACGTTTTTACTGGGAGGAATATATTCCTATCACACAATCACTTCAACTTATTGGCCAGCGAGATCGTAAAAAAAGGACGGACAAACTGTGTGCTCCAAAATGAGGTAAGCAATTTATAGTCTCTTATTTTTCGTCTAGACAACATTACATGCTTCTCAAAGTTTCTATGAGCTGCGTACAACAAGAAACTATAATATTTATGCATATCTTATTCTTTAGTTATCTTAGGTCATTTTAAATATAATATCATTTGATCGTCAACTTAA
The DNA here is from genome assembly GCA_034770075.1 of Aralia elata. Lineage (NCBI taxonomy): Eukaryota > Viridiplantae > Streptophyta > Magnoliopsida > Apiales > Araliaceae > Aralia > Aralia elata. The sequence continues at coordinate 95,552,717 of CM068385.1, forward strand.
TAATCTCATCGTACAGATGTAATGAACATGCAAAAATATGTTATTATGTAAACTTTTATTTAATTTGAAGCCATTCATCAATAACTTTTTAACAATAGAAGTTATTAAAACCTTAACTGTCGAAATATATATATATATATATACATACATATTTATACCATTATAAAAATGATATTTTAATGCCTTAAATTAAATGAAATTTTACATCTCATATTTTTGTATGTTCTACACATTCGTACGGTTAGATTATTTAGTAAACGATCAAATGATATTGTATTGAATATATATATAAGGAACAGATCAAGAGCATACCCCCTTATCTGACATACAAAACATACCCCCTTTAGCGACGGACCGGGCGACGCTTTGGTCCGTCACCATAGGTCCGGTCCGTCGCTATAGCTTGTAGCGATGGACAACATATAGAGACGGACCGGACCTATGGCGACGGACCAAAGCGTTGCCCAGTCTGTCGCTAAAGGGGGTATGCTTGGTATGTCAGATAAGGGGGTATGCTCTTGATTCGTTCCCTATATATATATATGTGTGTGTGTGTGTGTGTGTGTATGTGTGTGTGTGTGTGGTTGATGAAAGTGGGTGAAGTCAATACACGCTTTCATTTATTATATGAATTTGCCTACACTTCTCCATACATCTTTTTGTCTTATCTCAATTAAATTAGGGAGAAATTGTGCTCCATTGTCTTTAATACCGAGTAAGGGCATGATCCAGGGACCATCTCATGGAAGTTGACTTTGGTTTGCATACATAAAAGCAGTAATCATGTTAAAACAAGTGAACCAAATAAGGCAATTCTCAAGCTTGTGTAAAACTAACTAATGGGTGTCAACTTAGTTCAAATTTCGATTTTCTGCTATACATTGTTTCTAGTTAATTCTTCCTATTTTGTTTATTCCCAACCATTTGATTATCCAACGGCGAACCTTTCTACTTCATTGATCAACAGTCCTGCTATTCCACATTCCGTGCCTTTTACTGATGGATCAACCGTAAGAGCCATTCTTTTAAGAGGATCATTTGGCCCAAAATTTGCATGTGGCTTCTTCTGCAATGGGACCTGTGACTCTTACCTCTTTGCCATCTTCATTGTTCAAACAAATAGCGGTTCAGGAATTACCTCTCCTAGTATAGGATTCCCGCAGGTTGTTTGGTCTACTAACGGAAGCAATACGGTCAAAATTAATGCAACTTTGCAGCTCACATCCAACGGAGATTTGGTCTTGCGAGACGTTGATGGTTCACTAGCTTGGTCTACTAACACTTTTGGGAGGTCTGTACCAGGCCTAAACTTAACTAAAACCGGAAATCTAGTCCTTTTTAATAGAAACAAAGTGGTTGTTTGGCAATCTTTTGATCATCTAACAGACTCCATGGTTCCGGGGCAGATTCTTGTGGCAGGACAAAAACTAACAACAAGTGTTTCAGAGACCAATTCAACTCAAGCAAGTTTATTCTCTCTCCTTGTCACTAATGAAAGTTTTTCTGCTTTCATAGAATCTGACCCCCCCTCAGGCCTATTATCAAGATTTTGCTATTGGCTTGAAACAAAATGAAGAACCAGGTTATGTTAAATTTTTGAACGGGAGCTTGGCTTTGTATCTAAATTTTGCTGAGCCAAGTAAGCCAACTAAGTCGATTCCCATTCCCCAAGCATCATCAGCACAATACATGAAATTTGGACCTGACGGTCATTTGAGAGTATATGAATGGTTGTCATAGTGGAAAGAAGTGGCAGATCTTCTTACAGGGTATCTAGGTGATTGTAGTTACCCTATGGCTTATGGGAAATATAGTATTTGCTCAAATGGACAGTGTAGCTGTTCTGGATCAAGCGGTGGCGCTACGAGCTATTTTAGACAAATAAAAGAAAAGGAACCAAATCTTGGGTGTTTTGAAGTCACACCCCTGACTTGTGGTGTTGCTTCCCAATTTCATAGCTTTGTAGAGCTCAAGGATGTCACTTATTTTACATTTAACTCGACCATTGATAACACTGATATGGAGAGTTGTAAGCAATCCTGTTTAAATGATTGTAACTACAAAGCTACTTTATTTCGTTATGGATCGGATCCTTCTGGTGGGGAATGCTATCTACCATCTGAGATCCTTTCCTTGATGAACAATGACATGGAAAAGACCCATTATAACTCTTCTGCATTTTTGAAGGTGCAGATTTCACCAAGTACACTGTCTCCATCTCCATCTGATAAATCTCCCAATGCTTTCCGAATTATACCAAAGAAGAAGAACCGAGTTGCCATTATAGTTGTAGTCTCCATTGGAGTTATCATTCTTCTGGTTCTTATAATTGACTTTGCGGTCTTCATGTGTCGGAGGTACAAGAAGGCTAATGAAGTCGAGGAAGATTATTTAGATCAGGTACCAGGAATGCCAACAAGATTTTCTCGTGAAGACTTGAGAGCTGCAACAGACAACTTCAGCAAGAAGCTTGGCGAGGGAGGATTTGGGTCAGTATTTGAAGGAACTCTTAAAGACGGGACGAAAATTGCAGTAAAATGCCTCGAGGGTTTAGCCCAAGTTAAAAATTCATTCTTAGCGGAGGTTGAATCCATAGGTAGCATTCACCATGTCAACTTTGTAAGATTGATTGGATTCTGCGCTGACAAGTCTAATAGGCTTTTGGTTTATGAGTACATGAGTAATGGTTCATTAGATAAATGGATATACCATAGAAACCAAGAGCTTAATCCCTTTGATTGGAAATCCAGGAGAAAAATTATTCTCGACATTGCCAAGGGCCTAGCATATCTCCATGAAGATTGTGTAAGTATGCAGAAACGAAATCAAAGACACAATCAAATTGTAAAACGCAGCGAAAAATAGAATTAAAAATTTCTGGAACTTCCCATGAATAACCTTATGCATAACTATTAATTGAAGAAGAAATACAAGAGACTATACCTTTGTAGATCCAACTCTTGAACCGCTACAAGATCAACTCCTTGATTTCTTCAAGCTCCTCCAATGACTCCAAATTCAAGGATTAAACATAAGCTACAAAGTGTATGTAGCACTCTAAAGGTGATCCACCAAGAAATGATTATTGAAGAAACAAATTATGATTTCCTAGAAATATTGGATGGCTAATCCTATGTGTTCTTCACTTCCTAACTCTTAAGATTTCAAGAACACCCATAAGATAACAAAATCAATTTCTCAAATATTATGATACTTACAATTTGATGATACTGACAAGTATACATATTCTCCTAACCCTTAAGATTAATATGAATACTTCCTTTCTCACTAAACATATGTTTCTTGCATAATCAACATTAAGCAAGAAAATTACATTAGTCTTTAATTTGCATTTCATTTGCATTTGCATTTCACTTGCATTTCAATTAATAAGACTAATTCTCACTCCTAAACTCTTTAGGAATTAATGTATTAATTTAATTCCCAATCTAACTAGGAATTAAATAACAATAATAATAATAAGATTTCTCCTATTAATTTATAAGTCAATATTTCTCCAAATACATAATTATAAATATTAAGCCATTCAATTTATTCCACTAATAAATTAAATACTTAATTTATTATCATTAAGCCAATCATTTCTAAAATAATATTTTTCTTTTGCGGTGTGACCCTTTTGGTTCAATATTATGCCGGTAGTAAAATAAATAAATTAGAACCATTCTAATATTATTTATAATGAATTAAACTCCTTTAATTCATATATAAATAAATAATATTTATTCTACATCATGAGAGACACCTTATGATAATCTATCATGACTATTTGTATAATATGAAATCAACGTTTAATCACATAGAATCTATTCAGTAGTAGTTACCGTACAATTCAATCCTTCTAGCATACAATGTCCCGATTAAACATAAGACATGGAATTACTGACAAGTCTTATTTATTTAATCATATGCATTTCGATTTAAGAATGCACAACTTTGATTAATGTAAATTAGAAACTCCTTTCTAATTTTCATTCAACCCTAGCCAGGGATTTCCGAGCTGTCATTTATCAAATCGCATAGGACATTCTCGATCTCCCTTTATCAGAAATGGTAGATCCTTTGTTGATCATTCACATACTTCCATGTATATTTTATTATACCCGTACATACCCTATAACATACTCTAAGGTATTAAAGAATATGACAAAGTATAACTCAGAATACACAAGGTACTATGATGATCTCAAGTCCAAGGATCACTTGTACTACTATCACTTTAAGAACTCATATTGATAGGTGAATAAAACTCCATTAGGGTTCTTTAAGCGAGTCACGTTTAGTGAACTTATTCTCCAATAAGCACCTACATACTTGCTTTACTGTCTCCACACAAATGATTATGAGATCAATCATCATCTTCAAAAAATCAAGCATAATATGTACTAATCTATCCGGAATCAATAACCCCATATTAGTGATCCATCGATTAGGAACATTTTAGTTTTTTTGAGCTATCTTGAATTTAGATCTCATTGGCATGATCTCATCATGATTCTAAAAGCATTGCTCTAAAACTATGAGTTTATCACATTTATTAATTCAACTAATTAACATGGATAAAATATGCCTTTGATTCTTTTATTAATAATTGAATAAGATTACAAAATAAATGCTTATCACATCAAATATGATTGGCTTGAAGGCATATTACTTTCAGATTGCAAGCAAAAAATTATCCACCTCGACATTAAACCTCAAAATATCCTCTTAGACGAGAACTATAATGGGAAAGTATCGGATTTTGGGTTGTCTAAGTTGATCGACAAAGACCAGAGCCAAGTTGTGACCACCATGAGAGGCACTCCTGGCTATCTAGCTCCCGAATGGTTAAGTTCTGGCATCACATAAAAGGTTGATGTATATAGCTTTGGAGTTGTGGTATTGGAAACCTTGTGTGGGAGGAAAAATTTCGATCTTTCCCAGCCAGAAGAAAGCATGCATTTATTAAGCCTATTCCAAAAGAGAGCAGAGGAAGGGCAGCTGTTGGATTTGGTTGATAAATACAGCGGAGATATGCAGCTCCATGGAGAAGAGGTTGTGGAGATGATGAAGCTTGCGGCGTGGTGTCTACAAAGTGATTTTGCTAAGAGGCCTTCAATGTCGGTTGTGGTTAAAGTGTTAGATGGTGTTCAGGGCCGGCCCTGGGCCAGGGTGAGCTGGGCGACCGCCCAGGGCCCAAAATTGAAGGGGGGCCAAAAATTAATTATAAGGTTATGTATATATATGTAATTTAGTGATTTTTATGCTCAAGCACTAATGGTCCAATGGTAGAACATTACTATATTAAAGCAGAGACCTGAGTTCGAGTCTTTCTTGGTGCATTTTTCTTTCCATTTGTTTTACTAACAGTCCAAAAAGAATTTGTAAATATATAATTAAGAAAAAAATTTAAACGAAATTGCTTTTGTAAGAGGAGGATTTAATGTTATAATTAATAATGTTAAAATGATAATTATATTGGTAAAATAAATATATATTTAGCGATAATTTTATATTTATTTTAATAACATGTCAATATAATTGTTGCTATGACATTTTTAATAATTTTTCTAATTTATTTTTTTATCAAAAACACTTTTAGAATTGTTGATATGAAACATTGTTTTAATTATATTGTGAAATTTTTTTTGTCAAACCTTTATATTAAAACAAGTGTTTCATTTCAACACGCTACGAACCCGCGTCAAACTAAAAAAAAATACAAAAAAACAAAAAGTATTTAAAAAAAATTTCTCGGGGGCGTTGCCCCCGAACCCCCGCTAAATTTCTTAAATTCGTCAGTGGGCACACTCGGAGATATTTCGCCCTGGGCCTTAAAATACCCAGGACCGCCCCTGATGGTGTTATGCCTGTTTTACAAGATACATATTCTACATTCTCAAATTCACCATTACCATTACCATTACCATTATCGAAACCAGTTGTGGAACCTTACACAGATTCTACTCCATTAGTGCCTTCTGTTCTGTCTGGTCCAAGGTGATTGATTACATGGGTCGTTGTACAACTTACAAATTGTTTTTCTCCTCCGATCCTATAAATGTTTTTATTACACTCTTCTGCTTTTGTTGTTGTTTTTGCTAACTTTAAGCATGCAGATATTTTGTCAAATAAACTATAAATTGCTTTTCTCATCTTATATTCTTGCTTGAAAGTTGATTTTTCTCGCTGGAATCAGATTTCTTGAATACTGAATTAGAAACTCAAACATCTGATGGTTTATATATTATAGACAACTAGGTGGCTAGCATCTTCAACATAATTACATAAAGGAATATCTAAAACCTTACAAAATAGTTTTAAATTAATTCCTAACTATTTATACATTTTGAGTCTGACCAATTTTTCCTGTTATGCCTTTGATATGTCCCATCTATTTCAGCTGTAATTAATCCTCCATTTCTTTTCCGCTGTTCCAAATATTACTTTGCACATTTTAGCCATTTTTAATTTTCTATCGGAATCCTTTTACCACATAACTTTCTTATGGACCTATGGTACCCTTTAATTATCTGCAGTTAATCTTTCCACTTACTAGTTCAACAGGTCATTTATATACATTCTGGTCACCGTTTCGCACAGGGTTGCGTGTGCAATTACTATAAAGATAAATAGTAATTTTATTAAATTTAAAGGATAAAATTAAAAAAAAAAACAAATTTGTAAAATAACCAAATTTACCGGGCAAATTACACAGCCTCAAGTCTGATGTTACCATTCCCTCCCCCATTATATAATAAATATGTAATATGTGTGTGTTTTAAGATGTCTACAAATGTTAAGTGAAGTTCGACCAATATATATGAACCAGTAGTTCCCCTTTCCTGAAAAAGGTCTCAAATATACATTCAAGTAGGTGATACTAATTGCTTGGCTCAAGTGGTTCTCTCGAGGTTCTTCCTCTGAGCATTGGTCCTCCTCGATTTGGACGGCACAATCATCCATATGTGCCTTAGTTCTGGGCAGTGATCTGGATACACGAGACTCCAATAATTGCAAAAAAGAACTACCTGTGTCCTACAAAAATAAGTGTTTGATTCTAGTTAATTAGTAAAAATCTAAAATTCATATTGTGAAATGAAATTATTTAATTTTTTGAAATAAAAATTTCGAGCTTAATATTAAGTATTGCATTAATTAAAATCGAATGAATTTACATTAATTTTGAATTTTAGAATTTTAGAAATTAAATAAAAAAATGAGATTTTTTTTTGTGTGTGTGGAACAGAGTGACCGACTCATTTCCTCCGCCTCAAGTATTCTGTTTTTGTTTCATTTGCTTTCCTTTTTCTACGAGAATTAATATTCTCAGGTATATAAAAAAGAGTAAAATGTATATTAGATCGACCTAAGATAAGTTATCTTAGGTCACTTTTAATATAACATCAACTTAATAATCTGATCGTACGGATGTAAATAGCATGTAAAAATATGAGACTATGTAAAATTTTATTTGATTTGAAGTTATGCAACATCAACTTTATTACAATAGAAGTTATTAAAATAGCTGTCGAAATATATATACTATATAATACTTATTATTTACACTATTATAAAAATAATATTCCAATGCCTTAAATTAAACAAAATTTGACATAATATCAAACATGTTCTTTATATTTGTACAGTCAGATTATTAAATTGATGATCAAATAATATTATATTAGAAGTGACTTAAAATAATTTATCTTAGGTCGATCTAAGATGTCTTTCACTCATAAAAAAAAACTATTTTTGTGATACTGATTCTACTTGCGCATTCGCCCTCTTTTTATATTAGACTTTTCTTCTTCTTTGTTAACATATATAGACCTTGCAATTTAGTTTACAAACTGATTAGTCAAATAAAATTAACTAGAATTATTGAGTTGATTAATTATTTTAAATTATTTGGACTGATTAAAGTTCAAAACCATATTTTTCAAAAGAAAAACAGGCTTAGCTGATTTGGACTCATTTTTTTTTCCAGTTTCATTACTAACAGAGCAGAAGGATGTAATGAAAACGGTTCAGCAAGCTTTTGCGCAGCTATTTCCAATTTGGTTCAGCAAGTTGCGAAATTGGTCCACCAATATATAAGGAAAATGGTTCAGTTTTTTTTTCATTTTTATTTACAAAAGTATTTTCTTTCCTCTTTCCTCTTTACATAAAGTTAGTTTCCAACTCTCAGTAACGTTACTATTTTACTGAAAGGTTTTACTATGGAAAAAGAAAATTAGGTTTGCACAAAAACAGTATAGAGAGAAAAAGCTGTTGGAGTTGTTAAAGTTGGTTTATTGTTTTTAGAAACCAAAGTACAAATCAAAATCAAAATCAAAGCATTTTAAAAATTTATATTATATTTGTTGTTTTCATTTATTTGAAAAAGTAAATAAAGAGCGGAGTGGGGTGTCTCACTAAATTCAACAGAGAGGAAATGATGAATGAGTTCATGCATGCATCTATTCAGCAATCCAATCCATCCATCGATCTATCACCATCGAAAACTAGTTTTGATGCTCTCAGATTTTGACGCGTCCTGCTCGGAATCTGAGATGCAATTTTCTCTTTCTCTCTCCGTTTCTCCTCTTTCCATTTCTTCTTCTTCTCTTTCCATTTCTCTCTCCTTTTTCCATTTTTTCTTCTTCTTCTCCTCTCTTCACTTGCGTATAAATACTTTATATCAAGTTAGAAGCTTTTTTTTAGCTGTTAAAAATGGCGGAAACCTTCATGTTCGTTTTCTTCATGCTCGTTAAAAATGGCGGAAACCTTCATGCTCGTTCATGGTTACTCCATGCTCATTTTCTTCATTCTTTTCGAACAAATGGTTAATGGGTTCGACAAATTTTCATACCAAGGTAACCATTTGTATTAAAGGTTGGTTACATTTGTATTAAATGTTAGTTACCTTTGTTTTAAGGTTGAATACCTTTTATATTAAGTTTTGGTTACCATTGTATTAAGGATTGGTTATCCTTTGTATTAAAAGTTGGTTACCTCTGTATTAATGGTTGGTTACCTTTGTATTAAGGTTTGGTTACCTTTATATTAAGGGTTGGTTACCTGTGTATTAAGGATTGGTTACTTTTGTATTAAAGGTTGGTTACCTTCGTATTAAGGTTTGGTTACCAATATTTAATACAAAGGTAACCAAACCTTAATATAAAGGTAACCAAACCTTAATACAGAGGTAACCAAACATTAATACAGAGGTAACTAACCTTTAATACAAAAGGTAACTAACCCTATATACAATGGTAACCAAAACTTAATACAAAAGGTATCCAACCTTAAAACAGAGGTAACCATCCTTTAATATAAAGGTAACCAAACTTTAATACAAAGGTAACTAAACCTTAATATAGAGGTAATCAACCTTAATACAAAGGTAACCAAAATTAGTTACTACACTTTCAGAAATTAGGTACCTCAACACATAACTCTGACTGCTATTCCAATAAGAATACCGAAATCTCCATACTTTTCCGCTCATATCTTCGAAATTTAACAGCACCCCTTTGGAAATACTTCCGCTTTGTAACGGGAAGTGCTTTTCGGCATGTTGCTTTGGAATCACAAGTCGGTTCAGCTTGCAGACATCGCTCGGCGTAACGGCTTTTTCAAACAGTTGATCTCGTGCTTTGATCAAGATTCGTTCATTTGATGAAGAACCAAAAATCACCGTCTTTTGTTGGAAACATCTGTTCTTTTTGCTTTGCTCCAGCTCATCGTTATAAGTATGTTTACGAAGCATACTGACTATTTTTGTAATATATTGTGATTTGTTATTTTTGTAATTATTTTGTGTGTGTTTTATTTTTGTAATTACTTTCTAATTGTTGTATATTAATGTTAAGGACCCGTTAAAATAGGAGCTATATATTAGAGTGATCCAAGGGTGGATATTAGTTTTTAAATATCAATGGATAGGATTAATTTTCATCTTTTTCATTATTGCTATATAAGTCTATCATTGTAATGAATTAGGTATCAATGAAATTAATCAAATTCTAGTTTCTCTCTCTATATTTTCTACTCTCTTTCCCCTCTAATCTTTTAGAGTCTAGCAGGACTATTTAAACTGCTACATTAAACAAAAATTACCTTACTATATATAGTATATACATATATATATATATATATATAGGGAAAAATGTATGTACACTCTGTGTAGTGCACAGTCGGCTATAACGACGGTATAGCTTAAAAAAACTGTCGCTATAGCCCGTCTGTGTACTACCCAGCTGTATACTTACATATAGCCTATATATATATATATATTAAATGCTCATTAATTTCTCAACAGCCTGCAAAGAAAAATGAAGACTTAAGACCATCAACTTTCGTGTGGTCCCCACACAGCAACTTTGGTTGCCCAACTTCCAAACTCCTACTTTTCTTTGTCCTACTAAGTTTGTCTCCTCATTAAATGGGCGAGGCCCACCACGTTGTCCAACATTTCCCGTCGGCAGTAGTAATGAAAAAAGCACAATGATATTTCAACTTCAAAAGGACCTGAGCTAATAATTCAGTTTGCAAAATAAATTTACTTACTAGGAATGAGCTATATAAATAAATTTTGAAATACACTAATGGTTGGCTGTATATCCATTTAATTAATTCTTTGTTGATCATTTTCTTTGTCTTGGCTCTTTATATTTATATATATATATATATATATATATATATATATATATATATATATATGTGTGTGTGTGTGTGTGTGTGTGTGTGTGTGTCTAATGAACTAGTTTCATAAAGATTTTTGCCAACTAAAAGAATTAAGAGGATGAAGGAGATTATCAGAGAAGTGAAAGCGACTCTAAGGAGTATGATCAACAAAAGATTGAACGCGATAAAAGCATGAGAAACTAGTCTAGATGACTTACTAGGTATATTATTGGATTCAAATTTCAATGAAGTCAAACATGATAATAAGAATATAATTCGGGAATGAACATTGATGAAGTTATCGAAGATTGCAAGTTATTCTACTTCGTGGGATAGCATATACAATTGCATATTTACTTGTTGGCTTAAATACACTTTAAACCTTCATGTTTTTACTTTTTACACTTTAATGTTTCAACTTTAAGACATTAAACCTTAATGTCTTTCAATTTTTATAAATTAAACCTTTTGGCCATCGGCGTATAATAATTGATTCGAATGAGAGTATTTTGAGTAATTTCACTCCTAAATATTTTTGCAAGCACGAAAAATTGTAAATATATGGTTAGTGTGTCATTAAAAAAATAAAAAATGGAGCCAATATAAACGACATTACCCTTAAAAGACATAA